>JAVALU010002370.1:330000-455000 GCA_030770095.1 Gila robusta
TCAGCTCATTTCAGTTCAATGATGATTCAATTCAGTAAAGTAATGTTGATGTGAAATTCATAAATTATAAAGCAAAGTCGATTCAGTTATAAAGTCAGTGAAGTCAAATCGATAATGCGGTATTACTGTACATTTAATTCCTTTACTTTTCCATTTGAGCCCATCAACATTTAACATTTTAAGAGGCTCCTAATCAAACTACAAAAATAAACATTCAACATGGTATATATGGAGGGAGGATATCCCTGTTCCCATTAGTCTTTAATTTAGCAACCTTCCAGGTTAGAAAACAAACAGTCCAAACACTGCTATCTGTGTAAGAAGGGCAGCAAATACAATATTAAAGTGCGCATACAGAGCAAACTGTGAACCGCTGTCTTGATATGGAGCTCAGACTCAGATGTCTAACATCCCAGCAATGCTCTTCTGCAAACTATGGAGTATCACCACTGCTGCCAAAGGTTGGATACGGAGTACATATCATTTGTTTTTTTCCAAAATTGTATATTTCTATATTCATTTTTTAATTTTTTTTAAAACATTAATCTCAAAACACTGTTTATGCACTTGTAATTGTAGTGTAAATGCACTCCTTCCACCTCGGAGCTGCATTGAAAAGTCTGAGAAAATGCATCTAAACGCCACTTCAGATGCACTGCAGCGTAAAGAGGGATTTTGTTGATACTTCATTTATTTGATTGGTAACATCCCTATAGTGTTAATTAGATTAAGTAATTAAAAGATATTCTACAGTATGTAACTTATATATGAAGTGCAATGAAACAATCCTTTCTCAGATAAAGAGCTCAAGAAGCTCGGGGGAAACATCCAGAGAGTTAACTCTGGTAAAAGCATAAGGGTCTTCCACATTTAGACGTGCCGAAGCGCTCCATACTTCTTGTGGAGTTTGCCTCGAGGAATCAAAGGCCTTCACAACCCAACAAGACTTTGTTTGAAAACATCCAATCACTTTGAGCAGACTCTATAACAAGCAAATCGCTGGTTGGACCATTGCCCTTTGTGTGTGGGATCTAGAGTCCAACTGGGAATTGTACTGGTCGAAATGGACCTAGCCTTATGACCAGCTGCCACTGCCTCAACATAGACTTTGAGCCTGGATATAGATAGATCTGTTCCTGAACACTCTTGATGAAACAGGAGATCTGTGCATGCGCCATTGTGGAGATTTTAGAGGGACTCTCGATTGTGAGCCATTCAGGAGCCACACATTGAGCTTCCACCTCATCATCCCGCAAGCCTACAAGAGCAGGTTTAGTAGGGGTACCCAGTTTGGAAACTACAGCAGATTGGGCCACATCTGAGCAATCAACAAGGTTTATTCTCTGTTGCCCTCTTTCAGTTGGGAATAACAATATGGCTGCTCGAACACTTCACTGCCTGCTGGGAGTTTAGATTTTATGAGCAATACAGTCATACATATATATATAGATCAGAGGAATGAATGCATACATGCACCCCTGTGACTTCAACTGCCAGGTAAGATTGGGATGAAGATGGAGCCTCCATTCCCGGCACACACCACACCTCCCAATGACTGGTGCCATAGACTGTAAAGAAGTATGGCCTTAGTGTGCGTGACGTCACTCGTAGTGTTTCTGAAGAGCATTATGAAGCTCAAAGTGGGCGGAGCCAGCCGTCGCCATCTTGGCAGCGTCACTCCCAGATAAACGAAAATGGGCAGCGAGGCGGATTAGCTGAGGTGACGTGACGCTAACAGCCAGCAGACAAACGGCTAGCAGTGACATTAGCGACAATCCACCTGTCACTCAAGTGGCCACGCCCTTAATTATGTAGAACTTTAAGGCTTAATATAATTTAAACGGATGAGTTTAAATTCACCCCCCTCCCACAGTTGTCATAAAGGGCAAAATCAGTTATATAGACCAAAACCACTTTTAGTACCAGGCTGTAAACATGTTTTTTTCTACTGTAAAGTTGGGCATTTTAACATGGGGGTTTATGGGATTGACTCTCTTCTGGAGCCTGTCACTAGTGGCCAGTGGATGAACTGCAGTTTAATCACTTCAGTGTTGGATTCAAGAGAGAGAGGAAGGTTGCCGCTTGGTCAGTATGCGAAATCCCTGCGTGAAAAGCCTTGAGACCAAAGAACATAGCCAAAAGTTCCAGGCAATTTATGTGCCATGATGCTTATGCCTCAATGTCGGTCGCACAGGACCCCAAGCTTGTCAAAGATGCATCTGTCATGTCATATTGCACGGGAACACTTGAAGGAAGGCGAACTCCTCTTGGTAAAACAGTTTCTGCCCTCAAACTCTAACCAGTTACACTGTGCCACATAAAACGAGGGACACTGAAGTCATGTGGGTCTGTGTGGTACAAGTAACGGGAGTAGGCACTGGAAAAGACAACGCGTCAACCTAAGGTTTGACTGAAACAGTGGCAAAAACACCCAGACTGTGCTCGCCTGAGAAGTTAAGCTCGACCCTAACGGAAGACTCCTTCTGACTGTCTCAGCATGGTTTTTGACCCGTGAATTTTTGTCCATAGAGCTACTGTAAGGACAGATGAATGTGATGAGAAGAAATCTAAATATTGCATGCATCATTCAATTCCACTGTCACAATCCAGTCTCTCAATGTGAAACAAAATCTTGAATGGAAACTTTCTGAGTTATGTTATTATTTTATTGTTTGGTTATTTTGCATTATGTCTGATGTGCAGCACTTTGGTCAGCATTCGTGTTGTTGTAAATGTGCTTTATAAATAAACCTTGCTCTTACCCTTGACCTATTATGACTTGCAATCACATATTATCCATGTCTAAAATATCATTACATTTTGCAATGAAATAAACAATCAAGCAGTTGAGTACACTGTAGGTTACTAGCTATATGAAGAACAACGGGTAGCAGAAAGCATTGGGTCATTTTGTTTTTTAATTTGAATTGTTAGAGACTACTTTTGACTGGTTTATCTATGATGATTGTGTCATCGTAATTAATATACTGTTTGTGTGAGAACCACAAAAGTTTGAGAAAGAATGCAATGGTGACTCCATTTCTCTATGTCTTCACCAGGTGTGGTCTTTGCATTATCCAGCCTGTTATTACTCCAGACAGTCTCCTCTTGCCCCAAGGAGTGCTTGTGTGACACTCACACCAAAGTGGTGGACTGCCGGGGACGAGGACTTTATGATGTTCCACGTCAACTCAGTCAAGACACCCTGGAGCTGTATCTCCAAAATAACCGTCTCCGAGGCCTGGGCTCCATGTCCTTTCGAGAGACGCCACAACTTCAAATTCTGGACCTGGCCAACAATTCAATCACAATGCTTTCCACCAGTGCCCTTCTGGGACTCAGAAGCTTGAAGGTCCTCAGCCTGGCCAATAACTCTATCCGGGAACTGGACCGGCGTCTTCTGGTTTCAGTAAGAAATCTAACCATACTGGACCTGTCCTATAACACCATCGGTGGTCTACCTGGAGCTCTTGCTGATAGTTTCCACTATCTTACTCATCTGTCTCTCCATTACAATCGGCTCACTAAGCTGGACCGTATACACCTGGAGGCTCTGGGAAATCTGAAAGTTCTGCAACTGAAGGGCAATCCTTGGAGATGTGACTGTCATCTGATAGGACTCAAACTATGGTTGGAGATGTTTGCTTTCAAAGGTAACAAAACCCTCAAATCCACAATAGAGTCTTCATTTTAAAATAACAAAACAAAAACAAACAAACATAGCTAAATGTCCCGTCTTTGAAATGAATTCAGGTAAGAATCTTTCTACATTGTGCAACATTTTTCACCTAATATTATTCCACCCTAAATTTTTAACCCACGCTAAAAAGTCAGAATAATTTCTGATTTCCTATCACAGAAAATAAAGCTAATGTTATGCTCTTTGTGAAGTTTAGCTTGAGCGCCAGTCTCAGCCAGTGCAATTCTTTTTTAGGTAGGTGTGGATGAGTTAATTGCTTTGCGTATCTCACAACTGGATTGGCAGATCATCTGACACACAGTTTTAATGCAGCTGCTCCGGCTTTGAGCCACAACTGTTAGAGCTTCATGGATTTGCCCTTTAGTCAACAGACCATGGAACAAGTTTTTGCATCAGTCTTGCATCATGTCTCTTTTGAACTGCTATTGCTAGCCGGAGCATGGGCTGGCCTGCAGTTTATTTACTAATTTATTTATTTATTTTTGCTGAACATGGTTTGTTTAAGTTAGTCAGTAAGAAAAAGCCTATATGTATTTTTATTTGCATCAGGTCAGTTATGAGTTTAGTACTTTTGGCCTTTTGACACCCTGAAGCTGCTTCACATCAGAGTCCGTATCACCCTGTCCGGGTTTTCCTCTTATTTATTGCGTAAATATTGTGGTCATAAATTAACATCAGGGTTAATATTTGCCCCTGGAACTGATTTCCATGGACATTTTTTTAACCTTTGTAAGGGCAGTTTTTATAATTACTTTATTAAGAGTATCTTGTCTTTTAAGTCAAATACTTAACCAATTGACCAATTTAACCCTCTGGTGCTGTTCGGTCAATTTTTTTTACGCATTTACAAAACTTGGCAAAGGTTTTAGCACTTGCTATGTGAACACATGATTCAGAAAGGTTCAATGGTCCTGAAGCACATTGGAAATGAATTGGAAGCAAATTTCATCTAGTGGAAATGTTTGGTACTGCACCTAATCAAAATCTTACTGAAAGCTCATTTTTTAAGATATCAACCTCAGATTTATGGTTTAGATTTTCTCACAGTTTTAGAGTAAATTACTTATTTACACAGTATATTTCATGCTGCTCAACGGTGGCGTACATGTATTTACACAGCAATTGCATAATGTTCAATGTAATAGTTTTATAAATTATAAATTTATGTTGGCTAAGTATATAAATTATCAAATTAAACATCTGGGTACGGCAGCAAAATGATGACAATAATCCCTCCATTTGAACCCTTATTTGAATTTTGGGGGCATTTTTGTTAATTTTGCTCGGGGAAAAAAAATGAATGCAATAAGCAGAGCTCTATACATTTATATAATTAATATATTTAATACTGGCAATGATTCTACAAATTAACCTTTTCACTATAAAACAAGCATGACACATAATCAAATCATTTATGTATTTATTGGCTCACGACTGGGCTGGTGGAATTTAATTTTCAACATGAATATATTACACTGTCTTGTTCAGTGTCGATAGCTCACGGCTCGCTCCTCACAGGGATACAAGCAGCCCTGAGCTTCACATGACCTGCGTTCTCCACCATTATTATCTCTGTTTTTCTTAGGTGGAGTGGTGGACAGCATCACGTGCGTCCAGCCTCAGCTCATGCTGGAGCGAGACCTCCGGCACATTCCCTACGAGCTTTTCCACTCCTGCATGATCACCAGCTACAGCTACCTGTTCGCCAACATCCACTACCTGGACGGCAAACACCGCATGCTCAGCGGACAGCTTCACCCGAGCCCTCGAGCGCCGTCCGGGAGTGACTTCAGCCCGCCGGGAGAGGGGATTCTCCCCGAGTGTGAGCCCAAGCAGAGACCCCGGCCCGCCAACTACAGGCACGCCATCGCCACCGTGGTCATCACAGGAGTGGTGTGTGGCATCGTGTGTTTGATGATGTTGGCGGCAGCTGTGTACGGATGTGCGTATGCAGCAATTAATGCCAAGTATCAAAGAGAGCTGAAGCAGAAAGCCAAAGAAGCGGGTGTAGTAGAAGAGCGCAAAAACATTGAAAGAGACGAGAAGAAGGAACCGCTGGAGTGATGCGAAGATCACGCACACGAAGCACAAATACACATCCAGGATACACTCCACAGTATCCACACACAGTTGTGTATCTAAGTTCCCTCGAGGCGAGTCAGTGCACTTGGCCGCTGTACAGGCGATGTCCCCGGGCAGCTATTTTTCTAGACATGCAAATACAGCTCCGGGGGAAGACGGATGATCAACATAGCATACGCTTCTTCTTTAGCTTCAATCAGGCTAGAAGAACTGTATTTTTCAAGCAAACGCAGATACACATTTCTAGAGTAAAAACAATAGCTGATACTTCTGGCAAAAAGGCGGTTGGCTCTTTGTCAATCCAAGCGAACATACATTACGAGACTACATGTCATGCTGTTTAAGCTCTGTATTGTTACAGTGTTTGTAGTGTATGTAAATGAACAATGTGTGCTTTTTCTCCATGTTACCTGCACTCAGATATGCCCATTTATTCGTCTTTCGACAGAGCAGATTATATTTCCCCCAGTGTATTATGGGTTCTGAAGTTTCCCGAAGTTTTTGGTGAAAGGGAACGCCACAGTTTTCTTTAGTCATGTAGAACCAGTTTAAAATACTCATTTCTGCATAGCCAACCACGTTTTATTAAAAGCCCATCTTGCCAGCAGTGAATTACGCTTTTAAATGTGCCACAATACTGTAGCAGCTTCACAGCCCTTCACAGTTGCCACAACAGATTTCACACTGGTTTGAAGGTGAAAAAATCCCGTTTCCCGCCACACGGTCTCATTCATATTTTTTGGTTCTTTTTCATTTTCAGGGGTTGGCAACCTTTTTGTCATGAAAAACATGACACTGACACAAACATATTTTAAAAGTTCATAACGGCTTAATTGAAAGATTGACACACTTTACTATTGAAACCTGATGATCAAACATTACTAGATCAATCACAAACTTGCTTATTTGCGTATTAACAGAATTAGTGCAGAACTTTAAATATTTCTGAAGTAATTTTCCATAAAATTTGTTTTAACTTTGTCAAAACAAAAAGTTAGTATGTTTTCAGGTTTAAATTTACTTTGAATAACAGATTTCCAACGTCTGTTTCGCTACTGAACCGCACTACACATCACCGTCATTGTGTTTATTAGGACTCTTTACCCAGCCAGCAATAGCCGTGATGTCACTGTCTAGGTTAACTATAGACCCATATAGTCCGGCTATGAGTAACACACTTCTAGCCAAAATAACCTTGAATTTGGTTACATGTTTTTTTTGCCAAAATAACTTGCAAGATATTTGATATTCCGTCATGCAAGCAAAGTCAACAGTGATTACAAGACGTTTGGTTTCATTTCTTTGTCATCTAATGGATGACTAGTCTATTCGTGGGCGATGGTTAGACTCTATTACACTTTCACTGACGGCCCAAATGTTCTTGTTTTAGCCTCGACATCAGGCTGTGTTTGGACGGCTTTTAAACGCAAAATTGCTTTCTGGGTATACTTGGTCGAATATCTTAGTCGAAGTTTATTGCATTATAGCTCAAAGCTATTGTCACGTGTACCATAGGTTACTGACCCGTGGACTAGTGGAAACACTAGTTTTGATTAGTTCTGTAAACTGGCCACCAACACACTGGAAGAAAGAAATATTGTCGTAATGTCGTAATTGTCATATTGTGCGGCGTATATTGTTGTCTATATGTGGTCTCGTATATTGTTGTCTATATGTGGTCTGTTTCCCTCCCCTTGTACGGTCTCTGGTATCTATTGTAATGTTCAAAATGAAGAGTTATTCTGTCAGTATCGGTATCAGTACCACTGCGGTTTACACTGTAATGAATATTATCACTTCCTCAGAGATTTAGTTAGGCCAAAGATTTATGTGAACACATCTATACATCATACATCTATACATGCAGTTAAAAGAAATGTTTCCATTTTTTATGTTAAATATAGGAGTCGACCTTGGGTTTTTTAATAGCTGAGGTAAAAATAAATTGCAGTGCAGTGATGGCACAGATATTACTTATTATTTACATACAAACTATACCAGTTTGAAATGTTTCATTTACAGTCTTCTGCATAATTTATTACATTTATTGCCTTATCAGTTAATCCTAATCCTTATCAGATCCTAATATCAGTGTCTTAATGTGTTATATAAATATTGTATAAGCCTCACTGTAAATATTCAGGTACAAACCTAAAGAGATTCTGAGCTCTTGGGAAATGCTGGAATATCCAGGATTATATAAACTTGCAAATGAAGGGTTGATCTATGTTATATAACATCAGCACACATAGCCGAGCAATAATTGGTTAGTTGACATGATATACGTTGGGAAAGCTGACATGTCCTGCAGTGTGTGATATACATGCTACAAATATATTGTGCTTATTCTTTTAAAACAGATTTATGATAATACATGTGTTTTAAATGGAGAGTAGCCTACATTGAATATTCATACTTTAAAAATCATCAGTCACACCGTAGGACCATTTAAAGTGAACGAGTGTAGGGAAAGTGGCACATTTGCACACCATACCCACAAACCAGCAGAATTTGAATAAATATTAATTTAATGTCAAGCAATTGAAATCAGTTTTGATTATAGGAGGGAATCCTGTAAAGTGGCCTTTAAGCACATGAAGGACACACACGCATACAAATGTCCCAGTTACACAAGAGCGTTCTGTCATCAGTGTGTCAGACTGCATTAGTGTGTGTTAACATGAGCACGTGAAACTGAGGAACAACATGTGCTTTTAGTTATTATTCTGTTCAGATCAAATCAACCAACACTCACTGAGCCAGAACGTTCATTCTGTCAAAAATCTGTGTAAATGTGTGTGTTTCTGCTCGTATGGAAAAATGTCTGTTACATTTATATTTATTAGAGCTTAGCATTGCAGCATAAGAATAAAGTATAAGATACATAGAATTTAAAATATATAAAATAAACAGCATGAAATAGGCTACTATATAGAACATGATTTTAGTCACGTGTGTGTGTGTGTGTGTGTGTGTGTGTGTGTGTGTGTGTGTGTGTGTGTCTGCTCCAGCAAAACACTGAATCATAAGCAGTAGAGGGTGAAAATCTGTCTGTTCTAGTTCATTTCTCTGTCAGTTATAACATGAATCACTTGTGCATGAGCGTGTGTGTGTGTGTGTGTGTGTGTGTGTGTGTAGTGCTCCTCCAGGCTTATGTTCAAACGGACATCTTTCTCTCTGCATTATTCTATTTTCCTTCATTTGTCTAGCGTCTCTCTCTCGTCTTTAACCCTCCGTCTCTCATACGTTAACGCTAGCAATGCACAGAAACACGAGTGAGCGACGGACACACACACACACACACACACACACACACAGTAATGTTGTTGTGAGGTTATAGTGCTGTACCTGCAGCGATGGGCGACTCTCTCTCGTCCAGCAGAGGAACGGTCCCGCTGGCGTAAACCACACTCTTATTCTCAGAGACTGAAACACACAGATCACATCAGAAGACAAAGCTGTGACCCGTTCTGCTTTAATGGCCACTGCGTTATTTATCTTAAGATTTCATATCATTTTCTGCTACAAATTAAAGTAGTTTCTAAATGTACATATCATGAAACTGTTAATTGACCAGTTAAAGTGCTGTTGTTACAGCCTACACTGCCGGGTTAGTAGACACACTAGGTAGGGTGGATTGTAACACTGTTAGTTCAAATTTTGTTCATCCAATTATTTTGTCAAATTATTAAAATAAGAATAATTAAACATAACTTTAACCTCAATCAACTACACTATGATAAACTGTATTATAAAAGAGCCAACAAGTTGGAACTTTTTATTTTACATTTTTACTTTTACAGATTTATAGTGCCTAATGTCGGTTTATAAATGTTTCTCTCTTTGTAGAAGTAAACGGGAAAAGTGAGGTTACATCCCTCCCCATTTTCTCCTCCGTGTTTGTGTCAATAAAACCGAAGAGATTTTAAGCTTTTTACACACAAGTGTAGAGAACCCCTCTATCCTTGTATTACTGTAATCTCATCTCATGATCAATGTCAAATCATTTTAGTGTGGAAGTTTTATTAGGTTTTCTAATCATCCCGCATTAAAAACAAACATTTTAATGCAAGCAAAACTCATGCCACAGTGCATTCTGGGAACCTCAGCCGCAGTAAAGTACTATTGACAATTAATGTGTAAAAATATAAGACCGTCAGAAATTAATGGACTTGGTGCAAAAAAATCTAAGTGAAATGTACAAATAAATTGGAAGTGTCTATTGCGGTGTTAGAAGTACAGTAGATCTGCTCACGTTGCCCATCATCAGATTCCTCTTTATGAGTTTGTTCATTGTGCATTATAACCAATCACACACATTTCTGTTGAGCTTATGAATGCATTGGCCAATCAGAGGTGTTTAGTCATCAGTGATAAAGAAATCCACTAAACATGCTGGAGTTTTGTTCAGTGCACACACTCACTGACTGGATTTTGCACTATTGTGGATTCAGTATTCAGTGAATATAAAGAGATTTTCCAGCGAGTGCAGAAGTAAGTCCGTGTCCTCGCGCTCGTGAACGCTTCAGTGATGAAGGGGAACACTGTTTGCTCACTTTCTGTATATCATTTATTCCCAGTCTGAATTGCCATTTGATTTTCTAATGCGTAAAAAGCAATAAACTAATCCAATAATTGTTCTTAGTTTGTTTTGTCTGTGCAGAATGTGTCGTGATGTTTCCCCAAACACAATTTATGTATTCAATTAATCAACTTTAATTATCATTATTATAATATCAAGAGCAACAATCATCAATGTTATTTTTGTCATAATATTGCATATTGCCTGTATTTTTTTATTTATAGTTACTTCATGCAATTGTTGTGTAAATAAATGTGATCCCTTTGAGAAGCATGAATCAGTGTGTGTAAATAAACATGCAGATGCAGCTTCTGTTTTCACCTCTGCAGTGTAAAGATGGCTTTTGTTGATGTTCATACAATTTTAATAGTCCACAGTATTCAACTGATTGAAGTAATTGGTTAAATGTAAGTATCTGACATAAAAGACATCTTCAGATTTAATATAACATGGTCAGACATGTGGCTTTAGCAGCAACGTATTTCTAGATTGATACAATGCCTACTAGATATTTCATAAAAATACATTTCTAATAACTTTACGAAGCTATTTATAACAATTTATTTCATTATGACAATAATTAATTCTAAATTTACAATAAAATGCCAAGTGTCAGCTTTCAAATGAGACCATACTTGTGCTTTTAGTGCACAGGGTTCATGAACTGTATCGGTTTCAGTTTGGGTATGCCATTCCTGGGGATTTTTCAGAAGTGGGGTTGCTGGCTAACCGGTTAATAAGGTCATTTTAAAATTTTGCCTTTACTAAGACAGAAATTGTATCGTGTGTGTGTGTGAACATCAAAAGGAAACATCTAGGTTATTAATGCAACTCAGTTCCCTGAGAAGAGGAACACGATGCTAAGGGGAACGGCATCAACGGTGTCTGAAGCATGTGTAGCAAACATGACAATCCATCGTCTGACAACAGTCCATATGTCACAAGCAGAGCACACCCTAACCTAACCCTAACACATGAGTATAAAAGGGCTCCTGTAATACATGTCATCAACTCTTGTCTGATAGAGATGTGCTGGCAAGCCATAGGCATTGTAATTTTCAGGGAACCGTGTTACATACATCAGTGCTACACGTTCCCTCTCGAAGCGGGACTTCAATGCTGCATCTGATATCGTCGCTATACCCGATACGCCATGCTGAGGGCCTGACGGCCTCACTTAAGCTGTGAATGTGCACACACATAATGGCATAGCATAAATTAACTCTACAGATTCCTTAGCTGGAGTCAGAGCATCAACCCCAAAATGACTCATAGAATGTATAGTGGCGCCACTTCCTAAGCTAATATCTTCCAATAATAGGAGAAGATACCCGAAACTTTGCTCTATAGCAAGGGAAGACTTGGCCTTTACAACCTCCTCTCTCCTTTGCAGGACAGGCATCAGGCCTTATAAGCAGAGCTCGAAGAAAACAAATGGCTCAGATATGTCAGCTTCTTTTACATTGACAAAGCCCATAGGGAGTAGCTTCGATATTACCACTACTTCCAGCAGGAGAACGCAACCCTCAGCTTCATCAGAAGTAGGGTTGGGTACCGAAACCCAGTACCGGTATGGAACCGGTACCTAAGTAACCGGTATGTAACCGGACCGAATCAAAACGCAGATTTCGGTGCCACTTAAATGCCTCAGCTGTCGGTTTGAAATATTTGCCCTCTGGTTCTCCGAAACGGATGTAAGACGCATCATCACCGCACGTGATCGCTAGTTAACCCTTTGATGCGTACGATCGTTCACACCAGTGTGATTAGACCGCTCAGTTCGCGTGATCATCAACTTCTAAATTCAAATCTGCGTTCGCGCGTTGGCTGACGCTGAGCCAGAGACAGACGCTCTCAGCGCTGTCAAATATCACAACTACTCAGTGTTTTCAACCACATAAGGTTTATTTTACGTTTCAGACATTTAAATACACATAAGTATTAGCAAAAAAAAACATGTATAGTTTGTAAAATACACTCTGATGTGTATAACAGGATAACAATCTGAATCTGAACTGTGGGATGTGTACTAACATGGTGCCCACTGTTATAGGCTAGATCAAGTAACATGAATCATGATAGTTATAAAGGTTTCTTAAATGACAAAACACATTCACTTACATGTATTTAAGAATAAAAAATATCAGCCAAGGACTGACTGACATGTGACGCAACCAATCACAGTTCGTTTAGTTCCGCGTCATGTTTAGTGTGAAAATGAAAGTCGATGTCTCTACAATAATAGATTGGTGAACATCTAATAAATTATTCATTCAAGAACGTTGTGCAAGTTTAATGCAACAATAGAGCTGCGAACTTCACATATTTTTGAAAATCCAGGCTTCAGTTGATCCTGATGAACGCTCATTGTCTCAGTTCTTCTTCCACGAGGGGTTTCACGTCACGGCATTGAAGATGATGCGTTCTAAAATAACGCTCACCTTGTGCAAGCAAGCAATAAGTCAGGAGAGGTTCACCTAAACTCTGGAACAGTCTTCCGGGACACAGTCTGTCAGTTTAAATCTAGACTAAAAACACATCTCTTTAACCTGGCATACACACAGCACATTATCAACTTCTAATTCAAATCAGTTAAATGATTATTAGGCTGCTTAAATTAGGTCAGTCGGAACTGGGAACACTTCCTATAACACCTGATGCACTCGTTACATCATAAGAAGAATGGCATCTATGCTAATATTATGGCGCTTTTCCACTACATGGTACGGTTCGGTACAGCTCGGCTCGCTTTGGCTCGGTTTGCTCTTCCACTGCAGTTTAGTACCGCTTCAAAGTGGGTGGGATTATAGACTGATCGTTATAGTTGCTGAAAAACTTTTTAATTCCTGGTCGCCCCATCCAGCTCTCGCTGCCAACGAGAGGAATGTCTGCACCTTGTCTACTGATTCAGCAATTTATTTTTTCAAGTAATTTTTTTTCAAGTCGTTTAAAAAAATTGTGTGGACAAATAATGCTGCGGTGGCTGTTGCTGACTATTTAAATCTAGCGGGTTTGGTGTCTCATGTTGCAAATCCAATGACGCTGGTAGTAACAATTCTCTCTGACCAATCAATGATCTGCAGTGTTTTTATGTCCCATTTTAGTAACGGTACGGCACACTTGGAACCTCAACAGAGGTGGTACCATTTAAAGCGGAAACCAAGCCGTACCGAGCCGTACCATGCAGTGGAAAAGCGCCATTAGTCTCTCTGTTTATCCTGAGGTTTACCGTACTCAGCCGGATCCGGGCCGGATCTGGATCAGATGGTGGACCTGCACCTAGACACGACCACAACGCATCCCTGAAGTGTCAGCAGAGGCCGTGTCAACTAGACTATGCCCTGCGAAGGCCTCATCGACACGACAAAAGTTTTTTTCATGACAAAAGTTTTCTCCTCTGTATAGATGAAAACGTTCCGCGGAAACAACTAGAAACGCTGTATTATGCATGCCAGAAAAGTAATTGGCAAGTCACTTTGAATTAAAAGACTACGCGCCCGCGCACATACGCATTCAAACGCTTATACCTATAGACTAAACGCGTAATATGCATGTGCATGCCGTCACCGTTTTCACAGATGTGAACCTGTTTCATAACACAACCTGTTTCAAAAACTTGCACTTTGAAACTTACTTCAAAGTTTAAGTTCTCAGGCCACCAAAACACCGCTGTCGTGTAAATGAACAGCCAGAACGCATTAAACGTTTTCTGAAAACGGTGTAATGTAAGCGGCCGTAAGTTAATAACTAATGATTTTTACAACGGAAATGAATCAATTAAAAACTTGAGTTGACTAGAGCAATTAGGGTAGAGTGCTCTCACCCTGCTCGAACAATGGTACTTTTCCAGGATCCAAAAAAAGACTCCATTCACTCATCCAAGTTAGAGTGCTCTAGTAACAAGAACTTGTCAGGTGTTTTTAACCATATCATATTAGAGAGACCTTACACTGTACTCAACCAAAGGGGAGCATAAAACCCTACTTCAAGAACCAACAGTAGTTGGGGAGGAATGTAAACTAAAGAGGGGATACAAACTGCACACCATACTTCAGCTCACCCTACTCAACCCTAATGGGTGTCCTTAAGAGCATCCAAGGTGCAAAAAACCTCTAAAACCCCTGATGTTGCCGCTCCTCCAAGGGGGAGTCTACATCTTTGCTCTTACTCATGAAAATAAGGCAAACAAGAGCAGGACATATATGCAGCTTGTCCAGTAACTCTCGTCACCCAGGCTGTAAAAACCCCAAAGGAACCGCAGGGGAGCTTAGGCTCTACTTAAAGACCTCAATGCAACTGGGGGAGAGCAGCTCAATCCTACCTTGAGTAAAGGCATTCTACCTAAGCCCTGCTATAGCCAGAGCTTCGTCTTTGCTTTTTGCACCAGACCATAGTATGTGACAGATAACAAGGAGGGATGCCGGCAGGCTTTCTTGCTAGCATTGTCCAACCAGGGCCATAGTAGTGAGACCTTCCAAAGGGGAGCTATATCCCAACTTCAAAACCCAAGGTAAACAAAATAGAGGGAATCTATCCATCCTTCCATAACTTAATTCTCCTTGTATCAACCCTTAGGGCCATCCAAAATGGAGATATGTCCCAGACAAGAGAAAAGCAGACTGCAATTTGCCAATAGCTCTAAACCCCAAGGAAGCCACAGGAAAGCCTAGGGTCTACTTAAAGATCCTAATGTAACTGGGTTAGAGCAGCTCATACACGGCCTCAGGTCAAGGCAGTCTACCTAAGACCCGCCATAGCTAGTGCTTCGTCTTATTCTTTTAGCACTAGACCACAGTAAGCGACAGATAAGGGAGGGACACTCCGCAGGCAAACTTTCTCTACTTGTTAGCATTGTCGGACCAGGCCTATAGTAAAGCACCCATCCAAAGAGAAGCATACATCCTACTTCAAAACCCAACAGTAGTTGGGGAGGGAGGTAAACAAAGTACAGGGTATCAAGAGAGAATCAAGCAATAACAGAGCCTTCTACCTACCTTGAATACATCGCCATGAGTGCCTCCTGTTCCCTCAAGAGCCGAACGTGTTGCATGCAAACACTATATTATAACAAGCTTAACAGAGCTTACCGCGAATGCAACACAATGAGCGCACCCAGCTTTTATCTTACACATGCATACAAACAAGTGGATCCTGAAGACAAAAAAGCTGATGACGTGTATTACAGGCATTTTATACTCACGGGCGATCTGCTTGTGATGTCATGGACTGTTGTCAGCCAATGAATTAGCGTGTTTGTTACACATGCTTCAAACAGCGGTCACATTGATGGCAATATCAGATGCAGCAGTGAAGTTCCCATTCGAAAGGGAATTTACTCGCAATATTACTGACGTGTCAAATATTGCTGTAGTAATATCCATATTATTTACCATACTTTTACGTTGCATGAATTGAAAATGTTCCATCATTATCTGGAAAATTGATGGATATTTCAAAGGTGCTGACTGTCCTTTTGACAGATAACAAATATATATTTCCCTGCATTAGAAATATTTCAGTAAACACTACTGATATGGATTAAAATTGAAAAAGGTGAGAAAATTATGTTTTAAAGCACTCGTGTGAAAACAATGGAAAAGAGCCATGAATGAGGATTTGGAAAGAAAATGAGAGATTCACTCCAATGAATTCCAGTCAGTTATTTATGGGATGTGTCATTAAATAAGGAGAGCAGACCACAAGAGTGCAGAATCTGTCTTTTCCATATCGTTAAAGTTAAAAACACACAGCAGACTGAAAAGAGCTGGTCACAGATATTCTTGAGATACCAAAGTCACTTTAAAATACCAAGCATTAGATTATTTTACTGAGGGTTATTTTACAAGGATTGTTTGTAGCGCCAATCTTATTTTTTGTTTTTGGAGTCCTTTTGAGTGAAAATCAGAACTTTTTCAGAAAAAGGTGGATCGAGTTCCCATTTAATTTTAATAAACTGCAGAACTATCACTGTAAAAATGACAGTGAAAATAGTAACTGATTTTCATTTATATATATATATATATATATATATATATATTTCCATTTACACACTACATTATTTACTGTGTATAGTTAAGATGAATAGAAAAAGAATCCATTATTTCTTGCAGACAAAAACTTTTCAATGAATACAATTTCACACATCACTACTCCACTAATCATGCAGTGCAATATGCTTGGCATGAGGGAGAAGAGATGGAGGTCTATCTGAAAAGGTCTGTCCACACACTTATATATTTTTCAGAGATGCAGCCATTTGGCTAGTTGTGTTTAAGCGATTTACAGGGGTACATTCTGAAAGACAGCACATTTCAAGAACTTTGATCTAGAAGTGTGATGCTGACTGGAAATGCTGCAATAAAGTAACTTTAGTAAATAAAAGCAAAGGTCCAGACTGATTGGATTACTGCTTTATTTAAACTGCCTGTTTTGTGTGTATAATCACCTTTGTTGAATGAAAGGGAGTAGATAAAGGTGCCAGGCACCTGTTCAGCAGCCCGTTTGTACCACAGAGGAAAATGATCAGCACTGAACACCAACTCCTTATCCTCTGCTGTCAGGAAGTCTCTTACAACACACAACACACACATTACCTCATTATTACAGGCTGTTATAAGAGGGATGTTAAACTAATCATTGTCATGGGTTGTGAGGAAGAGACTAAACACACAAATAACACGAAGATCACAAAGATGATGAAGAAGTTTAACAGGCTTTCATTTCCAAGGTAATTCAAACGAGGTCCATCCAGCACAACTACACATAGACGAGACCCGACAAAGACACAAACTGAACTGAACTAAAATAGGGGAGATAATGACACACACACACCTGATCACAATGACGAAATCAAACGAATTACCATGACGACAAACAAATCAACGAAATCAAACAGAGTCTAGTGGTGTGACATCAATATTATATTACATGCTGAGCGGGGAAGTCTAGACTTATTCTGGGTATTATGGTCTTGCAACACAAATTACTCAAAAACAGCAGTGTGTTGCCAGTGTTGGGGCAGCTGCTATGGCCAGTAGTTTGCCAAGCTACAAAATTACGAATAATAAATAATTTAAAAAGTTTGCAGAGAAGTTACTGTTTTAAAAAAGTTATTTTTTACTACAGTCACATCAATGCTTTATTACTTTCTGACGCTATGAGAACTCATCACTGGAGTGATGAACATTGAAGCCTGTATAACACAATGCCAATTCAAGCAATTTTGCAGTCTATCCAGTCAGTCCATTTTGGACTTAAGGGACTTCAATAGGACACTGAAGAATTCTCCATTTAAGATGATCACTCAGATCACTCAAAAACAGTTTTACCCCTGACCCAGAGATTCTAACTAGAATCTATTAGCTGGTACCCCTCAAAGGCCAGACCCAAAGTTTCCAAATTTCTGTCCGGGAGTGAAAAAAAAAAATTTGACCCCTACACTTGAAAAAGAAGTTGTCTCTAAACGGGAAGCTTTAAAGAAGTGTTGTCCAGGAGAGACACCAGATCTGGGAACCAGACTCGGACTGGCCAGAATGGAGCCGTACACACATCTGTACCATCGCATCCAGCCCCAATGGAGCCGTACACACATCTGTACCATCGCATCCAGCCCCAATGGAGCCGTACACACATCTGTACCATCGCATCTAGCCCCAATGGAGCTGGAGGTGTAAGGGCGAACCAGATGGGACAGTGGGTTGACTCCTCGGAGACAAACAAGTCCACTTCCGTTCAGCTGTACCTCTGTCATATGGACTCCACCACTTGCAGGAGGATCCATTCCATAGGCCTCCAACCCTGCCTTGACAGGTCTCCGATTTAAAGTTGCATGCGCTGGACTGTACACTGCTCTCAGGTAAAACAGTCTGGTTTCTGGCCAGAGCAGGATTTGCTGCACCCGCCTAAAAAGAGGAATCAAACACATTGATGAAAGAGACCACCGTTGGGTTGCCTGACCAACACATACTGTAGTAGCCCCTCAGTTGTGGGAGAAAACATCTCAGTGCTAGAAATACTGCCCTCATTTCTAGACAGTTTATGTGCCATGAGAGATGAGGGACCTCCCAAATGCCACGGGCTAGCCGGCCATTGAGAGCTGCACCCCAGCCTGTGAAAGAGGCGAAAACAACCCAGGCCCCAAATCTGAGCTTTCAACGAAGATGCCAGTGTAAGGGCAGAGATATCAGGGCTGGGCATCTCTTCAACCCGGGGCACTGCAGTATAGACATACTCGCCCTAGTGGCAGAGGTGATGCTGCAAGATGAGAAGGGTTTCCTCCATGATATCGACGCGTCAGATTGGAGATCAAGGAAAAACAGAAGGCTTCTTGGAGGCGGCTGCGGGTGACCTGGGATGAAAGCGCTCATCTAACTTACTACAAGACACTTCCCATTTTCTCACTGGCCAATGTAATTGAAGCTTGTCCATGGCCCGAGTGACCACCTTGAGCAGCTCCTCATTGCATGACCCGAGCTGTTGAGCTGCCTGAGTTTTCTTCCCTCGAGAAAAATATCCAAACTGGAGCAGAGCTTAAACTAAAAATCGATAGACTTTGAAGTTGGAGAAATAGTGAGAGAAAGCGGGACACCCGTCTCAAGCTCTGCTTTAACCAACTGAACCTGCAATGTCAATTGTCAAAGCCGCTGAGCCGCCTTGGCAAACTCGGGACCAGAACCATGGAGCGCTCATCCCTCGAGAAGAGAGCCACGCGGGAGTGGAGATTCCTTATTGTGAACGCTCACAGTTAACACAATACACACAGTCAGCCCTCTCGGGAACAGACCGAGCATGCTCCGCTCCAAAAAAACAACGCAGAGATCGTGTGAGTTGTCCCCTGTAAGAAAGCAGGCACGGTGGCACACATCTCCTAGATTGTTTAGAATACTAAATAAAAATCGAAATAAAATCAATCGAACAGGACATACAATTTGACAAACAATCACACTGAAACAGGTATGCGGCTTCAAGAAACTTGGGATTCCATGATGTAGGGCTGTCACCTGACCTCCGTCAGCCAATAGAATTGCCATGTTTTCACATGTGCTTCAGACACCGGTCACACTGGAGGCATTCCTATAGCATCAACACCATGACACAGCGCCAAAGTTCCCTCGAAAGGGAACTTAACTTGTTACTTTAAAAAAGCTGCGCTGTTTTGAAAGCAGCAGAGCCATTGACACACTACTGTAAAAAATGTAGTTAAGTTAGCAGCATTGCTACTTTTCAGTAGTTACTCCACCAACACTGGCATTTACAGTCTCTTTCAAAACATTTATTATGCATTAGTTACTATTGATCAGTATAGAATTTACTATGTAATATAGACTCATGAGAAGTATGATGTACTTACTGATTGGTCAGTTGGTCTGGCATCACAAAAAGGTTTATGCGTGACAGTCCGGTGCGAGTGCCGAGGTAAGCTATCTCCACCCCTTTATCAGAGTTCCTACCAGAACAAAGAGAAACACAGGAAATACATAATGAATAATGAAGTTAATAAGGAACAATTTCAAAAATGAAGATTCGGTAACACTTTGGGCAAAAACATTACATATAATGCATTATAAAAGTATTTTTAATGCATTACTGTATGTATGCTTTGTAATGCACCTTATAATGCATTGTATGGTCTCATGAATAATTGTAGTATAATACATTATAATACTTATCTATTCATTGATAACACACCTTTAGAAAGCATAATGCATTAAAATACACGATGAACAACCAATTTCAGATGTAACAAGGAATATGCAAATATTATAATTTATTTAAACTTTTGGTTACAATTATTTATGAAATGATATGATGAATTAATGTACATTATGAATACCGATATAATGCATTATACAAAAATTCTAGTTCAAGTCTACATGAAATGGCATTCACAACCCAGTTGACCTCTCTCTGTATATTACAAATGAGGATCTGACTGGAAGATAAAAATAAGGCATTCCACACTTTATTGGCAAAATTTGGTAAAAGGGTGCATTGCCTACAACAGTAGCAGTGAGTGAAGAAGATTTGGCACTTGGTTAAGGAAAATTGTTTCAGAGGCTATAAAATGTATTGCATCGCAATGAAAGATTAAAAATATATTTTTGTACATCAAATCCAAAAATGTGTATTAAGAAAGTTTGTGGTGTTGTTACTCTGATTTATTAAGCGCGAGGCTGGTCCAGTACGCTTCCAGTGGAGCCGTGACCACGGCATCAAACAGAACCTCCTGGACCAGATCCATGTCACCTAACAAAACAATCACAGGATACGAATCATAATTCTAAAGAGAATACGAATTATAAATAGTAAATAATAGATAAATAATCATTTTTAAGTTATTTTATTTTGTACTGCCATTCATTAGTACAAAGATTAGTTCAAAGAAGTATACATACACATTGAACAACACAAAAACAAAGGGGAGTCATCAAAACAAATGTTAGTGTGCTTTTGCACTCAGCTCACACTTCAGATGTGGTTCTCCATTAAAATAAAGCTTTATGGCATCGATCTGAGATAGGAAAGGATGTTCTGGGTGTTCCTCTGTGTTACAGTATGTCCTGAAAAGTCAAACCAATCATTTGTACGCATGCAAACATCTTTCATACTGTAGACACTTCAATAAGGCACTGAATAAAACCTCAAAAGATACAACTTTACCAATCATCTGCTAATACAACATCTGGATGCTCCAAATCATGCAGTCCTGAAACAGAAGAAACACCATCATGCTCAATGCTGCCATGAGTGAGCCAAACACGACATAATCCTTGAGGAACATCAGCATTGATTCCCATCAATCATATCTAAACCTAGTCCTGAAATGATTGTCATATGAATGTTGTTCAAACCCCAACCACAGCCTTAAGCCTAAACACAGTGGCATGAGGTGGTCTTCTGAAACGAGAGGTCTCTCTGTGTTTGATTTTTAGTTCATGTTGAAATACTAATGAGTGGAAAAGTCCTGAAGTTCAGTCCAAGGACTTTGACATGTAATCAGCTAGCAATCAAATTATAAACTATGAAATGCAAGCTGATTAACAGCTGCAATATTTATGATTGATCATGTTTGATGGGTAACAATCACATCATATAATGCTAGTCACAATGAATTGTGCTGTTCATCATTAAAAAGGGAAACAATTTTGTTGTCAGATTCACTAGACAATGTTTATGGCTGGCAAATGGTCACCCAGCATGCCCAGGAGTGAGAAGTCATTTGGAAATCTGCACTGATGTAATTGGAAATCTAAAACTTGCACTTTGAATTCAGTTTTCAAAAGTTTGTCGTTCAGGCTCATGTAAATGAACAGCCAAAACGCATACAAAGTTTGAAGTTTTTAGTTGACAACAGTGTAGTGTAAATAGCCCCTTAGTCACGAGATAAGCTCCTGGCTTTACTGGCCCAGATACACATTTGCCACGCAACAAGCTACACACACACACACACACACACACACACGGACCTCTAGCATTACACCTTTCAGCCATGCTGGCCCACACAAGCACAGCCAGTTAACATTCGTTTCACAGAGATCTATGGAACAGCAGCAAAACACACTCATCGGCCACTTTATAGTTCCCTATCAGGGAACTCGAGCTGCGTGACAACGCTTTGGGAACGCCCCTGCGTGAGTGCGTCATGAAGCACGTATGAAATCAGTCCAATGGCGAGACGGAACGTCATAGGCGGGTGACGTCATCGACCAGGAAACTATATAAGCACCCCAAAACACAAGCGCGTCAGCTTCTGAGTCTTCAGCAAGCGCTCTGTGTGTGAAATATATCAGTCTGTGTCTCAAAGTGTTTTTGTCTGTCCTTAGAATTGCTAGGCAGGAGTTTTTCACATATATAAAAAAACTATAAAGAGACGATATATATAATATGGCGAGCGAACAGCAGTTCAGAAAGTGTGTCCATCCCTGCCCACGCTATATCACGGGTGGGGATACTCACGATCTGTGTGTTGTTTGTATGGGAGTGCAGCATGCCCAGTCAGCTCTCGAGGGAGCTGATTGTGTGCATTGCGAGCGTTTGTCCATGAAAACGCTCCGCTCCCGCCGAGCCCTCTTCGAGAAGAGTGGTTCGGTGCGCGCTCCCCGCGGTTCGGGTCCACGAGGCTTCATTCGTGGGGTTCGCAAATGGATCTATCAGCGGGGATTGAGACGGGCTCTGCCCTATCTCTGCCTTTACCTGGTAGATCCAGCGCCTCAGATCCGGGTTTGGAAGCACGCGCTGCGGTTTCTTCCGCCCGGGCTGAGGCACCATCACTGCAGCTATCCAGTTCTGAGGAACTGGATGTTGAAAGTGTGGATACTGCAGAGACTGGGAACTCGTCACTTCAGTCTCCTGCTAGTGAGGAGCTAATAGAGGTGTTAACTCGTGCAGTTGAAAAATTAAGCATTGAGTGGCCAGCTGATAGACAAGAGTCTAGATCTAAGAGCAAGTTGGATGAGAGATTTTTACCATCTCGCGCTGCACCTCCACGCCGGTGTCTGCCTTTCTTTCCTGATCTCCACACCGAGGTGTCGAGATCATGGAATAGACCTGTTTCATCTAGAATATTTACACAGCAAACATCTGTCTATTCTAATATTTCTGAGGCTAAATCTCATGGTTACGGGGCGATGCCTAAGGCTGAGGAAGTGTTGGCGAGCCACCTTTCTCCTGTCACGGCGTCGTCTTTTAAGACACCGGCGTTGCCCACCAAGCCACTAAGAAATACTTCGGCTTTGGTGGGCAAAGCTTACTCGGCGGCTGGACAGGCAGCATCCTGTCTACACACTATGTCCATTTTACAAGCTTATCAAGCTGATTTATTAAAGGATATTAGTGAGGGGGATGAATTAAGTGCTGATGTGTTAAGAGAATTACGTCAGGCAGCCGATCTCTCTCTCCGTGCCACCAAGGAGACGGCCAGATCAGTAGGCCGTTCTATGGCAGCCCTGGTGGCAACGGAGAGGCACTTATGGTTGAACCTTACTAATATGAAGGAAAAAGAAAAATCCTTCCTTCTGGATGCTCCGCTGTCGACCGCTGGCCTCTTCGGTGACTCCGTAAATTCTGTCATCGAGAGGTTTCAGGAAGAAAAAAAGCAGGCGGCGGCGCTCCAGAAGTTCCTCCCCCTCAGGTTGCATGTCCCCGGGGCTGCTGGGCGGGAGCAGCCCCGGCCGTCGAGTAGCTCCTCGCACAGGGCGCAACAGAAAAGGAGCGTCGCGTCTCGTGCTCCTCCCCAGCAAGACTGGGCCGAGGCGCGGCGCTCTCAGTCGAGGTCTTCCAGGGGCAAAGCCGATCTGAGGACGGTTATTGTCGCCAGGAAGGCTTCATCGAAGAAGCCCTGACGCCACAAGCGTCAGGGTACTGAGGGTGGTCCCCACCATGAGAGAAAAGTGTTCGCCGCTGTACACGGCGCCCTTTCTCTCTCGGTGCCCTCAGGGGCCCGTTCTGCCAACTCCGCCTGCGTGCCGGGGCGTAGACGGTCCCAGCGAGCGCTTTCCCGTGGGACGCTCGCTCGCTCCGAGGAGCGGTGTGGAGCGGTTAGACCAGTTGTTCCCTGCCGGTGCGCCGTTACAGGGCACTGTGTCTGCCACTCAAATTATTCCAGAGGCCAGTCTCGAGAGACTGGTACCCTTAGTAGAATTTTTGGCGGACTGGAAGAGCCTTCCAAATATATCTCAGTGGGTCCTGCAGACTATCGAGCACGGGTACGCGATTCAGTTCAGATCACGTCCGCCACGCTTCAGAGGGGTTCTTCCCACAGTGGTGGGCCCCGAACAGGCTCTGGTTATGGAACAGGAGGTGAAAACTCTGCTACTGAAGGGGGCTATAGAACGAGTTCTTCCTCCCAGCAGAGACTTGGGTTATTACAGCCGATATTTCATCGTTCCAAAGAAGGATGGGGGGTTACGTCCAATTTTAGATCTGCGCCTATTAAATCGCTCTGTAGGGAAGCTCAAATTCAAGATGCTGACTGGTTTGAGGACTGGTTTGTCACGATAGATCTAAAGGACGCATACTTCCACATTTCCATACTTCCACAACACAGGAAGTTCCTGAGGTTCGCTTTCGGGGGCGAAGCGTACCAATATCGGGTTCTTCCGTTCGGCCTAGCACTGTCTCCCCGAACTTTCACGAAATGTATGGATGCAGCTCTGGCTCCGCTGCGGCTCCAGGGCATCCGCATTTTAAACTATATCGACGATTGGTTGATTCTGGCTCAATCGGAGCATCAGGCGTTTCGGCATCGAGATGTCGTTCTCGCCCATATAAAAAGGTTGGGGTTGAGGCTCAACGCCAAGAAGAGTGTGCTTTCTCCAGTACAGAGGACCACTTTTCTGGGTGTGGTTTGGGATTCGACGACGATGCAGGCACGTCTGTCTCCTGCTCGTATAGCTTCGATTCTCTTAGCCGTCAAACAGGCAAAGCTAGGCCAGTCACTTACTGTAAAAGAATATCAGAGAATTCTGGGTCTGATGGCAGCAGCGTCCAACGTTATACCTTGCGGCCTGCTGTACATGAGACCACTGCAGTGGTGGCTCAGGACCAAGGGGTTCTCCCCGAGGGGAAACCCGCTCCGCAAGATCAAGGTCACGCGACGGTGTCTCCGTGCCCTGGCTATGTGGAAAGAACCTTGGTTCCTTTCCCTAGGTCCTGTGCTGGGGGCTCCGTGTCGTCGTGTAACACTAACGACGGATGCCTCTCTCACAGGCTGGGGGGCGATCATGAGTGGTCGCTCAGCTCAGGGTCTGTGGCAGGACCATCATCTTCAATGGCATATAAATTGTCTAGAAATGCTGGCGGTGTTTCAGGCTCTGAAACACTTCCTCCCAGACCTGAGAGGTCATCATGTTCTTGTCCGGTCAGACAACACATCGGTGGTCTCTTATATAAACCATCAGGGGGGTCTGCGTTCGCGCCCGTTATACAAGCTGGCTCGCCAGATCCTTCTATGGTCCCAGGGGAAGCTTCTTTCATTGAAGGCGATTTATATCCCGGGGTATTTAAATCAGGGGGCAGACATCCTGTCGAGGCAGGGGCCGAGGCCCGGGGAATGGAGACTCCACCCCGAGGTGGTGGAGCTCCTATGGAAACATTTCGGTCGTGCCGAGGTAGACCTATTTGCATCCAGGGAAACATCACACTGCCAACTGTGGTTTTCCCTAAGTCCTCCAGCCCCTCTGGGGTTGGATGCTATGGTACAGGAGTGGCCGAGGTCACGCCTGTACGCATTTCCCCCGATTGCTCTGCTCCCAGGAGTTCTGGAGAGGGTTCGCCGGGACGGGGTCAGTCTACTGTTGGTAGCCCCGTACTGGCCGGCCCGAGTTTGGTTTACGGACCTAATTTCTCTCCTCGACGGCTCTTCTCTGGAGATTCCGATCAGGAGGGACCTTCTCTCTCAGGCGAGCGGGTCGATACTTCACCCCCGCCCGGATCTATGGAGGTTGTGGGCTTGGCCTCTGAGGGGGCCCAGCTCATAGAATCTGGTCTCTTGACTGAGGTCTTGCAGACCATCCTCCACTCCAGAGCTCCGGCCACTAGGAAATGATATGCCTTGAGGTGGAAAATTTTCACCTCCTGGTGTGGAGAGCACCAGCTGGACCCAGTTAACTGCCCAGTGGGTGCAGTGCTGGAATTCCTTCAGGAGCGTTTCTCCACAGGGTTATCCCACTCCACACTGAAGGTGTATGTGGCGGCCTTATCTGCTTACCACGTCCCTTTGAGTGGAGCTTCTCTTGGGAGACACCCACTTGTAACCCGTTTCCTTCGTGGCACTCTGAGGCTGAGGCCAGCAGTTCGCACGAGGGTGCCGACCTGGGACCTGGCGGTTGTTCTAGAAGGTCTCTCTCTAGCACCGTTCGAGCCCATTGAAGAAGTTTCTGAGAAATTCCTCACTCTAAAAACTGTATTTCTTCTTGCTATATCTTCATTAAAAAGAATAGGAGATATTCAAGCTCTGTCGGTCTCTCCCTCGTGCTTGGAATTTTCACCCGGCATGGTGAAGGCCTTCCTCCTTCCCAGGCCAGGCTATGTTCCCAAGTTTCCAACTAATGTGGTCAGGCCTATTGTACTGCAGGCTTTCTGTCCTCCTCCATTTTTGACGTCGGACCAAGAGAAACTAAATCTGCTTTGCCCTGTTAGGGCTTTAGATGCGTATGTCCACAGAGCTGCCCTGTGGAGAAAGAGTGAACAACTGTTCGTTTGCTTCGGACCCCCTAAAAAGGGCTGTCCAGTATCTAAGCAGAGGTTGAGCAAGTGGGTGGTCGAGGCCATCTCACTTGCCTACGAGTCCGCCGGTCAGCCTTCTCCTTTGGCTGTCCGGGCTCACTCAACCAGGAGTATGGCTGCCTCTAAGGCTATTTTGTCAGGAGTATCAATTCAGGACGTTTGCAATGCGGCAGGATGGTCATCACCGCATACATTCGTTAAGTTTTATCATCTTGACTTCAGCTCCACTCCAGGGGCGCAGGTGCTTTCGTCCGAATGTGCGCTCTGACTTCACACGACGGACACTTGCTCGTATGGCGGCGTTGGTATTAGCGTTCCCAAAGCGTTGTCACGCAGCTCGAGTTCCCTGATAGGGAACGTCTCTGGTTGCGTATGTAACCCTAGTTCCCTGAAGGGAACGAGACGCTGCGTGTCTGTGCCATACTCCCAGCATGCCCGTGAGCACTTGCTTCAGTCTTATCAGAAGCTGACGCGCTTGTGTTTTGGGGTGCTTATATAGTTTCCTGGTCGATGACGTCACCCGCCTATGACGTTCCGTCTCGCCATTGGACTGATTTCATACGTGCTTCATGACGCACTCACGCAGGGGCGTTCCCAAAGCGTTGTCACGCAGCGTCTCGTTCCCTTCAGGGAACTAGGGTTACATACGTAACCAGAGACGATCAAAATGGTGCTGGAAACGTTCCAAATTTTTAAAATATGAGTTCCCTTTCGAGGGAACTCACACTGCGTCGTTGAAAACGACTCTTTGGGGACGCTCCCTTAGCGTGCGCCTCTGAAGTATGAATGAAACTAATCCAATCCTGATTGGTGTTGCATCATGACGTAACATGTGACGGCACATAAAAGTGACGCCGACACACACACACATTAGCTTTCGCTCTTCAGCAAGCACTCTCTGTGAAACTGTCTGTCTTATTTGTGTATTGTTTAGGGGCGCAGCACGCACAGGCAGCTCTCGAGGGGGCTGCTGTGAACACTGTGAAGCACTTCCTATTAGAGTGCTGCGCTCCCGCTTGGCTATATTTTCTGATGATGGCCAGGCTCGCGATCCCCGCGATTCGGGTCCCGGCTTAGATCCGCGGCTTAGATCGTGGGGATCGCAGAAGGATCTCGCGGATGAGAACGAGACTGCTGAGGCACTTTTTCGTTCATCATCCGCAGATTCTATAACACTCGTTCACGACGCAGAAGCCCGCGATGCGGCTTCTTCTGACCGTGACGAGTGCCCGGTGCTCGAGCTATCTGAGAAAGTAGATGTTCTCAGCATCGGGAGCGAGCAACATGAGTCACACTCGCCGGCTCATGTTTCTGCTTATGCAGAGCTCGAGGAGGTTGTGACGCGTGCTGTGGCCAGAGTAAAAAAAAATATATAATAATAAAATATATATATAAAAAATATAATAATATATATATATATATATATATATATATATATATATATATATATATATCAGCTGGCCACAAAATAAGCAGGATGATCCCCGTCAAAGCAAGCTAGACGAGAGATTCCTGCAGCACTGTTCACAACCTCAGCGTCGGGGCTTACCGTTTTTCCCAGATCTTCATAAAGATATCTCTAGATCCTGGGAAAAACCCCACTCTTTACGTATCTCATCACATTCATTATATGATTATTCGAATGTGGCGGGTGCGAGAGAGGCGGGTTATGGCAAGATGCCGCAGATGGAGGAAGCTTTAAAAAGCTATCTTTCTCCTGATGCGGTATCTTCGCTTAAAGCCCCGGCGCTGCCCAACAAACCGTACAGGGACACCTCTGCACTGGTTGGCCGGGCTTATATGGCGGCTGGTCAGGCTGGTGCGTGCCTGCACTCTATACGATTTTGCAGGCGTACCAGGCCGATCTTCTTAAAGATCTAAATGAGGGCGAGGGACCGACTCCTGCTGACTTCGCGGAGTTGAGAGGAGCCACAGATTTGCCTCTCTGGGCCACTAAAGAGACGGCACGTGTCATAGGCCGCTCTATGTCAGCTATGGTGGCTACGGAGAGACATCTGTGGCTAAATTTGTCCGGTATAAAAGAGAAAGACAAATATTTTTGTTGGATGCTCCGCTATCACCTTCTGGCCTGTTCTCCGATGCTGTCACTACAGTCGTCGACAGGTTTCAGGAAGTGAAAAAACAGTCAGCGGCGTTCCAACAGTATCTCCCTCGCCGCTCTAAATCTGGATCTAGGAGGGCTGGTCCAAGTGGCCAGCCTCAGCCGTCAACCAGCTCCTCCCATCGGCAAGAGCAAAAAGAGAGCGTTGCCTCTAGAGCCCCTCCTGCGGGAGCCTGGCAACAGAGGAAGCGCTCTCAACCAAAGTCCTCCACCCAGAAGGGTGACCTGAGGGCCGTCCTTCAGGCGAAGAGGGCTTTGGGAAAGAGGTCCTAATTGTAGTGTAGGACCTCTGAGGGCTGAGGTTCGCTTTCGGGGGCGAAGCATACCAATATCGGGTTCTTCCGTTCGGCCTAGCACTCTCTCCACGCACGTTCACTAAGTGTATGGATGCGGCTCTGGCTCCACTGAGGCTTCAGGGCATCCGTATACTGAATTACATCGACGACTGGCTCATATTGGCCCAGTCTCGAGAAATGGCAGTTCGGCATCGAGATGTTGTCCTTGGCCACATTCAGAACCGGGGGTTGAGACTCAACACTAAGAAAAATGTGTTGGACCCAGCTCAGAAGACTACTCTTCTGGGCGTGGTATGGAATTCGGTTACGATGCAGGCACGTATGTCTCCCGCGCGTATCGAATCCATCCTGGCCATGGTGACCGGGATAAGGCTAGGCCAGGCCATCACTGTAAAGCAATTTCAAAGACTGCTGGGCCTCATGACAGCGGCATCCAACATAATTCTTTTGGGCCTGCTCCACATGAGGCCCCTTCAGTGGTGGCTCAAAGCCAAGGTTTTTTTTTTTCCCCAAGGGGAATCCGTTCCGTATAATAAAGGTTACGCGCAGATGCCTTCGTTCTCTATTAATATGGAAGAAACCTTGGTTCTTGTCCCAAGGGCCAGTTTTAGGGGCGTCATGTCGCCGGAAAACTGTTTCGACAAACGCTTCCCTCACTGGCTGGGGCGCGGTCTCGGCCAGCCGCTTTGTCAGGGGTCTGTGGCAGGACCATCATCATTCTTGGCATATAAATTGCCTAGAGATGTTGGCTGTGGTCAGGGCTCTGAGGAGCTTCCTCCCAGACATCAAAGGTTACCACGTCTTTTGATACGTTCGGACAGTACATCAGTGATAGCTTATCTGAACCGACAAGGGGGACTCAGATCGCGCCCTCTATCCAGATTGGCGCATCAGATCATTTTATGGTCCCAAGGGAAAATATTATCTATAAGAGCAATATATATCCCGGGGGTTCTGAATCAGGGAGCAGACATCCTGTCGAGGCAGGGGCTGAGGCCCGGGGAATGGAGACTCAATCCAGAGGTGGTGGAGTTGATATGTCAGAGGTTTGGACCAATGGAAGTGGATCTGTTTGCGTCTTGAGGGACGTCCCACTGTCCACTTTGGTTCTCCCTCACTTATCCAGCCCCGCTGGGGTTGGTTGCCATGGTACAGGCCTGGCCGAGGCTTCGCCTGTACGCTTTTCCCCGATCGCTCTGCTCCCGGGAGTCCTGGAGAGGGTCCGTCAGGAGGGCATCAGTCTTCTTCTGGTAGCCCTGTTTTGGCCAGCCCGAGTATGGTTTTCAGACTTAATTTCACTCCTGATAGCTCCGCCATCGCAGATTCCTCTGAGGAGGGATCTGTTGTCTCAGGCGGAGGGCACTATATTCCATCCTCGTCCGGAGCTGTGGAAATTGTGGGTCTGGCCTCTGAGGGGGCTCAGTACCTAGATGCTGGTCTATCATCTGGGGTGGTCGAAACCATACTTATCTCTAGGGCTCTGTCTACTAGGAGATTATATGGCCTCAAGTGGAATGTTTTTCCACTTGGTGTAGAGAACATGAGTTAGGCCCAGTTAACTGCCCAATGGATTCAGTTCTGGAGTTTCTTCAAGATCGTTTCTCTGCGAATCTCTCCCTGTCCACACGTAGGGTGTACGTGGCTGCCATTGCGGCGTTCCATGCACCACTAAATGTTGGGCCTTTGGGGAGGCACCAACTGGTCATACTATTTCTCCATGGTATTTGGAGGATAAGACCGACAGTCAGGTCCAGGGTTCCTTCCTGGGACCTGGCGGTGGTTCTCGAAGGGCTATCCCTGGCTCCCTTCGAATACCCCCAGTCGGCTTCGCCTAGGACCTCACGTTCAAGATAGCCTTTCTCTTAGCTATTTCTTTAAAGAGACTGGGAGATCTCCAAGCCCTGGCATTATCGCCAGCTTGCTTGGGGTTTGCCCCCGGCGGAGTTAAGGCCATCCTGCATCCGAGACCCAGCTATGTGCCTTGAGTGTAATCTAACATGGCTAGGTCCATGGTCCTGCAAATATTTCATCCTCCACCTCATGTGTCGGCAGAAAAGGAGAGGTTCCTTGCTCTGCCAGTCAGAGTTACGAGTATTTACCTTGAGAGGTCCTCTTCTCGGAGGAGGTCGGACCTACTGTAGTGTGTTTTGGGTCACCTATTAGGGGCTCCCGGCTATACAAACCATAAGTAGGCCTACAAGGTGCGCAATTTGCCTTCACCTTTGGCCGTAAGCGCTTATTCTACTAGAGGCATGGCGTCCTCTAGGGCCCTCCTCTCGGGAGTGCCCCTCCAGGAGATCTGTGAGGCAGCCGGTTGGGCTACCCCGCACACTTTTATCAGGTTTATAGTCTGCACCTCCCTAGTACGCCTGGCGCACGTGTGTTCTCGTCCTAGCTGAGTGCCTGAGATCAGTTTCACTCCAGGGTAGGCCTTTTTCGGTGCGTGGCCTAGTGGGCATTCTTTCCCCAAAGAGTCGTTTTCAACGACGCAGTGCGAGTTCCCTCGAAAGGGAACGTCTCGGGTTATGACTATAACCCTTGTTCCCTGAGAAGGGAACGAGACACTGCGTCGTCTTGCCACGCCCCTCTATGCCTAGGAGCAGCTTGCTTCATCGTGAGGCTAATGTGTGTGTGTGCCGGCGTCACTTTTATGTGCCGTCACATGTTACGTCATGACGCAACACCAATCAGGATTGGATTAGTTTCATTCATACTTCAGAGGCGCACGCTAAGGGAGCGTCCCCAAAGAGTCGTTTTCAACGACGCAGTGTCTCGTTCCCTTCTCAGGGAACAAGGGTTATAGTCATAACCCGAGACGTTATATATGTGTGTGTGTGTGTGAGAGTGTATTTTTCTGTTCTCAACTTAAAAACGTGCGTCTCATCTTTGAACCCTGCATTACCTGACACATTTCTCACCTATAAAACTTATTTAAACATGACATGACAAAATGTGTGAAATATATCACAAACAAACACTTGAATTGCTCTGTTTGTAAGTTAACTAAGCCATCTAGTTTTAAAATGAATCCCGAGCATTCGCTGAGTCACATGACCAAAAATGATAGAATTACTTCCTTGAAGTGACCATCGCATGTACCCTTCACACGCGGCCTCGAGGAAGGGCCCTTCGTGAAGAGATCCAGCCGTTCACTGGCGTTCCCTTCCCAAAGGCCCTTCACAGGCGCACCAGTGCCGCTTGGAGTCTTCCTCATGTCTACATCCCTAAATACACTGATGTTCATGTGATTAGCTGATACGATATTGAGTTCCATGTGATTAGCTGATACGATATTGAGTTTCATGTGATTAGCTGATCCGATACTGAGTTTCATGTGATTAGCTGATCCGATATTGAGTTTCATGTGATTAGCTGATCCGATATTGGGTTTCATGTGATTAGCTGATACGATATTGAGTTTCATGTGATTAGCTGATACGATATTCAGTTTCATGTGATTACCTGATACGATATTGAGTTTCATGTGATTACCTGATACGATATTGAGTTTCATGTGATTAGCTGATACGATATTGAGTTTCATGTGATTAGCTGATACGATATTGAGTTCCATGTGATTAGCTGATACGATATTGAGTTTCATGTGATTAGCTGATACGATATTGAGTTCCATGTGATTAGCTGATCCGATATTGAGTTCCATGTGATTAGCTGATACGATATTGAGTTTCATGTGATTAGCTGATACGATATTCAGTTTCATGTGATTACCTGATCCGATATTCAGTTTCATGTGATTAGCTGATACGATATTGAGTTTCATGTGATTAGCTGATACGATATTGAGTTTCATGTGATTAGCTGATACGATATTTGTGTTAACGAGCAGTTGAACAGATGCACTTAATAAAGTGGCTGGTAAGTGTATATACACAAGAGATAACAGCTTAAGCTTGCACACTCACATATGCTGACAAAAGCTGGCAAGACACACATTTATTATAATGAATCAAAGGCAATGTAGAGGACAGAGTCTCTTTAACCCATAGTTACCTTCTTCAACTGAGATGTTTCCTCTGAAGGAATATTTGCCATGGCCTCTGGACAGGGCCACTCCTAAGCTGAAAACAACAGAAATAAATCATACACTCAAAAAAAAATCTTGCATTTTTTACTTGATTGCCATCTGTACTCAATTTTATTTTGTCAAATGGAATTAAAATGTTAAGTTAACAATCCATTTGTGCCGGGACTACATTTTTGTTGCATTGACTGAAACAGGGCCGGGGGTTCCTAGTTCCCAGCAAGCTTTGCACAGAGCTGGATCAGGAGAATAAATGTTGAAATAAAGAGCTATATAAGTTTTTAATTTGTTCGGTGTTTCTAAAACGCAAGAGGACATGACAGCGTTTACTGCGTTTTGTCTGACGCTCTGAGACACACTCATTTATGATGGTAATAATGATAATAAACTTAATTTATAGTTTATTAGCTCATGTGGATTTTTTTTTTTTCTTCTACGAGAATCTGTTTTCTTCTTCATTTAATGAAGATCAGAGAGAAATATCCTGGACAGTGCACAATGATCTGATGATGAATTGTAACACTGATTGTGGACCCTGGCTATATATATATATAGATGTTGTTTAAAATAATGTTTTGGAGGCGTGCTGCAGTCGGTCGTGTGCAGAGAAAATGCTGGTTCACTGGCTCACAGTTCTGAGTTTCTGTTGTTCTACACGCTTCTCACCTGAAGGGAGTTCCTCTGATGTCGGTGTAGTAGTAGTCATTGTGTAGAACAAGCACACGCTTCTGAGACAGTCATAAACAAACACACAAACACTATAAGAGGATGAAAGAAAAGAGCTTTTCAGAAATATTTTTACTGTGTGTGTGTGTGTGTGTGTGTGAGAGTGTGTGTGTGTGTGTGTGTGTGTGTGTGTGTGTGTGTGTGAGTGTGTGTGTGCGTGTGTGTGAGAGTGTGTGAGTGCGTGTGTGCGTGCGTGTGTGTGTGTGTGTGTGTGTGTGTGAGTGTGTGTGTGTGTGTGTGTGAGTGTGTGTGCGTGCGTGCGTGTGCGCGCGTGTGTGTGTGTGTGGAGGGTATTTCTTGCCCCTTTATCCACAGTCTTCTTCACTTTCATAGAGAAGCTTCCCGTCTGTCTGTTCACCATGGCATTACGCAACTGGACAAAAACAAAAAATAACAACAAAACATATCTGATAATCAAATTGAGAAATCTAAAAACTGTCCAATATTTTTCAAACACCAAAAAAGATAACTAGATTGTAATATCTGAATAATAAAATGTGAGTTGCCCATGTTTCTAAGTGATGTCTAGTGTGGACGCTTTATACTGTGATACTGTAATACTGTGATACTGTGATACTGTGATACTGTAATACTGTGATACTGTGATACTGTCATACTGTAATACTGTAATACTGTGATACTGTAATACTGTGTGATACTGTGATACTGTGTGATACTGTGATACTGTAATACTGTGTGATACTGTGATACTGTGTGATACTGTGATACTGTGTGATACTGTGATACTGTGATACTGTAATACTATGTGATACTGTGATACTGTGTGATACCGTGATACTGTGATACTGTAATACTGTGATACTGTAATACTGTGATACTGTGATACTGTAATACTGTGATACTGTGATACTGTGATACTGTAATACTGTGTGATACTGTGTAATACTGTGATTGTCACAGTGTCTGGTTTGTGTTCCCTGGGTTGTCACTAGAGGTCCTCGTTCTCACGGTGTCTTTCACGTTTGACTTCATTTCCCAGCATTCTGTCTGTCACTCATCAGTTCATTGCACTCAGCTGTTTCCCATCACCTTGTTAGTTCTGTGTGTATATATACCCTGTCTGTTTTAGTGTTTATCACGGAGTCGTTGTTATTCGTCACTACACTTCTGGTCTGTGTTCTAGCCTGTTTCTTGTTTTGTTTATTGTGTTTGGATTGCTAAAATGGACTTTGAACCCTGCCTGGATGACTAAGAATTGGATTGCCCTAATAATAAATATGCTGCATTTGGATCTTCCTGTTTTCCCGTGTGTTCCCGTGACAGAACGACTCCGTCAACAAATAGATCCAGCAGTATGGACTTTTGTGGATCTTCCCCAAATGCCGAGAGGGAGAGGAGGCAGCAGAGGGGGAATTCACAGGTTGAAGAGATTCACCCCCGTATGAACATTTTTCAGTGCCTTGCTTTATGGGCCCGCCAGACTGAGGCCATGGTGGTCAATTCCCCTGAGCACCCTTCCACTGATGACCGAGAATCTTTTAGGGGAACCCGTCTGGCCAAGTTTTCGGGGACTCGTGGAGGCCGCAGGAGAGGAGGTCCTAGAAGTGAGCGCCGGAACCACTCTCCACTTTGGTCTTTCTCCGACCATGGGCCGGTGATGCTCAGCCAAGAGCTCCCTTCACCGCTGGTCCTGTCCAGCCCGGAGCCTGCACCTCGCCATAAAAAACGGCGGAGGAGGAGGAAGACTTCCTGCCTCCCCAGTGAACCAGAGGCCATCCCGGTGGCAGTGCCCATGCAGCCCGCTGTTGTCTCAGTGGCAGTGCCCGTGCAGCCCGCTGTTGTCCCGGAGGTCGTGCCCATGCAGCCCGCTGTCGTCCCGGAGGCCGTCCCCGTGCAGCCTGCTGTCGTCCCGGAGGCCGTCCCCGTGCAACCCGCTGTCGTCCCGGAGGTGGTCCCGGTGCAGCCTGCTGTCATCCCGGAGATCGTCCCGGAGCTGCCCACCGTCAGTCCTGCCATGGCCACGAGGGCTGTCTTCCTCTTTTATGCATTGGCAGTATTGCATGCATGGAGGAGACACAGGAGTTCTGCCGATCCAGAGACTGTTCATGTCACGTCTGCCGATCCAGAGACTGTTCAGGTCACGTCTGCCGATCCAGAGACTGTTCAGGTCACGTCTGCCGATCCAGAGACTGTTCAGGTCACGTCTGCCGATCCAGAGACTTTTCAGGTCACGTCTGCCGATCCAGAGACTGTTCACGACACGTCTGCCGATCCAGAGACTGTTCAAGTCACGTCTGCCGAGCCAGTGTCTCCGGACAAGATGGCCGCTGATGAGCCGGTGTCTCCAGACAAGATGGCCGCCGTCGAGCCTGTGCCTCCGGACAAGATGGCCGCCGCTGAGCCGGTGTCTGTTCCTGAGCCTGAGCCAGTGTCTGTTCCTGAGCCTAAGCCGGTGTCTGTTCCTGAGCCGGTGTCTGTTCCTGAGCCGGTGTCTGTTCCTGAGCCGGTGTCTGTTGCTGTTCCTGTGCCGTGGTCGCCCGAGTGGTCGTCTTCGCCCTGGTCGTCACCGCCATGGCCGCCCGAAGGGTCTTCACCGCCATGGCCGCCCGAGGGGTCTTCACCGCCCTGGCCGCCCGAGGGGTCTTCACCGCCCTGGCCGCCCAAGGGGTCTTCACCGCCCTGGCCGCCCGATGGGTCGTCTGCTTCGCCCTGGCCGCCCGATGGGTCGTCTGCTTCGCCCTGGCTGCCCGATGGGTCGTCTGCTTCACCCAGGCCGCCCGATGGGTCGTCTGCTTCGCCCTGGCCGCCCGATGGGTCGTCTGCTTCGCCCTGGCCACCCGATGGACTGTCTGCTTCGCCCTGGCCGCCCGATGGACTGTCTGCTTCGCCCTGGTCGCCGGCTAAACCATCACCCCCTGTTTCTGTTCCCTTCCATGGACCTGGCCCCCCATCCCTCCCCTGATTCTCCACCGTTCCACCTCCCTCCTGGACTCTTGTTTTGTTTGTTTTTTGTGGGTCTTGGAGCGTCTGGTAGCCGCTCCGTAGAGGGGGGGTTATGTCACAGTGTCTGGTTTGTGTTCCCTGGGTTGTCACTAGAGGTCCTCGTTCTCACGGTGTCTTTCACGTTTGACTTCATTTCCCAGCATTTTGTCTGTCACTCATCAGTTCATTGCACTCAGCTGTTTCCCATCACCTTGTTAGTTCTGTGTGTATATATACCCTGTCTGTTTTAGTGTTTATCACGGAGTCATTGTTATTCGTCACTACACTTCTGGTCTGTGTTCTAGCCTGTTTCTTGTTTTGTTTATTGTGTTTGGATTGCTAAAATGGACTTTGAACCCTGCCTGGATGACTATGAATTGGATTGCCCTAATAATAAATATGCTGCATTTGGATCTTCCTGTTTTCCCGTGTGTTCCCGTGACAGTGATACTGTGTGATACTGTGATACTCATACTGTGATACTGTGATACTGTGATACTGTCATACTGTGATACTGTGATACTGTAATACTGTGATACTGTGATTGTGTGATACTGTGATACTGTAATACTGTAATACTGTGTGATACTGTGTGATACTGTGATACTGTGTGATACTGTGATACTGTAATACTGTGTGATACTGTGATACTGTAATACTGTAATACTGTGTGATACTGTGATACTGTGTGATACTGTGATACTGTAATACTGTGATACTGTAATACTGTGTGATACTGTGATACTGTGTGATACTGTGATACTATGATACTGTGTGATACTGTGATACTCATACTGTGATACTGTGATACTGTAATACTGTGATACTGTGATACTGTAATACTGTGATACTGTGATACTGTGATACTGTAATACTGTGATACTGTGATGCTGTAATACTGTGTGATACTGTGATACTGTAATACTGTAATACAGTAATACTGTGATACTGTGATACTGTAATACTGTGATACTGTAATACTGTGATAATGTAATACTGTGATACTGTGATACTGTAATACTGTGATACTGTGATACTGTCATACTGTAATACTGTGATACTGTGATACTGTAATACTCTAATACTGTGATACTGTGATACTGTAATACTGTGATACTGTAATACTGTGATACTGTGATACTGTAATACTGTGATACTGTAATACTGTGTGATACTGTGATACTGTAATACTGTGATACTGTGATACTGTAATACTGTGATACTGTGATACTGTGATACTGTAATACTGTGATACTGTGATACTGTAATACTGTGATACTGTAATACTGTGATACTGTGATACTGTAATACTGTGATACTGTAATACTGTGTGATACTGTGATACTGTAATACTGTGATACTGTAATACTGTGATACTGTAATACTGTGATACTGTGATACTGTGATACTGTAATACTGTGATACTGTAATACTGTGATACTGTAATACTGTGATACTGTGATACTGTGATACTGTAATACTCTAATACTGTGATACTGTGATACTGTAATACTGTGATACTGTACGTCTCTATGATACTCTGATCTCCAGACAAACTACTTCACATACTCTTATTCTGACTCTGATTATGTTTTCAGAAAACAATAAGTGTCTGTTTAACTCTTGCATCTAGAATTAAGATACATATCAGGAATCCAATGACAAGCGTTCAGCACTAAATACATCTCTAAAAGAAAAGTTTTATTTCTTTGAAGCTTTAAAAGAAAATTAATATCCAATGGAAAAAAGGGGAAAACCATTAAATATACTTGATATGCAAAACAAAATTCATTCAATATAGATTTTAATTGGCTCTCAATGTTTTTAACATTCATCAGCTGGAAAAAAAAAAAACTCTGATAGTGATTCCAATCATTTCATGGACTCCACTATTCTCTCTTTTTATAAATTGCGCTCATAGTTATAATTGTTGGTGTGAGCTGCCGTTTACAGGGCCAAGCGTAACAACAACAGTTTGATACAAGTAAATGATTTAAAAGGTCAATAGTAATGCGTTTGTAGCCTTTTCCAACGTTATGCAACTCTATAATATGCTAAAACTGGAATTTAACACCTCATTATCCTTTTTTTATGTAGTACAATTAGCTGTTTTTAGCTTAGTTCGATTCCGTTATGTCTATAATTGTGACTTCCAGGTCATTCCAAAGGGTTCTTGCAAGTGTATCATTGTTGTACCATATAAGTTAAGGAGACCAGACTCATGAAAGTAGGTCATTTTATACACAAATCTACAGGTGTTTTGAAGCATTTCATTATATTTTGTCCCCAATCGTCTCTGTTCTGTACTCTCAGTTTTTGGAGCAACACATAGACAACCCAGTTTAGTTTTGAGAAGACTTTCAGAACTGAATAAAGAAGAAACTCTACTAACTGTTAAATAATGGTTAAATAAGATTAACCAGTTCACATTTTATACGATGAGTCAGTGAGATAAAGGTAAACGAATGTGACTCGTTCTGAGATAAAATTCCCTCTTTGACTTCCTAATTAAGAAAGACTGAAGTAAATATATAATAGAAGTAAAGGAAGTAAAGGTGGAGTAAGTGGCGTTGGCTTTAATTATGTGGCTGTGTTTATATCGTTGTGTCATGATTAACAGGTTTCACCAGAACTTTCATTAAAACTGTATTAATAACTTTATATAAAATGATATTTATAACTCTTTTAATAACAGAAAAGCATGCGCACCTCATCCTCCGTGTCTTCCCACTCCACCTCGGACAGATCCACACTGCTGTAGCTCGACCTCCTCCGCTTCTTCCCTTCTTCATACTACAAACACCAGTGATATTAATCAACATGGATAAACATGATGTGTATTAGTGTGACACTGTAATAAACACAATATTATCATAATAAAATGTGAAAATTCTCACATCACTAGTCACTGACTTTTTTCTATAGATCATTTTTTAAAATACATTCTGTAAGTCGATACAACATGTAAAACTGTAATGAATGTTTGTGCCACAGTGATCCGACTATAAAAGCTGGACAAGTGCTCTGACCACAGCTTTATTCTGTGGATCAGTGTGTGTGACAGGAATACACTGCCCTCCAGTGGCAGAATCACACGAAAGCAAGAGTCAAGATGCTTATCTTTTTAAATGGGAGAGAATAAAAGAGCAGTTTCTGTTGCAATGTGTAGTTTTGTGTAGATACAGGGACATCAGCTTTATCCTGGAAATCAGTTACATTATTAAATGTAAAAAAAGAAAGGAATAAAAATAAAAAGTCCATGACATGCATGCTGGGATATGCATGAAGATTCAAGCATAGAACCAAAAACATATAAATAAACTTGTGATCGTCTTGACTGTTTTCATTGCCCTCTTACTCAAATCTTACTCAAAAATGACTATTGCACAGCTTTATTTACTGATAATTCACACAGCAGTGAAATCATGAAGGTTTGATTCTTGAGCTGTTGATGTTCTCATCTCATCATCTGTCAAACACTCATTACTGTCCACAGATCATCATCATCATCATCATCATCTTCATCATCATCTCATCATCTGTCAAACACTCATTACTGTCCACAGATCATCATCATCATCATCATCTTCATCATCATCTCATCATCTCATCATCTGTCAAACACTCATTACTGTCCACAGCTGTCGGCTCACAGCACAATGACTCTAATGAGACGCATTCTCCCATCAGCCTCAGCGTTCGCTATCATCATCCTCATCATCATCATCATCACAAGTGATACATTACCAGAGGCTGCAGGTCTGGATGAGTGAGTATGTATCCGTTGTTGGTGATGGCAAAGGCATAACCATGGATTCCCAGCTGTGAACACACACACACACACACACACACACACACACACACACACACACACACACAAACACACAAACACAGCAGAAGCAGCAATCAAAATCAGAGATACTGTCAAAACTGAGGGAGAACTTAGTATTTGCCTTTCCAAGACATGGTTATTAAAGTGTTAATGTGAGATGAGCCTGGTCTCGTCTCCTGGCAAGGGTGTCAAAGTCTGGAGTGATCTTTGATGTAGAGATCCTCAGGATAGCTGACAAGTGGCTATTTGTTCAATTTGATCTACGGTGGGATTTATGGAGTTCATGACTGAGAAGGTTTGTTCACACACATATGTGGATCCAAATAAAATGCAATACATTCTCTGCATATTAGACATACCGCCTTCTGTCTGACACTGGGGAAGAAGTATGTTGCTGTCCAATCTTCGCTGAAAACGCGACATTCAGAGTCCACTTTTCTTTTTTTCGCCACACTCATTTTCACTCAATTTTGAGTGGTACGGTCCCATATATGGGATTTTTATTTCTGTGCCCCTGAGAGTACGGTCCCACATACGGGATTTAAAATGTACAGTGACGTGACATAACTACCAGATTCAAACTGTGCGTTCGCGTGTTGGCTGGCGCTTGTCATAGGCCTATATCACAACTATTTGCAGTGTTTTCAAACACAATGTTTAATTTCGGTTTCAGACATTTAAATACACACAAGCACTAGTAAAACAATACATTTGGACTTTGTAAAAGTCTATGGAAGCAGCAATAGAAATATATTCAAATATAATTTGCCAACGTGTTTTATTCATATCAGATACACATAGTGTAAGTAACTATAAAGTTTACTCTATTCTTCTCCTAGTTCACCGGCCACTTTCTTACATGTATTTCGGGAGAAACTGATGAATTTTCATATTGTAAATCCGACAGACAGGACTCACTGAACTGCGGCGCAAACAAACATGGCTCATCTCACGTAATCCAAGATTAGTTATAAAGGTTTTTAAACGACAAAACACACTCGCTTACACGTATTTGAGAATCGGAATATCAGATAGTTGTTGACATGGTAAGCAAGTTTGTGAATATTTTGAATAAATAAGGAAAAACAATATCTGATCCTGAATATCAAGCCTGATCCGAGGACCGAGGTAAAGCCTGATCCGAGGACTGAGGTAAATCCTGATCCGAGGACTGAGGTAAATCCTGATCCGAGGACTGAGGTAAAGCCTGATCCGAGGACTGACGTAAAGCCTGATCCGAGGACTGAGGTAAATCCTGATCCGAGGACTGAGGTAAAGCCTGATCCGAGGACTGAGGTGAAGCCTGATCCGAGGACTGGCGTAAAGCCTGATCCGAGGACTGAGGTAAATCCTGATCCGAGGACTGAGATAAATCCTGATCCGAGGACTGAGGTAAATCCTGATCCGAGGATTGAGGTAAATCCTGATCCGAGGACTGAGGTAAAGCTGGGGGCTCGGAAGACCGAGGTGGAGCCGGTGGGAGTGAGGACAACAGAGGAACAACAGAGGACACAGATGATGAAGCCGATTGAGTGGATAGCCACAGGCCCTGAATTCCGTGGTGAAGCCGAGAGAGCGAGGAGCCACGGTGGAGCCATCGGCTTGAAGGAACAAGGGGGTGCCCTAAGCTCATATGGACAAGGTGAAGTCGAAGGGTCAAAACTCTGAGGCCACCCACTGTGAAAACCACTGTGGATCTAGGTAACCAGGAGGCTGTGATCACACCAGTGGAGCTGGATGGCTAGGAGATCCAGCGGATCAAGAGGATGAGGCGGAGCCAGGGAAATGGATAGAACCAGCAGTGGAGACAAAGACAGGGAACTGGATGAAACCAGTGGAGACAAGGAGCTGGACATAACCAGCGGAGCAAGAAGGCATTCTAGGGTGGGAATACGATCTGTTGACCACAAGTCTTTCAGCAATTCCTTCCCTACCATTTCTGGGACGGACACTGTGACAGGCTCAGTTAGGGGGGAACCGGCCAGCCACAACGCATATTCAATGTACTGGAGAAGCGAACCTCCTGACCACTGGAGGAGAAGAGCACCAGCCTGCCCACTGTGGAACTCAGAGTCCGAAGCAGCGGTAGACAGAAACGTATACAAGCCAAAAGAGATCAAATCACGAGCTTCCAGACTTGAACACCACACCTCACGTGCAAACTCCAGGGAACTGTGGGGGATGATAGGTTTTCTTGCAGTTAGTGGCTCTCTGCTGGTCAGCCTCATCTGTATTTAACACTTTGTATTGGTTCTATGTGTGTGTGTGTGTGTCAGGCTTGTGCAAAATTCAGAATTTCAGAATTGGCCTCCATTCAATTCATGAATTGAAATTTGAATTGAATTGACTCCGCCCCACAGGAAGTTGAATTTGAATTTGAATTAGAATGACAGGAAGTGGAATTAAATTCATGGCAATTCAAAGAAATTCCACACAGTCACATAACAGAAAGAATGTGTTGAATCTCACATACATTCAGTGTTAGGAAGGTTACTTTGGAAATGTAATTGCTTACTGTTATAAGTTACCCATTATAAATGTGGTTTGGATTACTTTATTTGGATTACTTTATCAATGTAAAGCAATTTCCTTTTAATTTGATTAGTAACTAATTAAATTACACATTTTACCTTAGTAATACAACTAAATACAATTACATTCAATTCAATAACATAATTTCATTACAATTAACTCACTCCTCAACCCTGCATTCATTTTGTTCTAATATATATATATATATATATATAAAAACAAATGTCCACCTCAAATTGTTTTTTTTTTCTAAAGATTTACTAAAGTAATTCTGGGAAATGGAGTCATGTTCTATCATGTTCCACAAAATTACAATTACAATAAATCAAACTTAATTATTTGTTCTGTGACTAGAGCTTTTAACATTCATTGCTGGGGGACAATATTTCCTGTTAATGTAATCTGTACAAGTAGTTCAAACTAATATCATTTATAGAATATGTAATGCAATCATATCTGACATATACTGTAAAGCTTCATTGTTAAACACTTCACTTAAAATATCTATATGAATTTCTTAGAATTTGTTTTGAATTGCAATTCTGCTTCCTTTAATTCAAATTCGAATTGTAATTCTAGATCCTGTTTTTGACATCAATTCAAATTCAATTCAAATTCAAGAATTGAACTGGAATTCAGAAGTCATTCTCAATTCAATTCTGAATTGTGCACAAGCCTGGTGTGAGTGTGTGTGTATGTGTGTGTATGTATTGTATGGGTCTGCTCTCCACTACTCCACTGTCACACTAATGATTGTTTCAAAAGGATAGATAGTCACTTCGATACAAACATTTTCATAGGAAATATGTCAAACACAGGAAGGAAAACGTCTCGGGTTATGACTATAACCCTTGTTCCCTGAGAAGGGAACGAGACACTGCGTCGAGAATCGACACTTTGGGGACGCTCCCTTAGCGTGCGCCTCTGAAGTAAGAATGAAACTAATCCAATCCTGATTGGTGTTGCGTCGTGACGTAACATGTGACGGCATAACCGGATGCATAAAAGTGACGCTGACACACACACACATCAGCTCCGCGATGAAGCAAGACGCTCTAAGGTCAAAAGGTGAAGGGAAATTCCGCACCTTGTAGGCCTACTTATGGTTTGTATAGCCGGGAGCCCCTAATAGGTGATCCAAAACACACTACAGTAGGTCCGACCTCCTCCAAGAAGAGGACCTCTCAAGGTAATACTCGGAACTCTGACTGGCAGAGCAAGGAACCTCTCCTTTTCTGCCGACACATGAGGTGGAGGATGAAATACTTGCAGGACCATGGACCTAGCCATGATAAATTGCACTTAAGGCACATAGCTGGGTCTCGGATGCAGGATGGCCTTAACTCCGCCGGGGGCACACCCCAAGCAAGCTGGCGATAATGCCAGGGCTTGGAGATCTCCCAGTCTCTTTAAAGAAATAACTAAGAGAAAGGCTATCTTGAACGTGAGGTCCTAGGCGAAGCCGACTGGAGGTATTCGAAGGGAGCCAGGGATAGCCCTTCGAGAACCACCGCCAGGTCCCAGGAAGGAACCCTGGACCTGATTGTCGGTCTCATCCTCCAATACCATGGAGAAATAGTATGACCAGTTGGTGCCTCCCTAAAGGCCCAACATTTAGTGGTGCATGGAACGCCGCAATGGCAGCCACGTACACCCTACGTGTGGATGGGGAGAGATTCGCAGAGAAACGATCTTGAAGAAACTCCAGAACTGAAGCCATTGGGCAGTTAACTGGGTCTAACTCAAGTTCTCTACACCAAGTAGAAAAATATTCCACTTGAGGCCATATAATCTCCTAGTAGACGGAGCCCTAGAGATAAGTATGGTTTCGACCACCCCAGATGATAGACCAGCATCTAGGTACTGAGCCCCCTCAGAGGCCAGACCCACAATTTCCACAGCTCTGGATGAGGATGGAATATAGTGCCCTCCGCCTGAGACAACAGACCCCACCTCAGAGGAATCTGCCATGGCGGAGCTATCAGGAGTGAAATTAAGTCTGAAAACCATACTCGGGCTGGCCAAAACAGGGCTAACAGAAGAAGACTGATGCCCTCCTGACGGACCCTCTCCAGGACTCCCGGGAGCAGAGCGATCGGGGGAAAAAGCGTACAGGCGAAGCCTCGGCCAGGCCTGTACCATGGCATCCAACCCCAGCGGGGCTGGATGAGTGAGGGAGAACCAAAGTGGACAGTGGGATGGACGTCCCTCGAGACGCAAACAGATCCACTTCCACTGGTCCAAACCTCTGCCATATGAACTCCACCACCTCTGGATGGAGTCTCCATTCCCCAGGCCTCAGCCCCTGCCTCAACAGGATGTCTGCTCCCTGATTCAGAACCCCCCGGACATATATTGCTCTTATAGATAATATTTTCCCTTGGGGCCAAAAAATGATCTGATGCGCCAATCTGGATAGAGGGCGCGTTCTGAGTGTCCTTTGTCGGTTTAGATAAGCTACCACTGAGACGTGGTAACCTTTGATGTCTGTGAGGAAGCTCCTCAGAGCCCTGAACACAGCCAACATCTCTAGGCAATTTATATGCCAAGAATGATGATGGTCCTGCCACAGACCCCTGGCAAAGCGGCCATCCGAGACCGCGCCCCAGCCAGCGAGGGAAGCGTCTGTCGAAACAGTTTCCCGGCGACATGACGCCCCTACCACTAGCCCTTGGGACAAGAACCAAGGTTTCTTCCATATTAATAGGGAACGAAGGCATCTGCGCGTAACCTTTATTATACGGAACGGATTCCCCTTGGGGAAAAAACCCTTGGCTTTGAGCCACCACTGAAGGGGCCTCATGTGAAACAGGCCCAAAGGAATTATGTTGGATGCCGCTGTTATGAGGCCCAGCAGTCTTTGAAATTGCTTTACAGTGATGGCCTGGCCTAGCTTTATCCCGGACACCATGGCCAGGATGGATTCGATACGAGCGGGAGACATACGTGCCCGCATCGTAACCGAATTCTATACCACGCCCAGAAGAGTAGTCTTCTGAGCTGGGTCCAACACATTTTTCTTAGTGTTGAGCCTCAACCCCCGGTTCTGAATGTGGCCAAGGACGACATCTCGATGCCGAACTGCCATTTCTCGAGACTGGGCCAATATGAGCCAGTCGTCGATGTAATTCAGTATACGGATGCCCTGAAGCCTCAGTGGAGCCAGAGCCGCATCCATACACTTTGTGAACGTGCGGGGAGAGAGTGCTAGGCCGAACGGAAGAACCCGATATTGGTATGCTTCGCCCCCGAAAGCAACCTCAGGAACCTCCTGTGACATGGAAGGATGGAGACATGAAATAAGCGTCTTTTAGATCCATCGTGACAAACCAGTCCTCGGATCTGATATGGCTCACGATAATGGGAATAGTAAGCATTTTGAACCTGAATCTCCTCAAAGAACGATTCAAAAGCCCTAGATCTAAAATTGGCCTCAGTCCGCCATCCTTCTTTGGAACTATAAAGTACCGGCTGTAAAACCCGGACTCCCTGTCTGGTAGGGGAACACATTCTATGGCCCCTTAATTCCAGTAGAGTCTGTACCTCTTGTTCCATAACCCGAGCCTGTTCTGGAATCACTGCAGTCGGTACCACCCCAGCAAACTAGGGAGGTCGGTGACCGAACTGCAATCTGTACCCATATTTTATAATATTTTATAATATACAGGACCCATATAGATATATTCGGAAGGCGTTGCCATTTTTCTACAAAATCTACTAAGGGAACCAGCCCCTCGAGACTGGCCTCGGGTGTTTTCCGAGCACTATTCTCGACTTCCTGAAGCGGAGGACCGGCAGGAAAAAAGTCGATACCGATTTTGTGACCATAGTCGGTGCCCTGTTGCAAGCTTTTGGGGCAAACGCCACGGAGTGCGTTCGCTGGAAATCGATGTGGCCCGAAGCGTCAAAGACGGCGGGACAACATCTTCTTCCCTGAGGGCACCTGCTGCTAGAACAACCTCGATTGTTCCACAGCGGGGGGGTTGGGTGGGGGGGGGGGGTGGCAGCCCTCAGAGGTCCTACAATTAGGACCTCTTCGCCTGAAGGACGGCCCTCAGGTCACCCTTCTGGCTGGAGGACTTCGGTTGAGAGTGCTTCCTCTGTTTGCCAAACTCCCGCAGGAGGGGCTCTAGAGGCAACGCTCTCTTTTTTTTTTTTTTCTTCGCTTCCTGAAACCTGTCAACGACTGTAGTGACAGCGTTGGAAAACAGGCCAGAAGGAGATAGCGGAGCGGCCAACGGGAAATATTTGCTCCTCACTTAGATCTTTAAGAAGATCGGCCTGGTACGCCTGCAAAATCGTCATAGAGTGCAGGCACGCACCAGCCTGACCTTTTCTTTTCTAAATATTTTACCAAAGGAACCAGGCTCTCGAGCCTGGCTTCGGGTATTAATCGGGATCCGCTCTCGACCCCCTGAAGCGGGTTCCCGGCAGGGCTGGACCGAAAATGATTCTCGATTGGCGAACGCGAATGCTGCCTGGCCGCAAAAATGTGGGGCGGACAGTGCAGCCTGCGTTCGCTGGAAACCGATGTGTCCCGAAACGTTTTTAAACGGCGGAAGAGCAACATCGATTTCCTGCACCATATAAGCCCAGCCAACCAGTGCAGAGGTGTTCCTGCATGGTTTGTTGGGCAGCGCCGGGGCTTAAAGTGAAGATGCCGGGTCAGGAGACAGATAGCTTGTTTTCTCTAAAGCTTCCTCCATCTGCGGCATCTTGCCATAACCCGACTCTCTCGCACCCACCACATTCGAATAAACATATAATGAATGTGGTGAGATACGTAAAGAGTGGGGTTTTTCCCAGGATCTACACATATATATTTATATTTTTATAAATATCTGGGAAAAAGAGTAAGCCCCGGCTCTGAGGTTGTGAACGGTGCTGCAGGAATCTCTCGTCTAGTTCATTTTGACGGGGATCATCCTGCTTATTTTGTGGCCAGCTCATATATTTTATATATATATATATATATATGTTTATTTATATATTTATTTAGTCTGGCCACAGCACGCATCACAACCTCCACGAGCTCTACATAAGCAGAAACATAAGCCGGCGAGTGTGACTCATGTTGCTCGTTCCCGATGCTGAGCACATCTACTACCTTATAACAGATAGCGCGAGCACTGGGCACTCGTCACGGGCAGAAGAAGCCGCATCGCGGGCTTCTGCGTCGTGAACGAGTGTCATAGAATCTGCGGATGATGAGAGAAAAGGTGCCTCAGCAGTCTCGTTCTCATCCGCGAGATCCTTCTGCGATCTCCACGATCTAAGCCGTCGCGCCGCCTCAATGGACGCGGGACCCGAACCGCGGGGATCGCGAGCCTGGCCATCATCAGGAAATAATATAGCCAAGCGGGAGCGCAGCACTCTAATAGGAAGTGCTTCACAGTGTGCACAGGCAGCCCTCTCGAGAGCTGACAGTGCGTGCTACGCCCCTGAACAATACACACACACACAGCTGATGCGTGTCCCCACCCGTGGCATATATATTATCTTGGGCAGGGGTGCACACACTTAGTGTATTGTTCACTCGCCATAATACAGAGCTTTGCACAGACAAACAACACCAAATAAGACAGACAGTTTCACAGAGAGCGCTTGCTGAAGAGCTAAAGCTGATGTGTGTGTGTGTCAGCGTCACTTTTATGCATCCGGTTATGCCGTCACATGTTACGTCACGACGCAACACCAATCAGGATTGGATTAGTTTCATTCTTACTTCAGAGGCGCACGCTAAGGGAGCGTCCCCAAAGTGTCGATTCTCGACGCAGTGTTGAGTTCCCTCGAAAGGGAACTGCAGAAGTCAAGCCATTTTGTCAACATGAAATGAAAATTTAATCTATTTATTTAGTTAATACACATTACTTGTCTTTTCAATTAACCAGGCACATCATTCTAGAGAAAAAAGTTTGTCTTTGTATTCTTTCGTTTATAGATACATATAACACTGGTGCTAGAAACATACTCAACAGGGTTCTAATAAATTGAGAACAACTAGAATAATATAAGAATTAAAGGTTGTTTGTTTACCTTGTATTTGGGGATAGCCTTCAGTATTTCAGACACTGGAACATCTGTGCCAACCACTCCAAGAAGAATTCCTTTATTTCTCTTAAAACAATGAACATGAGTGTGTTAGGGACTTTTTTTTCTTACATTGGCATTATTTCCTCTGTCTAGTACAGGGGTGCCCAATCATGTCCCTGGAGATCTACCTACCAGCAGAGTTCAGATCCAGCCATGATCCAACACACTTGTCTGTAATTATCAAGTGCTCCTGAAGAACTTGGCAGGAAGGTAGATCTCCAGGAACATGATTAGTTCTAGTATGATAAGCATTATACGGAAACATTCATACTGACTGAATAACCACTGGTTAACATTAAAGAAAGTCAATGTTTAGTATCACTTACGGTCTCGTTTTTGGTGCTGAACACAGGCATGGCCACAGTTGTCATGAGCACAGGACCCTGAGCATCTTCCAACTATACAAATTGACAACACATAGTGGTGGATGAATACCATTTGTCTTTTCAAACTGACTTTTCATACGTTTTTACAAAATGTGAAATACACTGCTACAGGTATAAATTGCTGCTGTCTCCAGATGAAACACTTGTGACACTAAAAGTATACTTCCCACTATAAACCAATCACAAATCAAGATAGGACATTCAGTAAATAATGACTTCAACATCTCTCTGCTCCTCACAAAGCTATCATATGATTTTAAAAATCGAGACCTAGATTGGATTATAACAGCAAAAGGATTTAAAACAATGGATATACCTGCTCCCCTTGCTGGAGCAGGGGGATTGCTCCCTTGAGGATCACAGAAGAGACACACACTGAGGTGTGTGAAATGAGCTAGGTTACAAAGGAATTATTTTATGAGCTGGATGAGGAAATATTTGCTGGTCTACAGTCTCCGCTGTTTCTGTCCAGTTCCAAGTCTTCTTCATCTCTGCTGGTTCAACCCAGTTCCAAGTTATCTTCGTCGCCGCTGCTTAAGCCCAGTTACAAGTCGTCTTCAAAGTCATTAAATCAAACTAGCACCATGTCTCTTTTGTCATCCAGCACCAAGTGTCCTTCTTCGAGGACTGTCTCGCCCAGCCTCTCCCTCTACCTCCTCCTCTGCCAAAGCCATTCAGTTCCTCTACCTCCTCCACTGTCTCCCCCCAGGCTCCTCCTTCGGTGGTTTCACCCAGCTGCTTGGATCCACCTGTGGCTTCCCAGTCATCAGCTCCACCTTGGCCTGTGGATCCCTCAGCTCCACCATGTTCTGTCATCCCTCAGGCTTCGCAGGGGTCCCTCGTCCCACTGTCTCTACCTCTCTGGTTTTCCTCCCACCATCATCTCCTCCCTGATTCCTATGGTCATCTTCTCTTTGGTGTCTCCCTCTGCCTGCTCCTCGTCCTCCTCCAGAGCCCCCTGCCTCCTCAGTTTGGACTCTAGTTTGCAGCGCGAGGACGTGCCTTCCGGGGGGGTGGTGGTCATGAATGTCATGGTCATGTTTAGTTTAATTGTTTTGTTCTGTTTAGTTTCTAGTCATGGTTTTCTTTCTTTTTCGTTTTCACTATTTAGCCTGTGTTTACATTTTTTGCCATGGTTCCAAATTAGTTCTCACCTGTTCCCTGTTCCATTAATGATCTTCCTCTGTGTATTTAAGCTCTCAGTTTTCCTCATTTCATTGTCTTGCATCAACGTTAATGGTTGTCTTTCTAGTTGTTGGTGTTCATTAAAGGTATTGTTACTTCTTTCATTCTGCGTCACACATCTCGCCTGTTGGATATTGAGCAACAGGAGTGTATTCATAAGCGCGTGGAAGCTGCCATGTGGTGAATGTACTATGTTCAGATTTTATTCACACTGCATGCCTTCATATTTTATAGAAAATACTTAAGGCGAGACACTACAGGTGAATAGGGTAATTTTTTTAACTATCAGATATCACCATGAAACTTTGCCAGTTGATTACCTACATTAAGATGAGAAAAAAATGTATTACAAGTTTTCTGTAATTTAATGTTTAAATATGCAAATGAGGCATTGTCTAATTAAATATGCGCTATTTTGCATATATTTTAAAAAACGAAATCTGAGTATTGGACAAAGCCAGGTTCAAAATTATTTTTTCATTGTGTTCACATATTAGATGGGGAAAAAATTACAGAGGGATTTATGGATATCTACTTTTGTTATCCTGTAAATCAGAATATACTGCCAATAGCCTTAAAAAAATGATTTTCGCCATGTTTTTGGGAATAAAATGTTATATAAATCAGGCTAGGAATAATATATTTACAAATCCCTCTGTAAATGTCTTCATAATATAACTAGGTACAAGACTGGAAAGTTTGGTGTGTATAGGTGCTACTGAAGTGGAGATTTCGGACTTGGAGTGAGAGAGAAAAGTCATTTTGAGAAAACGGGCTTTAAAGATTTAGCATCAGCCAATGAGATCGCGCATTTAGAGTAAATCCCCCCTTTTACTTTCGCGATTGGTTGCTGATAAAAAGGAAATGACCATATTTGGATCCAGCAGTCTTGTTCAGGAGATAGAGAGCTTTCTAACGGTGTGTGTGATGACAGGGTGCAGATCGCGATCGCGGAGCAGAGGGATGATTTATAACGACAACTTTTGATGAATTTATGAGAAATCTACAGACGCAAACAGACAAAGTGTAGTAAAATAAAGACCTAAATGTGTATTTCGGACTTTTTTTCACCACAAGTCTGAAAGAAGACATGTTATTGAAGACAAATATCCCAAAATCTCAAAATTGACCAGTGAAAAAAAAACGATGTTTTTGCCTGCCGTGTCTCGCCTTAAGTAATTTCGTTATCAAATGTAGTATCAACTAATTAAACACATCAGAGCCAGCTCAAAAATGTCTTCAGGACTACTTTTCTAGTTAACTGAACATGTCTTTTCTATTTGTTTATCTAGATGTTCTGACAGATGTGGTGGGCAGCACACAGCCCAGTTTACGGCCGGGCCCCTCTCTCTCCATAACAGTGGACAAAAGTTTGCTACATTTTGATTGAATCTTGGTGGACTAACACAAACAAACTGTCCAACTCCATCAGATAGAGATGCTAGGACAACAGCCAGACACCTCTAAGAGGGCAAGAAGACTCTGGTACCAAGCCCAGGAAAGACAGAACTTTCTGACCTGTGACTGCCATAAAAACTTCTCAGAACCTCAGCAGCAGTGGGTGAAACAAATGGCGCTTTTCCACTGCATGGTACGGTACGGTTCGGTTCGGTACGCTTTGGTGCTTTTCCACTGCATGGTACGGTACGGTACGGCTCGCTTCAGCTCGCTTTAAATGGTACCACCTCTGTTGAGGTTCCAAGCGTACCGTACCGATACTAAAATGTGACGTGAAAACACTGCAGATCACTGATTGGTCAGACAGACAGAATCGTCACTACCAGCGTCATTGTATTTGCGAGACATCAAACCCGCTAGATTTAAATAGCCATTAACAGCCACCGCTGTAGCACCTGTTTTAAAACTACTTGCTTGACTTGCTTGAAGAAAAAAACTTCCAAAAAAGAAATGGCTGAATTGTGGTCAGTGGACGAGAAGCGCAGACGTTCCTCCGCCGAGGAGCGGATAAACTAACGATCAGTCATAATCCCACCCACTTTGAAACGGTACTAACTGCAGTGGAAAAGCAAACCGAGCTAAAGCGAACCGAGCCGTGCCGCGCCGAGTCGTACCACGCAGTGGAAAAGCTTTTAACTTGAAAAACTAAGTGTACTGACGTCTTTCCGCGGTTAAAATAACATTCCTTCTTGTTCAAGTTTATTTGATGCTATAAATTAACTAGAAGGAAGAGATGATCAATTCACGAGCAGCTTTAACTGAGGCTCTACAGTGATCTGTCAGACACATTAAAGAGCCACAAAATGGTATTTATTGTTTAAATTTCTTTAAAAAATGACCAAATTTGAAAGTTGTTACTTTGTTTCATATTAAAAGTAACCTGGTCTGTCGTGTCTGTCAGCGTGTTGTCAGTGTCCTCTGCTCCGGGTTATATTTTTCACTGTGTGAGAACATGGTGTGTGGCCTGAGAGCGGCGTGGCTTGTCGGACATAGCAACAGTAACTAAAGGGGGCGGGTCTTTGCGAGCGGTCAATTCCATCTTGTTTGTTCTCTATTTGTTTAGAATATTGCCAAAGGTATTCTGGTGATGGATAGGAAAGTGAGAAATGCAATGTTACACTTTAAAGACTTCTAACGGTGTGCTTTATGTAAATGAGTTCCACATGGGAAAGAAGGGTGGGCCACACTGTGTTTCTCTCCTCTGATGCCAGCAGCCAATCACAGCACTGGAATTGAGAAGTGCCCAATTGCAATCTCCTCCTCATCGGACAGGGATAAAGGTGCCCTTTCAACAGACACCCCTTGTTCTGAGTCTCAGGCCTGCAATGGGAGAGACATTAACAGATACACCAAGTTCTGAGTCTGTCCTGTATGGCAATAGACAGAAACAGATAAATAACGTTCTGAGTACCGGCATGAAAGGCTGAGACTGTAACAGAAACGACCAGGTTCTGAGCTTCCAGTCTGTGAGGAAAGAGACATTGACAAGCGCTATGTTCAGAGTCTTCGTCCAGCAAGACAATAACAGATGCAGCAAATTAAAAGTCTCCATGCCAGAGAGACAAAAGTGGATTGACCAAGTTCTGAGTGTCTGGCCCAGAGAGGTAGAAGACACACAGAGACATTTGCAAAAAGGTTAAGCTCAGCAGAGCAAACCTTCACTTCAAGGTTCCTTCGTCTGTGTGTTCCAGATTAAGGACTTTCTACACCTACTTCAGGGCCTCATCTGTGTGTTCCAGATTTTAGGACCCATTGGTGCTCCAGGAGATCAGCATCCCACGGATCTTCATGTTCAATGCTGTTGAAACGGATTCGTCTCCTTTCCCCATTGTCACCCAGCACAACCAGTGGAATACGTCACGCCATTGTCCTGCTCACTCGACCACGTGGAGCGTAAATATCACTTTACCAAACCTCTTTTCAGAGACCTTGGCATTGTTGTATATTATCAGTATACGATTTTCTGATTTACATTAAATGTAATGTAACTGATGATAGATAATAACAAATAATCTTTCATTTATTTGTTTGATACATAAAGTTCTTAAACTTTTTAGTTTAAAGTCCCCTTGTAGTCGATAATTTTATCCCTTAAAACTCATCTTTGATCACCAAAATTACATATTTAAAGAGTTTTTTCCCTTAACCCTCCTATTATCCTTGGGGTCAATTTGACCCCATTCAATGTTTAACGTCTGTAAATACATACTTTTTTTTTTTTTTTTGCTTCAGATTTAATGACTTTTCCTAATTTAATGGGGACAACTCTGTAAACATAAAATTAACCTGCTGATATTTTTTCAATGTCCTGTACACATTTTGTAGCAACGGTGTTCCTTGGGGTCAATTTGACCCCAGGCTCTTTTAGCTGTATAAAACATAAGAAATATTAAAATTGCACACACATTTGTTTTGGTTGTTTTATTGAGGTCACTATAACATGTTATAATTGTATAATGTTCATTATAATTTTACATAAATTTATTCCCCCCGTGCCGTGGGGGAGGGGAAAACATAATTCTCATGGTTTACCAAACAAAGGGGAGGAGCAAACATTATGAAAGCATGAACAGAAGCCTTCTAAACCATTTCTCTTTGTGCTCTGTGTGCTCTCTATGTTCTCCATCTCTCTCATTTGAAAATGACATCTAAACACCCTTGGCACCCTCGTCCTGATCTTTGGAACCTCCACGTGTGGCTCCTGGACGGGATGAGGCAGGTTGAGTATCCTACTACCAGCGGTGGTGGTTACCATCACTTCCGCTTAGCATCGTCCACGAGACATGTCTACGCGTTGAAGTGGAACCTCTTCGTCAACTGGGCTCTTCTCACCAAGAAGACCCCCGGAGAGGTTCGATCAGTGTCGTGCTTTCCTTCCTTCAAGAAGGGTTGGAGCGAAGGCTGTCTCCCTCCACCCTAAAAGTATACGTTGCCGCTATTGCCGCACACCATGTTACAGTGGAAGGTAAGTCCGTAGGAAAGCACGACCTGATCGTCAGGTTCCTGAGGGGAGCGAGGAGACTGAATCCTCCTCGCCCTCCTCTTGTTCCCTCTTGGGACCTCTCAGTGGTTCTAAATGCCCTGCAGAGTGCTCCCTTTGAGCCTTTGCAATCAGTGGACCTTAAGTTCCTGTCAATAAAGACAGCACTCCTGGTTGCATTGGCCTCCATCAAGAGGGTAGGGGACCTGCACACATTCTCCATTGACGAAGCGTGCCTGGAATTCGGGCCGGCTTACTCTCACATGATCCTGAGACCCCGGCCTGGATATGTGCCCAAGGTTCCTACCATTCCCTTCCGGGACCAGGTGGTGAACCTGCAAGCGCTGCCCCTGGAGGAGGCAGACCCAGCCTTGGCACTGCTCTGTCCAGTACGTGCTCTCCGCTCTGTCCAGTACGTGCTCAGTACGTGTTTCAGGACCTCAGACCAGCTTTTTGTCTGTTATGGTGGGAAGCTGAAGGGAAAGGCTCTCTCACTGGAAAAGATAGTGGACGCCTTTGCTTTGGCATACCAGCAGCAAGGTCGACCGTGCCCCCTTGGTGTGACTGCCCACTCCCCGGAGTGTGGCATCCTCTTGGGCTCTAGCGCATGCCGCCTCGCTGGCAGACATTTGCAGAGCTGCAGGCTGGGCGACACCTAACACATTCGCCAGATTCTACTATCTCCGAGTGAAGCCAGTGTCCTCTCATGTACTCGCTTCAACCAGCTAGTACTGGACCCACTCAGGTGTCTTCGCTTGCTCGCCATTCCACTCCACAGACTGGAAATGTGTGATATTCTCCTCAGGTGAGCTTCCCCGAAAGCCCTGAGTTCCTCCAGCACTCCTGACGTCTGACGTCGGCGCCAGTGTCTATTGCCTGCGCGTCAACTAGGTGCCTCCTGTGTGCATGGTCCCTCCTCTGAGCGACCCCCACATGTGTATTTCCACTGTAAGCCTCTCTGAGCATGTGTCTTTCCCTTGGCAAGGTCTTTCCCTTGGCCACCTGCGGCTGGACACCCCAGTGTTCTCCATATGCATCCCTCCGGGTCATATGTGTATTCTCTAAGTCCCCCCCCCCTCCCCCCCTTTTAAAAAACTTAAAAGGTTATTTAAGTAGTCAACAAAGATATAAATTACCTGAGACACAAACCTTTGTAAAAAAAAAAAATCATATTCTGGAGGTTTAAATTACTGGGGTCAAATTGACCCCAGTGGGTAAAAGATGTTATCGGATTTGAGGGTAACAGGAGGGTTAATACTCAGCAATGGTGTTGACTTATGAATTTGCACATGGTTTGTCTTAAAGCATATTAAAAACACCACATAAACAAATAAACAAAATTAAAAGCTGGATTTTCATCACAGGGGGACTTTAAGAGAAACAACAGTTTATCTTTCCATAAGATAACATAACTCAGGCTTCCCCAAACTCAACTTAATCACTTTTATTATATGTGTCTAATGCACTTTATTCCTTTATCACTTACGTTATCATGGGCGTCGGAACCATTGTATATGAGTGGGACAAGACCACCCACTTTTTAAGACCAATGATATTGGACCCACTCACTTTTACCGTCTCTAATTCAGCGCATATGTCTGTTCGCTTTTCAGAGCGCCGTCAGTCAAATCCATTCCACTTGAGGAATTCCCTAATAAATTAAACTCCATTTTTGCCGAATCATTATATTTCTCAACGAGCCGCAACTGACGAAAATAACCGCCCGTTGTACCCTTCCAGTCAAATATTGCGTTGCAAACATCAATAACAGCTTTAAGTTGTCAATGCTGGCAAATGACCATGGTATCATCAGCGGGATAATCCACGGATAGCTGTGCATTTAATGCACGATGTGAAGCGGAGCTTAGTTTACTTGTTTAATTAAAAGGCACCAGAATACATGAAATGGCATTTACTCCAGTAACATTTTTCTGGGGAGGACTCACACACTTTTTTTTTTGCTTCCGACACCCATGCACGGTATTCATTTAGTAGTGTTATTCTTGTTTATCTTTGGTTAATACTATTTATTTTATTACTCTTGTGTCTTCCTTGTAATGATAATACAGAAAAAGGCTCTGCAAGTTCTCAAATCTCACCAATCTTTCAGATAAATCAGCTGAGCATTTACATTAATTCTGAGTGATTGAACAGCCTCCTGTTGGGAGTGTTCTCATTCTGCCAAGGTAAAAGTCCTTGACTGGTGCCCTGAACTAAGAGAGGGGGAGGGTCGTCATCCGATGTACTCAATTATTTATTTATTTTGGCATGATTGTGCTTTTTGCAGAAAGGATAGTGGAGATTGGCATGAAAGCTTTTTTTGGGGGGTGGAGAGAGGGGAATGGGATCGGCAACAGACCTCGAGTCGCTAACCAATAGCTATCAGCGCCGACGTTTGATATACTCGTAACCACACCTCAAGTTACGTCTGATATACTCGTAACCACACCTCAAGTTACGTCTGATATACTCGTAACCACACCTCAAGTTACGTCTGATATACTCATAACCACACCTCAAGTTACGTCTGATATACTCGTAACCACACCTCAAGTTACGTCTGATATACTCATAACCACACCTCAAGTTACGTCTGATATACTCATAACCACACCTCAAGTTACGTCTGATATACTCGTAACCACACCTCAAGTTACGTCTGATATACTCGTAACCACACCTCAAGTCTGATATACTCGTAACCACACCTCAAGTTACGTCTGATATACTCATAACCACACCTCAAGTTACGTCTGATATACTCGTAACCACGCCTCAAGTTACGTCTGATATACTCGTAACCACACCTCAAGTTACGTCTGATATACTCGTAACCACACCTCAAGTTACGTCTGATATACTCGTAACCACACTTCAAATTACGTCTGATATACTCATAACCACACCTCAAGTTACGTCTGATATACTCGTAACCACACCTCAAGTTACGTCTGATATACTCGTAACCACACCTCAAGTTACGTCTGATATACTCATAACCACACCTCAAGTCTGATATACTCATAACCACACCTCAAGTTACGTCTGATATACTCATAATCACACCTCAAGTTACGTCTGATATACTCATAACCACACCTCAAGTCTGATATACTCGTAACCACACCTCAAGTTACGTCTGATATACTCATAACCACACCTCAAGTCTGATATACTCATAACCACACCTCAAGTTATGTCTGATATACTCATAACCACACCTCAAGTTACGTCTGATATACTCATAACCACACCTCAAGTTACGTCTGATATACTCATAACCACACCTCAAGTTACGTCTGATATACTCATAACCACACCTCAAGTTATGTCTGATATACTCATAACCACACCTCAAGTTACGTCTGATATATACTCATAACCACACCTCAAGTTACGTCTGATATACTCATAACCACACCTCAAGTTACGTCTGATATACTCATAACCACACCTCAAGTTACGTCTGATATACTCATAACCACACCTCAAGTTACGTCTGATATACTCGTAACCACACCTCAAGTCTGATATACTCGTAACCACACCTCAAGTTACGTCTGATATACTCATAACCCCACCTCAAGTCTGATATACTCATAACCACACCTCAAGTTACGTCTGATATACTCGTAACCACACCTCAAGTTACGTCTGATATACTCGTAACCACACCTCAAGTTACGTCTGATATACTCGTAACCACACCTCAAATTACGTCTGATATACTCATAACCACACCTCAAGTTACGTCTGATATACTCATAACCACACCTCAAGTCTGATATACTCATAACCACACCTCAAGTTACGTCTGATATACTCATAACCACACCTCAAGTTACGTCTGATATACTCGTAACCACACCTCAAGTTACGTCTGATATACTCGTAACCACACCTCAAGTTACGTCTGATATACTCGTAATCACACCTCAAGTTACGTCTGATATACTCATAACCACACCTCAAGTCTGATATACTCGTAATCACACCTCAAGTTACGTCTGATATACTCATAACCACACCTCAAGTCTGATATACTCGTAACCACACCTCAAGTTACGTCTGATATACTCGTAATCACACCTCAAGTTACGTCTGATATACTCATAACCACACCTCAAGTCTGATATACTCGTAACCACACCTCAAGTTACGTCTGATATACTCATAACCACACCTCAAGTCTGATATACTCGTAACCACACCTCAAGTTACGTCTGATATACTCGTAACCACACCTCAAGTTACGTCTGATATACTCGTAACCACACCTCAAGTTACGTCTGATATACTCGTAATCACACCTCAAGTTACGTCTGATATACTCATAACCACACCTCAAGTTACGTCTGATATACTCGTAACCACACCTCAAGTTACATCTGATATACTCATAACCACACCTCAAGTCTGATATACTCATAACCACACCTCAAGTTACGTCTGATATACTCATAACCACACCTCAAGTCTGATATACTCATAACCACACCTCAAGTTACGTCTGATATACTCGTAACCACACCTCAAGTTACGTCTGATATACTCATAACCACACCTCAAGTTACGTCTGAGTCAAAAATCACAATGTCAGCTGTGACTTGAGTACCGATCTCTACATTACTTAGCGTCCTTGGATGGGCGAAAGTAAAATCACTACATTTATTCATGTAACCATTATTTGTTAATATTTTTCTTTCATTGTAATAACCACTTGTTTTGTTACTAGACTCTTAGTGCCTCTGAGTGGGATTTTCACCTGGAAACTACCTAGGGCAGTGTATTTAAGGTTTTGTAAACACCATCTAGCCAAGACCCTGTTGTTGCTTGACCCTTTTTTTAATTTCAGCTGCCCTAAAAATGTGTGATGAACTTAGCGGTCAACATCCTTAAAATCTTATGATTCTGTGCTCACCCTTCACAGATCTTCCCCCAGAATTCTCCTTTTACCAAATGTTTTAAAAAAATCTAAATACAGTATCTTTTAAAGACATAACATTAAATACATTTGCATAAAATGCTGTTCTTATATTATGTGAGCTCCTCTTAGATTGATCATGTGTTTTTAAATTACACAGATGTATAATGTGAATGTTATAAGTAACTTTAACAAAAAAGACAATTTCCAGAAGGTTCCAGAAGGAACACTGCACCAATAAATAGTCAACACAATCAATACACTACGAAAACTTCAGATGAATAATGCAAAATCTGTAAAAGTCTCTGAAATAAAAGGGTAATGAACGCAGGACTCATGTGCACGAGGGATCATGTGAGCTGATGCTCAGGTGTGGAGAGATGTGCTCAGCTGCCAGAGACTGAAGAAGAGCTTCATCATCTGCATCTAGATCAGAAACGTCACAGCCTACTTCTCCCTGATGGCAGCAACACACATGCATATGCACGATTCATGCACAACTCACATTCACAAACACTCATTTGATGAATTCATGATCTGTAAAAAAAGTCACAAACATACATTCTCACAAGAAGTCAGAAGTGGGGCAATGAGCTAAGGATCAGATAAACAGCTGAAACTGTGCTGTATATCTCCTTCCCTTATTTACTCTGCTCTCTCAGTGTCTACAGGAGTAAATGGGCTATAAAATGCTGACAATAGCTCAGACTCAGAGAACCCTACACACACTCAGAGCCTCATCCAAACACTCACGCTACGAGTGATAGTGAATAAAACACTCGTCATCAGATCTGTCACTGAAGCCCTTCTGGATCGTATGGTTGGCCGATGCTTAATATGCATTTAAAACAGCAGTTTCGTGGCCTTTATCAGAGCTGACCACCCAGGGGAAAATAAGTGTGCTTAGTTGTATTGAATGTGCACTTGTTGTTCATTTCAAATCTTAAATGTGTATTTAAGAAAAACCTGTACTTGCGGATAATAAAATATTAATGAAAAGGCTACTGAAGTGTACTTAAAGAGAGTACACTTTCATGAACACAAAGTTCTGTCCTGAAACTCTAGTGAACTCAATTTGTTAGCGATCACATCGTTATCTTCATAGTGAGCTGATTGGTTTCTGATGAATTAACATCCAGATTCCAGGCATTGTTAAGAATGTTGTACATCAGCAACAGAATCTTATGGTTTATTCAAGCCAGGTGACCAGTATGTGTAAAGTAAAGAAACTATATAATAAAGTCATCTCTTGTCTCTTCCACACATGTACAACGACTGGACTCCACACTACAGAGAAAGCAGATCCTCCAAAACACACAGATGACTGTGAAATATGTCATATGGCAGTGTGACACAGACTACACAACACCACTTTCATGAAAAATCAAAAGAGAATGAAAACTTGTCCAAACTGCACTGCACACAATATAGCATAAAGCAGACACACTCAATGGGTTAATGTAGAAACACCATTAAATCACAATCAGACCTTTACCTTTTGAGCCTGTGGACGCTACAAAGACAAAACACAAATTACCATCAAATGAGTGTAAACACACACACATATTACTGCTCGTCTTTACTACTGAAAGCAGTGCCTGGATCTGAATCACCTATTGATGTAAATGTCATTGGGTTTGGTCTGTAATGTCCAGAACATGAGGTTTTCCAGACGCTTGCAATAACTCAGTTTATTTTTTCCACAGCGTAGCTTGTGATTCTGCAAGTTGTCGATTCATTTTCAAAGCAAAATTGTGACCCTGGACCACAAAACCAGTCATAAGGGTCAATTTCTTTTAATTAAAATGTATGCATCATTTTAAACTGAATAAATAAGCTTTCCATTGATGTATGGTTTGTTAGGATATGAAAATATTTGGCCGAGATACAATTATTTGAAAATCTGGAATCTGAGGATGCAAAAAAATCTAAATATTGAGAAAATCGCCTTTAAAGTTGTCCAAATGAAATCCTCGATTTTGCTGCATCCACACACAAAAATAAATGTTTTATATATTTACGGTTGGAAATGTACAAAATATGACTGATATGACTTATGACTGGTTTTGTGGTCCAGGGTCACACATAGGTTATTTGTTAACTGCATTGCAGTTCGATATTACTTCAATACATTCTTTCCAAACTGTTACAAAGTTTCAGTGGTTAGGGTGTTTCGAGAAAGCTAGAGTTGATGGAAGCAGAAAGTTCTGCAGGTGATTAAATGACAATGCAATTCAACAATATTATTGATCTCCTGCACTGACACCATTATATGAGAACTGAACTGAGCTGGACGATGACATCACGGTTTACTCCAGAGCGGCTATATATATGTAACTGAACTAAATTAATAACTTTTTAACAACAGAAATGAAACATCACTGAGCTTACTTAAGCTGGACTGTGATGCTATTTTCTTCTAGAAACAAACTTAGTTGCATTATTTTCCTGTTATCTCTGTAAAGCTGCTTTGAAACAATCTGTATTGTAAAAAGCGCTGTATAAATAAAGCTGACTTGACTTGAATGCGCGAATTAAAGAACAGATGCAGTTATGTCAAGTGCAAAGTGGGTTAATACCTGCTTTTACCAGTGTTAAATAATGCCCAAATACCAGTAAACTGACTACCACAAAATTAGTAAATCACCTTGTGTGATAGTAGTGCTACAAATATGAGCATCTTTTGAATAAAAACCTAAAAATCCTAAAAATGTGATAAGTGGAATAACTGCAAATCAAATATAACCACCTGTAGTGGAATGACATTTTTAAGAGATTGCATTAATCATTCAAACCAGTACAAATGTTTTAGCATGCACAATTCATTCTTCTGTGTGCATGGGGTTCAAAGGGTTAAAAACGATTTATATGTGGATCCCACTCACATTAAAACATCAAAATGTCAGATCACTCACAGTGTTGTCGGCGTAGGCTTCTGTCCACACCATGTCATGCTCTCGATCGATGACCTTGGGTCGACTGAGCACATGCAGATACTCCATCACATTCTCCTGAACATCTGCCAGTGTGGAGATCTGGGTAAAATAACCTGACAACACAGAAAACCATTACAATAATCACAAGTATTCACTGATGTGCGTATGCATACATGCCTTAGTGAAAAAACCTATAAATGTATTTGAAATACATTTATTTCATACCAAGTATACTACAAATCCATTTACTTATTTACTGACATATTGCTTGAGACTTAGTGATATAAATATTATAAATAAACATTATTTGGAGTACTTCTTTATCGCACAAAACACATTTCTTAATATTAAGCCTAAAATGTGTTTTAATATCACTCTAAGTAAGGATAGTATGATCTCTGTATAATATCAGTCTTTAAATGCAAAATATTTAAAGTGTATCTAAAGTATACTTGCAATAGTTCCACTTTAGCACAATCAAACATACTTCAGTATCTTTAGCTGAACTTCAGCACTATTTCTGGATAACTAACGTATATTAAGTACAAAATTAGTTGTACTAATTTAGCAGACTTTAAGTATACAAATTTAGTATACTAAAAGTACAATTGCATGGTATTTATATTAAAGGGGCATTCGGTAACTATTTCAGCTTAATAAAACCGTTTAGAAATCATCTGGATGGTTTAATAACCTGTTCTGGTGAGAATGGTGGCTTTCCCCGCTCCGCCCAGCGTTCCCAGGCGGAAAACCAACCTTGCAACATGAGGACTAACGTCCCGGTAAGATGGAAATAGGAAGTCTCGTGAGAAGCGAGAACGAGTGAGAAACACAAACTGCTTTACGGCAATTTGACATAAACACACACGCCGCCCTCAATGTGTATGATGTATTACCCACCTCGGTAGACACACTCCACACGATAAAGTTGGCCGGCTCCGATAATAACAAATGCACATGAGCAGCGGTAGAAAGGGGGAGGAGGGGCCGCAAGTGAGTTTTTTTTTACGACATTGTTGTGAAATATACGCCCACAGCTGTAGGGGGAGCTCACTGAGAAAACATGCGACAACAAAAGTGAAAATCAGCGAAGAAATAGCTAGAGTTGCCGAATGCCCCTTTAAGTACATAAATATGTAAATGTATTTGTAGTATACTTAGCATAAAATAAATGTATTTCAAATACATTTTGGTATATACATTTTTTACTAGGGTGTGCATGCTAGAATTTGAGCTTAAACCGATTTACAGCGGTCATTAATGTAAGCAAGAAATGTGCTGAATGAAATTGATGAAACTGATGAAATTTTGTTTAAATGCTAATTCCATGTTAACATAATGAAAGCTTTAGGCAAATGTAGTGTGTGACCCAGTGCATAACACATCCTAAACACACAGCCAACCTACAGAAAGAGCCAAGCAACGCTGCGCACACACACAAACTACAAGATAAGCAATCAAAGTATTATTATTCATAATGTATAAAAAATAATTCATACACAAGCCATAACTTTAACTTGAAGAAACACTGAACAGAGCAACTTTAGACGAGTGTAGGATCTGTTTTCACTATACACTCGTGTGGAGATCAGATTATTCGGTAACACTTTACAATAAGGTTCATTAGTTAACATTAGTTAATGTATTAACCAACATGAACTAACAATAAGCAATACATTTGTTACAATATTTGTTAATGTTTATTAATGTTAGTTAATAAAAATACAGCTGTTCATTGTTTGTCCATGTTAGTTCACAGTGCATAAACTAATGTTAACAAATACAACCTTTGATTTAATAACGTATTAGTAAATGTTGAAATTAATATTAACTAAGATTAATAAATGCTGAAGAAGTATTTTTCATTCTTATTTCATGTTACCTAAGGTAGTTAACGTCTCGGTTACATATGTAACCCTCATTCCCTGAAGGAGGGAACGGGAGACGTTACGTCGACGTGACGACTTAATTGGGCTGCAGATGCCATATGCCCAGGAGCCTCTGAAACAGTTTCAGTGGTGCCGCTGTCCTGCATCTGAGCGAGCTCACGCACTTCAACACTGGCTGGACGTCATGTTGATCGAGTCCAGCTCCATACCGAGAAAAGAGATCCTCTGCCCGGGGGTGAGTTTGCTCTTTTCCCAGTTGACCCGAAGCCCTAGGTGGCTGAGGTGACTGAGCACCACGTCCCTGTGTTCGCACAACTGCTCTCTCGACTGCGCCAGAATGAGCCAGTCGTCAAGGTAGTTGAGGATGCAAACACCACACTCGCACATGGGAGCAATGGCCACCTCCAAGACTTTCGTGAAGACACGGGGCGACAGGGCCGGCCCAAAGGGTAAGACTTTGTACTGATATGCCCGTCCCTCGAACTCAAAGAGAAGAAACGGTCTGTGTCGAGGGAAAATCGAGACATGAATGTACGCGTCCTTCAGGTCGATCGCTGCAGACCAATCTTAAGGACGAATGCATTTGAAAATGCGTTTCTACGTAAGAATCTTAAACGGCAGCCTGTGAACAGACTATTTCAGGACACGCAGGTCCAAGATTGGTCGTAACCCACCGCCTTTCTTGGGTACAATGAAGTACGGGCTGTAGAAGCCGGTGTTCATATCGGCTGGAGGGACCGGCTTGATCGCGTCCTTCGACAGTAGATGCCCGGAGCACAGGGGCATTGTCCGCCAGAACACGGGTGAACTGAATGCCCCTGAAGGCTGGGGGGCGCCGGGCGAACTGAATCGCATAGCCGAGTCTGATGGTACGGATGAGCCAGCGAGACGGGCTGGGAAGCGCTAGCCAGGCTCCTAGACACCGTGCAAGTGGGACCAATGGTACAACAGACGTACCTGCGGTGGGGCAGTGCGGCAGAAGGCAGGGACCCGACTCGGGCTGCATAGCGGCCCTAAATGGGGTCTGAGAGTGTAGTGCAACACTTACCTGCTTCCGTCGAGGGGCAGAGTGAGTGTGCGGAGGCCTCTTGGGTGCGTCCGGGACACAGCCACTGCTGCTCGCTGGCGATAAAAGAGGGGCCTGAGGGTGGCAAGGCATAGCTTCATACACCACCAAACGCGCCCTCTTGGGACCCAGAGGTTTCAGAAACTGCTCTTTTATTGAAATTGTGGGAATTCAATGGCAGAACAAAAAGAAAAAGAAACAAAAGATTCTCCGCCCAGCCCTCCACCGGGGGAAGGAGTGACGCGTTCACCATCTCCTGAAGAGCAGTCTGATCTACCTCTGGGTTGCCCTTCTCAGGGTCGTTTGCACCTTCGCTTGCCACCTGGTTTGGCAGCGGCCTGGACGGGCGGAGTCGATTTCCTACGGCTGGCTCCACGCTGTGGCCTGGGTGGTCAAGTCAAGTCACATTTATTTATATAGCGCTTTTTACAATACAGATTGTTTCAAAGCAGCTTTACAGAGATAACAGGAAAATAATGCAACAAAGTTTGTTTCCAGAAGAAAATAGCGTCACAGTCCAGCTTAAGTTCAGTGATGTTTCATTTTTGTTGTAAAAAAGTTATTAATATGGCTTGGCGGGAGCGGAGGACACCGCAGGAGGTCGACCTCGGCGACGAGCGGACCGAGGGGCTGCAGCGGTCCGTCTGCTTCTGGGCAGCCGAGAACTGTTGGGCGAAGCTCTCGACTGTGTCGCCAAATAACCCAACCTTGGAGAGGGAGGAGTCTAGGACCGATATTTATTGGTCTCCTTCACGTCTACCAGGGTGAGCCAAAGGTGGCGTTCCTGGATCACCAAGGTGGACATCGCCTGACCAACGGAACGTGCAGTTTCCTTCGTCGCCTGGAGGGTGAGGTCGGCTGCCGCACGGAGTTCCCAGAGGAGCTCTGGGTCAGACCCACCCTCGTGCATGTCCATGAGCGCCTGGGCCTGGTGGACCTGCAGGAGCGCCATGGCATGGAGGGCGGAAGCAGCCTGTCCACAGGCTCTGCCCAATCCTGCTCCTGCCGATCGACTGTCCTGCACAGTTCATCTCCAACCCTAATCAAACACACCTGAAGCAACCAATTAAGGTCTTCAGGATCTCTTGAAATGAAAGGCAGGTGTGTTTGATTAGGGTTGGAGATGAACTGTGCAGGACAGTCGATTGGCAGGAGCAGGGTTGGGCACCCCTGTCCTACGCCATCAAGGGTGGTGAGGAGGGAGGAGCCACTAGGATACGGCGCAGTCCACGTCCTAGTGCAGGGGTAGGCAAGTTCGGTCCTAGAGAGCCGCTGTCCTGCAGAATTTAGTTCCAACCCTAATCAAACACACCTGAACAAGCTAATCAATGTCTTCAGGATTACTAAGGCTATAGGCAGGTGAGGTTTTTTTCAGTGTTGGAGCCAAACTCTGCAGGACAGCGGCTCTCTATGACCGAACTTGCCTACCCCCGTCCTAGTGAGTTCCTCATGCACCTCCGGCAAGAATGGCACCGGGTTGGCGAGCTGAGAACCACACGGCCCGCCCCGAGAAACCAATCGTCCAACCAAGAGGGTTCGGGAAGTGGTGGACGATTCCACACAAGCCCGACCTTCTCGGCAGCCCGGGAAAGCATAGCCGCCCATTCTGGATCTGACTCAGGTAACGTTAAGCTCCCCGAAGGGGGCAACGCAGCCAAATCTTCATCTCCAGAGGACTGGAGCTCCCCCTCCGATGCTGTGACTGACATCTAGTCATCAGCTGGAGCCCCAAAGGAAACGACTGGTCGTCCATGCGAAGGACCAGGCTCCACCGGCTACTGTGGCTGTGAGGCATGAGGGTCCCACGGAGACTGGCTCAGCAGGGAAGCCCTCACGGTAATCCTCAGATCACCCTGGCTAAGCGCAGAAGTAGCTCTATTCTGGGGACCAGAATAGACACTAGAACGGGGAATAGGCGAGGGGACTGCACCTCCCTTGAGGTAAGCGAGTCTCGATCTTAACCCAGCCATAGTCATGTTCCTGCAATGAGAACATGAACTATTCACAAAAGCAGCCTCAGCGTGCTTAATGCCCAAACACAAGAGGCAGCTATTGTGGCCGTCTGCTGGTGCCAGGGAACGACCACATCCAGAAACGCACAGGCAGAATGACATCCTTATGCTATTTTAGTAGAAAAAAAGAAAGAATAAAAATAAAAAACTCTTTCAGCACTGAGGCACCCAGGGATAGCCGCAGTGTAACAAGGTGTTACACACTCAATGGAACGCCCACCGAACCGACACACACACAGAATGTAATGCTGTGAAAACAGCAGTTTGTGAGCTGTAATGCTCGCGGCCACCGCTGATCACGCCATCACTGGAACAGAGTTTTTCTTAATTTCCAACCTTGCAGAGTCTCTATTGCAGCACTTGTGAAGTCAAGTTAAACCACTCGGCTCCGAAGTAAAAGACAAAGGTGCGTGCTCCCGCTTCCGTGTTTATACCCGCGGGGCGGGGCGCGTGACGCGATTCACGCACGCCAAAGTTCATTGGCTCATTCTGTAGACACTCAAAGATGATAGGGCTCCCTGAAGTGATCTCAATTACGTCGTCACGTTGACGTAACGTTGAACATGAGCGACTGTAGAGGACCTAATGTTAACTAATGAACCTTATTGTAAAGTGTTACCAGTTATTCTTTCAAAGTTCAATTTTCAGCAGATAAAATGGATTACAGATCTGCATGAGTTAGAATGATCTAGACTAACCTTTATTAGCACAAGCCATCCATTTGAGATTATCAGCGAAGGCAGACTCTCGACCGATCAGGTATGGGAACACACGCACCTGCAGAGAGAGAGAGAGAGAGAGAGAGAGAGAGAGAGAGAGAGAGGGAGAGAGAGAGAGAGAGAGAGAGAGAGAGAGAGAGAGAGAGAAAGAAAGAGAGAGAAAGAGAGAGAGAGAGAGAGAGAGAGAGAGAGAGAGAGAGAGAGAGAGAGAGCTTAGGTCATGTTTAATCCCTCAACAGCAGATAACACACCAGCACATAATTACTTTACTCTGTAATCTTTGAGCTTCGATAAACGTTGCCAAACGATTAAAGCTACTTTGTAATAATGATTTGAAAACAAACAAAACAATCTATGATGATTTGGTAGAGTCAATCAGAGGTCATTGCATTAGAAATGGCAGAACTAATTTACAGTGTTTTTGCACCTCAAGGCAACAAATGGAATTGCAAAAAAACAGTGTTCTATTATATTCATAAATGTTACTTCAGGAGAAAATCAGCATATTAGAATAATTTTTATTCATGTGACACTGAAGACTGGAGTAATGATGCTAAAAATCAGCATCATGAGGATTTGAACGGGTCATCAGCACTGAGGGGTTTTGAGAGGTATTATATATGTAAGTGGATTCTGAGTAACCTTAAACACCTCTGATTTCTCAGCACTGCAAACACCTCTGATGCTCTCCAGAGCACAAACACAGATATGCACTGGAGCATTTGCCAGTATTATTATAGTTCAGCTGCCGGTGTTCGTGCTGTCGCTGGAACTGGAAGTGGACCTGAGCTCTGAGACGAGCTTCTACCCCACAGTCAAACCGACTCAAAGGAAGACACAAGGGTTTAGGGTGATATTTGGGACGTGGCCTGTGTACCTTGACTCCTTTGGTTCAGCAGTTAGGGACCCCTGATGGATAATCAATACTGGATTTAATAATCCCTGTGGAAAATTACCTCTTCGCCTCATTTATTTAAAAATAATAGTTTCTGTTTTTTAAGCACTCCTACTTTAGGAGTTTAGATCCAACTTGCGCGCCATCCTGAAGGGTTTGATTAGCTGGATTTTGTGTTAGATCAGGGTTGGTTTTTAATGTTGTTTATATGTCTATGTGGAGTTTTTAATATGCTTTAAGACAAACCATGTGTAAATTCATAAGTCGACAGCATTGCTGAGTATTTTCTCCTTAAAACTGCAGTGAACCAAAGACAGTCTCAAAAACACGGTTTGAAATCGCTGGTGTTTCTGACGTCACAAACTACCTTGTAACCAATCTTCAACGAGTGGATCTCTGAGTGAGTGAGTGGAGGCGGGGCTCATTTGCATATTCATAGAACCGCGAATACTAAATGAGGCAAGGCTGTCGAGTTGCATTCAAGATATTTTAAGGCATGAAGAAATTTTTTTTAAGGAAAAAACAATTAAATATGTCATTTTAGTGAACAAAGATGAGTTTTAAGGGATACAATTATTGACTACAGGGGGACTTTAAAAGTCGATATAAAGGTGTCATTGCATGGCAAATTGGATTAATGAAGGTTTTCATTGGTTTAATGTAGAATACAAAGAACCACTAGCACTACAACCAATCAGTGTGAAGCATTAACTCAAAGTAGAAGTAGATTCAGACCACGAGGAAGACATTAGCCATGCCGAGCGAGGGATGCATTATCAGTGTTGCACATGAAGGGAACAATAACAGCGTGATTGAGGGAGATGAACAAAAGAACACGATATTGGCTCACACCAGGAAGCCTTTTTACCAGGCTTATTTCAGCATGTGTTTAAACTGCGCCTGCCACCAGATCCAGTGAAACACGACTGTAAAAGAGATACTGAATATTGACCTAAGAAACATTTACATGTCCCTCACAACCATTTTCTGTTTTTTTCTTTAGCATCTGATGTAAAATTCATCAGAAAATTCACAAATCAAAATTTGTCAGACAGGTAATTTGTCTCGATCAGTTTATGAATTGTTTGGAGAAGTTTCTCTCCCGATAAAACAGTAATGCAGATGTGCTATGGATGAAGTGATTATTTACTTGCAATCTACTGAAACAACCTGCAAAGTGTATCAAAGCACACAAAAACACTGAAAGTACCATGTCATCACTGATTTACTTTCTGGACATTGAAATACCATATATATATATATGTATATGAATATGGAAATAATTCAAAAAATGTCAAGTACCATGGTATCGTTTCATTCCATAACTGTACCGTAGTACTACCACAATAAGCTACAGTTTCGAATGGTGTATTTTCGTGTTCACTCAACCCTGTTGTGAGGTTATGGCTGGAATTTAGACCTCATGTTGGCAATAAACAAACCATTTTCTCCATTCCAATAGACTGTATGTGCGTGATGTCACTGTCGGCCGGAGTGACTGCGGTTACAAACACTGAGCGGCTGCTTTGGTTTTCAGCGTGAATGCCGCGGAAAACACACAAAACATCTAAAATGGGAAAAAGTTTTAGATTGACTGATCAACTAAATTTGACAAGAAATCTGAGGTATATTTTTACAGACAGGGGAGGTGGGGGGTGTTGCTGTAATGTATAGTAATATTTTCAGAATTACTAAGAAGTCTAGTTTCAAATATAATTATTTTGAAGTGTTGGTGCTTAATTTAACAATATCTAGTGTAAATGATAATTCACGTTTATCATTCACGTACAGGCCACCAGGGCACCATACAGACTTTATCAAAGAATTTGCTGATTTTCTATCAGAGTTAGTACTGGCTGCAGATAAAGAATATACATGTAGATAACGAAAAAGATGCATTGAGATTGGCATTTAAAGACATTCTTAACTCTATTGGAGTTGGACAACACGTGTCAGGATCTACTCATTGTCGTAATCATACTCTAGATCTAATATTATCACATGGAATCAATGTTGATGCTGTTGAAATTCTGCAGCAGAGCGACAACATCTCAGATCATTATCTAGTCTCGTGTAAACTTCATTTAGCCAAGGCTGCAAAGCCGACTCCGTGTTACAAATATTTTAGACCTATCACTTCTGCCACTAAAGATTGCTTTATTAATAATCTTCCTGATCAGTTTCATCATCTCAGCATCCCAGATAGCTTAGAAGAACTCGATATTGCGACAGAAACTTTTAACTCTCTCTTTTCCAGCACTTTAGACACAGTTGCTCCTTTCCGCTTGTAGTAGACATGAAAGAGTTAATGTTTTTGATTGTCACGTGATCATGGTGGGGGGTCACGGGATTACGTAGGAATGTGAATATTAGTCACCTGTTCACTGATTAAGTTAGGTGAGAGGGGGTGAGCAGGGGCGATGTATTCTTTGTTGACCACTAAACTTTGTACCATCAAGAAACATCAGCCAGCAATAAAGAATTGCTAGTAAAAGATCATTTGCCTCATCGATGTTGTATTTATGCGTCAAAAGTGCATAAGTCCCTGTCTTAGTCTCTCAGTGGTATCATCATTGGATTCAGTAGCCGCTATATTATGTCAACAAAGAACATTTTCAGCGGACGCGCCAACGGATTAAGTTCGCATCGCACCACGGAGGACAGGATTCTGCTCAATTAAAAGGAAAGGAATTCTACAGCCGCAGAAGTTGAAACGCCAGCGAAACTTGATCAGCAAAGCTCCGAAGAGAAGCAAGCAAACAATCACCGCATAGGTAAGCCTGTTGGGCTTTGTTCTAATCAGCTGTGCAGTATTGGATTGCGCGCAGATTGAATTGTGTTCGTCGCTATCTATCCATTGGGGATGATCGCGCGGTAGTGTTATTGTTTGTTGTTTGGCTTCAGTTGAGTTTGCACAGAGCTCTGGTGTTTAAATCTTATCGTTGGCGATCCGTTTGTGTTGAAAAATAATGTTGCGATGTTGACGGCGTTTGTTTACATGTCGCTGATGCTGTGATGTTGGAGGATTTGAATGATTATCGAACATTGTAGACTTGTGAGAACTCAAACATGAGTGAAGTGAGTGTTGATGACGTCACTGGCTTTGAAATGGATTGCGGTAAAAGAGAAACTAAACTTACTGCAAAGGCCTTGGCGAACAAAATTTTAAAGTTTGCAAATGAAACGAAAATCAAATGTAAACAAAATTAAGAGCCAGATACCAGAGATGAAAAATCTGATGAAAAGAAAGGAAAATACCTCCCAGGTGCAAATTCAGTTTAAAACTCTTGTTCAGCTTGGTGAAGATGCCAGCAAGATGCATGAGATGGTGATTCCTTTACTTCCTAAAGATGAACAGGAAAAACAAAATGAATGTGTGGTAAGGGGGGCGTGGTTTTAGCGGAGTCTGTAGCGGAGAGCGAGGGCGGAGCCGAGCGGTGAGTAAGTGGGTCAAGTGCAAAATGACGAACACCTGTTTCTGATTGCAGTGATTGGCGTGGGGAGACCGGATAAAAGCCGGATGTCAGAGAGAGAGGGACTGGGATCTCGTGCACACATGGACGGAGTTTTTGATGCTGTGTTATTTTGTTTGTGGAACGTGCTATAGACTACCTATGGTGAAGGCGCTCATGCGCAACTGTGATTCCTGTTCCAAGTTATTAATAAAAGTGTACGAGACCCAGTCACACCGACCCTTGTCTTCTTCCATCCTCAACATATTGAACCTTGAACTTTGTTACACTGGTGCCGAAACCCGGGATGGAAGAAGGAGCCGCCGCCAGACCAACTCCGTCGCCACTTGAGGATATCATCCACGCGCTCGCGGGACTCCACCAAGAGCAACATCGGGCCCTGATGGATGTAAAGGAGGAGCAGGAGCGTCGCTTCGAGATGCTCCTCAGTGCCCAACAAGAGGACCGCGAGCTGTTCCGGAGCTGGATAGACCGGGAGGAACGGGCCAGCTCCTCAATACCAGCATCCGCCTCGGCCGTATCCCTTCCCCTTCAGAAAATGGGTCCGAATGACGATCCGGAGGCATTCCTCGACTTGTTCGAGAAGGCGGCCGAGGCTGGGGGCTGGCCCATCTCGGACTGGCCAATCCGGCTGATCTCCTTGCTGTCCGGAGAAGCACAGATCGCCGCACAACAACTGCCAGTCCAGAACCTCCTGGTCTATCGGGACCTAAGGCGCGCTATTCTCCAGCGGGTCGGTCGGACCCCTGAGGAGAGTAGACAACGGTTCCGGTCTCTGGAACTCGGGGAGTCTGGCCGACCCTTCGCGTTTGCGCAACAGCTCCGGGACGCGTGCCGCAAGTGGCTGATGGCCGAGGATCGCGACGTCGAGGGAATAATCGATCAGGTGGTGCTGGAGCAGTTCGTGGCGAGGCTACCAAAGAGGACTGCGCAGTGGGTCCAGTGCCACCGCCCGACGTCGCTGAACCAGGCCATCCAATTGGCGGAGGACCAGCTGGTGGCGTGCCCAGGGGTCGGTGAAAGCCTGCCATCATCCTCTCTCTCTTCTTCTTTTTCTTCTACTTTTTCTTCTCCCACTGTCCCTGCTCCCAGGTTCAGAGGGTCGGCTCCACCCAGACCAGCACCACGTTGGAGGCCTGGGGTCGCAATGGAGCCAGGTTCGGGTCCGAGGCCAGCACCTCGGAGGTTCAACGCCGTGGCTGGCGGCGTTTCGGCTCCGACACACGCTCTCCCCACGCCAATCCCTTGATCCACTTCCCGCCATTGGAGCGGCGGGAAGGTCTGGGCCGGCCTGTTGGCGTTGCGGGGACCCTGGGCATTTTGTCGATCAGTGTCCAGTGATGGAGGTAGGGACACTGGTCAGGGTTCCCGACTCGCCGCAGGCTGCTCCTGGTCAGGGCGGATTGTACCAAATACCTGTGAGTATAAAGGGGGGTACGTATCAGGCTTTGGTGGATTCAGGCTGTAACCAAACCTCGATTCATCAAAGCCTGATGCAATCCGAGGCATTGGATAAGAGCCGCGCGGTTAAGGTGAGGTGTGTGCACGGGGAGGTGATAGAATACCCTTTAATGCCAGTCATTATCCAATTCAGGGGACAAAAGCATAGTGTAGAGGTGGCAGTTAGTCAGCACCTCCGGCATCCGCTGATTTTGGGGACCAATTGGCCAGGGTTCAAAACTTTATTGGGACATTTGTGTGCGGATGCTTCTGGGGAAAAAAGGAAGCGGGGGAAGAAAGCGGTTGCTCAGGTGGGGGAGGCTGTTCCGGGACCATCGGAGTCTGTTCTGGAGGAACGGAGCGCGATTGAAAGAAGAGAACTTTCAGAGCGTGATGATTTTCCTCTGGAGCAGTCTCGGGACGAAACGCTTAAAAACGCATTTGATCAGGTCCGCACCATCGACGGACAGCCTCTTCACCCAGACCGGCCGCTTTCATATCCTTATTTCGCGATTATAAAAGATAAGTTGTATCGGGTGACCCAGGACACCCAGTCAAAGCAAGATACAACACAATTGTTAGTTCCGAAAAGCCGCCGGGAAATGCTTTTTCAGGCGGCTCATTGTAATCCAATGGCTGGGCATTTAGGGCAGGCGGCTACACTCAATCGTCTAATGACCCGATTTTTTTGGCCGGGCATTCACGAGAATGTGCGCAAGTGGTGCGCCTCTTGTCGTGAATGTCAGCTGGTGAATCCGCCGGCCAACCCAAAAGCACCTTTGTGTCCTCTTCCTTTGATAGAGGTCCCCTTCGAGAGAATTGGTATGGACCTCATCGGGCCATTAGAGCGATCTGCACGGGGGCATCGCTTTGCTTTAGTCTTAGTGGATTATGCAACGCGGTACCCAGAAGCAGTGCCACTTCGTACTATTTCCGCGAAGAGCGTGGCGAGTGCACTGTTTCAGTTAATCTCCCGGGTGGGAATCCCAAAAGAGATTCTCACCAATCAAGGCACGGCGTTTATGTCACGTACGATCCGCGAACTTTACGAATTGTTGGGCATTAAATCGATTCGCACCAGCGTCTATCACCCACAAACAGACGGACTGGAGGAACGTTTTAATCGCACATTAAAATCCATGATTCGGAAGTTCGTGCAGGAAGACGCCAAAAATTGGGATAGATGGCTAGAACCCCTCTTGTTCGCTGTACGCGAGGTCCCCCAAGCCTCCACGGGGTTTTCCCCCTTCGAGCTTCTCTATGGGCGCCAGCCCCGCGGGGTGCTGGACGTGCTTAGAGAAACTTGGGAGGACGGACCCTCGGATAGCAGAAATGAAATTCAATATGTCATGGACCTGAGAACAAAACTCCACACTTTGGGGCGGCTCTCTCTGGAAAATTTGTTACAGGCTCAGGACAAGCAAAGTCGGCTGTACAACAGGGGGACTAGACTGCGAGAATTTGCACAGGGAGATAAAGTACTTGTATTACTCCCCACGTCCAGTTCTAAATTACTCGCAAAGTGGCAAGGACCGTTTGAGGTTACACGGCGAGTCGGGGATCTCAATTATGAGGTTATTCGAACAGACAGGAACGGAGCACGTCAAATTTATCACCTTAACCTATTAAAAAAATGGAATGAGGTGGAGTCAGTGATGTTGGCATCGGTAGTGAGTGGGGAGGAGGATCTCGGTCCAGAGACGAGCTCAAAATCACAATCTCTCGCTCTGGCACTTGGAGGAGACCACCTCTCGCCGATCCAGATCACTGACATACGTAATCTACAAGCAGAATTTGCTGACGTGTTTTCGCCCCTGCCTGGTCGAACAAATCTCATTCGGCACCACATTGAGACGGATCCGGGCATAGTAGTGCGCAGCCGGCCATATCGTTTGCCTGAACATAAAAAGAAAGTGGTTCAGGAGGAATTAGAGGCTATGCTGGACATGGGGGTAATAGAAGAGTCCAACAGTGACTGGGCTAGCCCGATAGTTTTAGTGCCTAAAACGGACGGCTCGATTCGGTTCTGTGTGGATTATCGCAAGGTGAATGCCGTGTCGAAATTCGACGCGTATCCAATGCCTCGGGTTGATGAGCTTCTTGATCGGCTAGGTACTGCTCGTTTTTATTCGACACTGGATTTAACGAAAGGATATTGGCAGATCCCCTTAACTCCAATATCTAAAGAAAAAACAGCTTTCACAACGCCATTTGGTTTACACCAATTTGTCACACTTCCTTTCGGTTTGTTCGGGGCTCCGGCCACCTTTCAGCGTTTGATGGACAGGATTCTCCGGCCGCATGCTGCATATGCCGCTGCCTACTTGGATGACATCATCATCTATAGTAACGACTGGCAGCGCCATATGCAGCATTTGCGGGCCGTCCTCGGAGCGCTGCGAGGGGCCGGACTCACGGCCAACCCAAAGAAGTGTGCGATTGGGCGAGTGGAAGTTAGGTATCTGGGTTTCCACTTGGGTCATGGGCAGGTGCGTCCCCAAATTGATAAGACGGCAGCAGTTGCGACCTGTCCAAGACCTAAGACCAAAAAGGAGGTTAGACAGTTCCTGGGGCTGGCGGGATATTATAGAAGGTTTGTACCTAATTATTCGGACCTCGCTAGCCCGCTGACTGATCTAACTAAAAAGGAGGCACCAGATACCGTCCAGTGGACGGAGCAGTGTCAGCAGGCCTTTACCCAGATAAAGGCTGCTCTATGTGGCGGACCGCTCTTACAGGCTCCTAACTTTTCTCTCCCTTTTATTCTACAGACAGACGCGTCGGACAGGGGGCTGGGCGCAGTCCTGTCCCAGGAGATGGAGGGTGAGGAGCGGCCGGTGCTGTACATTAGTCGGAAGCTCTCCAAGAGAGAGACTAAGTACAGCACCATTGAGAAGGAGTGCCTTGCCATCAGATGGGCCGTTCTCACCCTCCGCTATTATCTCTTGGGACGGGAGTTCACCCTCTGTTCGGACCATGCTCCCCTGCAATGGCTCCACCGCATGAAAGATACCAACGCGCGGATCACCCGGTGGTATCTAGCCTTACAACCTTTTAAATTTCAGGTGATCCACAGGCCGGGTGCACAGATGGCTGTGGCTGACTTCCTCTCAAGGAGGAGGGGGGGGGAGGCTGCAGACCGGATGGCTCCCCGGCCTGAGTCGGGCGGTGGGGGTATGTGGTAAGGGGGGCGTGGTTTTAGCGGAGTCTGTAGCGGAGAGCGAGGGCGGAGCCGAGCGGTGAGTAAGTGGGTCAAGTGCAAAATGACGAACACCTGTTTCTGATTGCAGTGATTGGCGTGGGGAGACCGGATAAAAGCCGGATGTCAGAGAGAGAGGGACTGGGATCTCGTGCACACATGGACGGAGTTTTTGATGCTGTGTTATTTTGTTTGTGGAACGTGCTATAGACTACCTATGGTGAAGGCGCTCATGCGCAACTGTGATTCCTGTTCCAAGTTATAAATAAAAGTGTACGAGACCCAGTCACACCGACCCTTGTCTTCTTCCATCCTCAACATATTGAACCTTGAACTTTGTTACAGAATGGTTTTGGAGTATTATGAAATACAGCAACACATTTAAAGAAGCTGTTCAACATTGGTTGAGTGAACCAGAAAGATCATTGGAGAATGTTATGTCTGTTCAGTCTTGTGCTGGGGCAATGCAGGAAGAGTTTCCCAATCCTCAAGTGCTAGATCATGTGTCATCCATCGTTACATCAGATAATTTACAAGATGACATCAAACCAACTGACAGTGTATCAAATGTGGGGAGTATATTATCCAAAATTCAAAGCTCAACAACAGAAAAAAGATCTGTGGCATCATCTACTTCTTCTGTACGTCTCAAAGCAGAGGCTGAGTTGGCAGCATTAAGGGCACAACAAAAATTCTTGAAGGATAAGCATGAGCTGGAGGATCAAGAGGAACAGTTACGGAAAAAAAAGAACAACTTAATTTGCATGGAGAAATTGCAATTCAAGTGGCCAAACTGAATGTTTTGAAATCGCAGAGTGTGTCAAGCAGTAAATCTGACTGTTCAGGAAGGAAACATTCCAATTTAGAGAAGGAACAAAAGAAAACACAAAGTCTTAATGCCAGTGCTAAATCATTTGTTCCTCCAATGCTTTTAAGAGAAAAAAGATCAATGCATGATTGTTTAGAACCAGGCGCAAGGCCTAAAGAGACAATTGTTCAACAACGGGTATTCTCACAGCCTCAGCCAGTGGAACAACATCCATCTAGATGCCAAACAGTGGAACGGAGATCACAAGGAAATTTATTAAATTCCCACGATGAATCCAACGATGGAGAGCAAAATAACATATTGGGAATAATGAGAAAGCAAAATGAAATAACAACACTATTGTTAAAACAGCAATGTTTATCATCTTTGCCCAAAAAAGATCTTAATGTGTTTGATGGTGATCCATTACAGTATCATGCATTCATGAGAGCTTTCAAAAATAGCGTTGAAAGTAAGACCGATAACGACAGTGATTGCCTGTACTACCTTGAACAGTATACTGTTGGTTTTCCAAGGGATTTGATACAGAGTTGTCAGCATATTGATCCACAAAGAGGATACATTAGAGCCAAAACTTTGTTGCAGGAACATTTTGGCAATGAACAGAAAGTTGCATCTGCTTATATTAATAAAGCTCTTTCATGGCCTCAAATTAAAGCTGAAGATGTGAATGCTTTGCAAGAATACAGTCTTTTTCTTAGAGGATGTGGTAACGTCATGGAGGAAGTGCAGTATCTGTATGATTTGGACATGCCTGCCAATATGATGATAATCATAAAGAAATTGCCCTACAGACTCCGGGATAAATGGAGAACAGTGGCTTGTGAACTACAAGAAAGACATAGACGCAGAGTTTCCTTCATTGATATTGTTCACTTTTTAGAACATCAAGTCAAAGTTGTAACTGACCCAGTATTTGGAAACATACAGGATGTTCCTGTAGCAACTAATAAAGATGCGAAGAGACCAAAATCACAATTTCGGCCTGGAATAAAAGGAACCAGCTTTGCTACCACAGTGGCCGCTGCGAGCAAAGAAAATGAATCCGAAAATACAGCAAAGAAAAAGGTTGGATTTGATATGAAAGAATGTTTCTGCTGTAGAGGTGCACACACATTGGGTATGTGTCCTCAGTTGAGAAAACAATCCCAAAAAGAGAAGATTGGCTTCTTGAAAGAAAGTGGAATTTGTTTTGGGTGTTTGTGTATTGGGCACATCAGCAAAGAGTGCAAAAAGCGTCTTTATTGTGATGTTTGTGGTCTTAGACATCCTACTTTGCTGCATATCTTTCCCAAAGTAAAGGGAACCGATATAACTGAGAGGAAAGCAAAAATGGCAGTGGATGATGTCTTAGTATCTAGCGGTCTTACTGGGGCTGGTAATCATGATTGTAAACTCCCGATTGTGCCTGTACAGATCAAGGCCAAAAAAGGCAGTAAAATTGTCACCACTTATGCCTTTTTAGATCAAGGGAGCACTGCTGTGTTTTGTACGGAGAGTTTAATGAGAAGACTCAACCTCACAGGAAACAAAGTGCGCATACTTCTACGAACTATGGGGCAAGAAAAGGTTGTAAGTAGTCATGTTTTATCTGGACTGGAGGTAGCTGGCTTGAATGGCCACAACTTTTGTGAATTACATCAAGTTTATACACAGGAAAGTATGCCAGTTCATAAAGGGAATATACCTAGAGGAAGAGATCTTTACAGATGGCCCCATTTAAAGAGTGTTCATTTACCTGAGATTGAGGCAGGGATTGAGCTGCTGATAGGGACAAATGTTCCTAAAGCATTGGAACCGTTGGAGGTAATCCGCAGCGTAAATGATGGACCCTATGCAATCAGGACAATGTTGGGATGGACTGTGAATGGCCCACTCTCTGGAGACAGCGATAACCAAATGGATTGTGCTCAGCCAGAAGTCACTGTCAACAGAATTTCAGTTATGAATTTGGAAGACTTATGGCAACAGCAGTTTAAAATGGACTTCCCAGAATGTAGCCAAGATGAACAAACTGGCTATTCAAAAGAAGATCAAAAATTCATGGAAATGGTGACACATTCTGTCAAACTTGTTGATGGGCATTATGAAATTGGTTTACCTCTGAGAAAGAGAGTTCAAATGCCAAACAATCGAAAAGTTGTGGAGCAACGTGCCTTTCATCTAAAGAAGAGACTTCAAAAGGATTCAGTTTTTTTTGCTGACTATAAAGCCTTTGTGAAGGATATGGTCTCCAAAGGTTATGCAGAGCAAGTACCAGCAGAGGATATGACACGTAGTGATGGAAAGATCTGGTACATCCCACATCATGGTGTCTACCATCCTACTAAGAAAAAAATCCGTGTGGTATTTGATTGTGGAGCAAGTTTTCAGCGAACATCACTTAATGCTCAACTCTTGCAAGGACCAGACCTTACCAGCTCACTCATTGGGGTGATAACAAGATTCCGAAAGGAACCAGTGGTGATCATGGCAGATGTTGAATCAATGTTCCATCAAGTAAGGGTGCCAGCTGATGATGTTGATTTGTTAAGGTTTCTTTGGTGGCCAGATGGGGACTTAAGTCAAGATCCAGTTGACTTTAGGATGCGGGTACACCTCTTTGGAGCAACATCATCTCCTAGCTGCGCAAACTTTGCACTTAGGAAATGTGCACAAGATCATAAAAAGCAGTTCAACAGGGACACAGTGGATAAAATCTTACATTCGTTTTATGTTGATGATTGCTTGGTTTCAGTTACTTCAGTTGAACAAGCGATAATTTTTTACCAGGAGCTTGTATCCATATGTGCCAAGGGTGGATTTAGGCTCACAAAATGGATGAGCAACAGGTGTCAAGTGCTAAACGCAATACCGGAGGATCAAAGAGCAAAGACAGTGAAAGACTTGAGTATGGATTGGGATTCTCCATCAGTTGAGAGAGTGTTGGGAGACAGTCTGACGTATTCAAATTCAAGATTGCAATCAAAGACAGACCTCTGACCAGAAGAGGAATCCTATCCATGATTGGTTCCATCTACGATCCGTTGGGAATTGTGAGTCCTGTAGTGTTGTCTGCAAAAAAAATCTTGCAAGATATCAAAGAAGATTCAGGATGGGATGATGTCTTGCCTGAATTGGTTGTTAAAAAATGGACCACATGGCTGCAAGAACTTCACCATCTGGAAAGTTTTGTGCTTCCCAGATGTTTAAAACCTCCCAACTTTGGTGACATCACAAATGCACAGTTGCATCATTTTTCTGATGCGAGCCAGGATGGTTATGGAACTGTGACATACTTGCTTCTACACAACATGCATTCCCAAGTACATTGTGCTTTTATCATGGGAAAATCAAGAGTAGCACCAATTAAGTCTGTTACCATCCCTCGTATGGAGCTCATAGCTGCTACCATGGCAAGCCGAATGGATGTGTTATGGAAGAAGGAACTGCATCTGCAGCTTCAAGATTCTGTCTTTTGGACGGACAGTGCTTCTGTTCTCAAATACATCAAGAATGAGACCTCACGATTTCGAATATTTGTAGCCAATCGAGTGACAGAAATCCTCAAGGCCTCTCAAGCTTCACAGTGGAGATATGTAGACACAGCTAGCAATCCAGCTGATGTTGCTTCCAGAGGATCAACCGTCCACGTGTTTCTTAAGAACAAGACATGGACCTCAGGTCCCGCCTTTCTTCTTCTTCATGAAAGTAAGTGGCCTGCTAATCTCAAAGAACTTGAGAAACTTGAAGTGGATGACCCTGAGGTCAAGGAAAGCATTGAGGTTCACTCTGTACAGCTCAAAGAAGAGGATGATGTGCTTTCACGTTTCATCCATCACTTTTCTTCTTGGTTCCGTTTAAAGAAAGCATTGGCTTGGATTTTGAGATTTAAGAATCTGCTCTTGTCTTTTAGTGAGAAGAGGAAACAACTGAGACTTGATTTTGCTCATTCTGATTCAAATGAACAACAACTAATCTCTGTGGAAAGAGAAATGGAGATTTTCAAAGGTCAACTTGAACAATCTCACCTCTCAACAGAAGAACTTGAGACTGCTGAATTGGAGATTATTAGACTCTCACAAGAAAAGATGTTTCCTGATGAGCTTGCTAGCCTAAAAAGAGGCGAAAGCGTAAAGAAAAGTAGCTGCATTCATGGACTTTGCCCTGTTCTTGATGATGTTTTGAGGGTTGGTGGACGATTGAGTAGGGCATCAATGCCTGAAGAATCCAAACATCCAGTCATTTTGGCCAAGAATTCTCACATCTCGGATATCCTCCTGAGACACATACACCAGGAGGTAGGACATGCTGGTCGTAATCATATGTTGTCCAAATTATGACAAAAGTATTGGATTACTGGTGTAAGTACAGCAATAAGAAGAGTATTGTCCAAATGCATCATCTGTCGAAGACTGAATTCACTTCCAGGATGCCAAAAGATGGCAGATTTGCCATCAGAAAGAGTTACTCCGAATTAACCTCCATTTACCCGTGTTGGGGTAGATTATTTTGGACCTTTTGAGGTAAAGAGCAGAAGAAGCGTTGTTAAAAGGTATGGAGTAATCTTCACCTGTTTAGCCATACGAGCCATACATATTGAAGTTGCACCCTCATTGGACACAGATTCTTTCATAAATGCACTGCGACGTTTCACTGCAAGACGTGGACAAGTCCAGGAACTTCGATCTGATAATGGAAAGAACTTTGTTGGAGCAGAACGTGAGTTAAGAGTCTCCATAAAGGAATGGAATCAGTGTAAAATCAATGATGTCCTCCTTCAGAAAGGAATTAAATGGACGTTTAACCCCCCAACTGGATCACATTATGGAGGGGTATGGGAGAGGTTAATTAGATCTGTGCGGAAAGTTCTGAATTCTACCTTAAAGGTGCAGAATCTAGATGAAGAAGGCCTACACACCGTTCTTTGTGAAGTGGAAGCTATCATTAATGGTCGGCCAATTACCTTAGCATCCACAGACTCCAGGGACTTGGAAGCATTAACACCAAACCACCTGTTGCTTTTGAGGACTTCACCATCTTTGCCACCAGGAGAATTCAAAAAGGATGATGTTTATGCTCGTAAACGATGGAAACAAGTCCAGTACATGTCAGATTTGTTCTGGAAGAGATGGGTTCAGGAGTATTTACCGCAGCTTCAAGAACGTCAGAAATGGTCAAGAGTCAAACGCAATTTTAAATTAGGAGACATAGTGCTTATAGTGGATAACACAGCACCTCGAAACTCTTGGCTTATGGGATGCATAATTCAAACTTTCCCAGACAGAAAAGGATTTGTGCGTCATGTGCAAATTAAGACTAAAAGCAGCTGTCTGGACAGGCCGATAACCAAGGTCTGTCTTTTACAAGAAGCAGAAGATGGATAACTTCACTTGTTACCTGACATTTCTTTTTGACTTTGACATTGGCCTATGGGCTGGACAAAGATAAACTGGAAAGAATACTTTGAATATGAGTATGAACACCTTTTTACTTGACTTTTTTCAAGATTTTTTCCTTTTTTGGAAGAAGAAATGGACATTAGCCTATATGATGTTGTTAATGCATTGTTAATTTGAAAAATTCATGTCTCTAATGAAAATGTAATCATTATTTGATAATAATTAGGGGCTGGAATGTAGTAGACATGAAAGAGTTAATGTTTTTGATTGTCACGTGATCATGGTGGGGGGTCACGGGATTACGTAGGAATGTGAATATTAGTCACCTGTTCACTGATTAAGTTAGGTGAGAGGGGGTGAGCAGGGGCGATGTATTCTTTGTTGACCACTAAAACTTTGTACCATCAAGAAACATCAGCCAGCAATAAAGAATTGCTAGTAAAAGATCATTTGCCTCATCAATGTTGTATTTATGCGTCAAAAGTGCATAAGTCCCTGTCTTAGTCTCTCAGCGGTATCATCATTGGATTCAGTAGCCGCTATACCGCTTAAAGAAGATTAAAGAAAATAGTCCAACACCGTGGTACAGCGAGCACACTCACACACACACACACACACACACACACACCACACACACACACACACACACACACACTCAGGCCCTAAAGAGAGCAGCCAGAAAAATGGAGCGCAACTGGAAGAAAACAAAACTAGAGGTATTTCGCATTTCTTGGAAGGAGAGCTCGATTGCATACAGAGAGGCCTTAAAAACTGCTAGATCTGCTTATTTTTCAACCCTATTAGAAGAAAATAAACAAAACCCTAGGTATTTTTTCAAAACAGTTGCTAAACTGATGAAAAATAAAGTTTCAAGCCCAGAAGTTTGCAAGCAGCACTGCAGTACTTTATGACTTTATGAACTTCTTTACTTACAAGATTGATAATATCAGGGAGAAAATTATAACTATGCAACCGTCTACTACAGTATCGCATCAGACAGTGCAGTGTAGTCTCACTGACGAAAAATTTGATTCATTCATTGCTATAGGAGAAGAAGAATTTTCTAAACTCGTTAAATCATCTAAATCGACCGACTAAACTACTGAAAGAGATGCTTCCAGAGGTCATAGATCCTCTTCTCAATATCATTAATTCATCTTTGTCATTAGGATACGTACCACAGCTCTCATTAGAGTCACAAATTATTTGCTCTTATCACCCGATCGTGGTTGTATCTCTCTATTAGTGTTACTCGATCTTAGTGCTGCATTTGATACCACTGACCACAACATTCTTTTAAATAGATTCGAAAATTATGTTGGCATTAGTGGAATTGCACTAGCATGGTTTAAATCATACTTATCTGACCGTTATCAGTTTGTAGCAGTAAATGAAGAGATGTCTTATCGAACACAACTTCAGTATGGCGTACCACAAGGCTCAGTACTAGGACCGTTGCTGTTCACTCTGTACATGCTACCCTTAGGAGATATTATTAGGAAGCATGGCATTAGTTTTCACTGTTATGCTGATGATACTCAGCTCTATATTTCTTCACGCCCTGACGAAACTTACCAATCCACAAAATTAATGGAATGCATAGCTGATATAAAAAACTGGATGACTAGTAATTTCCTACTACTTAATTCTGAAAAAATAGAGATTCTAATTATTGGACAAAAAACTTCCTCAGGTAATAACCTAGAATACTGTCTAACACATGATGGCTGCTCTGTCAAGCCCTCGTCGTCGGTTAGGAACCTGGGTGTGTGTGTGTGTGTGTGTGTGTGTGTGTGTGTGTGTGCTCTTTGATAGCAATCTTTCATTTGAAAGTCACGTGTCTAGTATCTGTAAAACCGCATTTTTTCATCTTAAAAATATATCTAAATTACGTCATATGCTCTCAATGACAAATGCAGAACAATTAGTTAATGCGTTCATGACATCAAGGCTAGATTATTGTAATGCTCTACTGGGTGGTTGCCCTGCACGCTTAATAAACAAACTACAGCTGGTCCAAAACGCAGCCGCTAGAGTTCTTACCAGAACCAGGAAGTATGACCATATTAGCCCGGTTCTGTCAACACTGCATTGGCTCCCTATGAAACATCATATCAATTTTAAAATATTGCTGATTACTTACAAAGCACTAAATGGTTTAGCTCCCCAGTACTTGAGCGAGCTCTTAACGCATTATAGTCCTTCACGTCCTTGCGTAATCAAAATTTTGCGTATTGCGTAATCAAAATTCCGGCCAGTTAATAATACCTAGAATATCAAAATCGACTGCTGGCGGTAGATCCTTTTCCTATTTAGCACCAAAACTCTGGAACAGTCTTCCTAACATTGTCCGGGAAGCAGACACAGTCTGTCAGTTCAAATCTAGACTAAAAACACATCTCTTTGGCTTAGCATACACATAACACATTATAGACTTCTATAATTCAATGTTAGGCTGCATAGTTTAGATCAGCCGGAACCGGGAACACTTCCCATAAATCCTGATGTACTTGGTCCATCATAAGAAGAATGGTGTCTACGCTAATATTAGTCTCTCTGTTTATCCCAAGGTTTACCGCAGTCCCTGGACACACACACACACACACACACACACACGACCTGCGCCTGGACACGACAACAACGCAGTCCTGAAGTGTCAACAGGTCTCTCCCTTGTGAAGGCCTCCTTCCCTTTACCTCTGTACTGATAAAATGTTGTCGGGATAATTACGGTTCGCGGGCTACGCAGACGCGACAAAATTTTATGTATTAAAAATGTTTAAGGCCAGACAAGTAGTTTGTTTAGGGTTGATTTGTGAAGAAGGACTACACGCCTGCGCACATATATATTCAAACGCACATACCTATCGACTGAACACGTGATGCGCATGTGCTCGCCGTCTGAGTTTTCACGGGTTTGCGCAGAGATAACGGATAATCGTTTTCACCTTCGAACCTGTTTCAGGGAGTGCGTTCTCGAGACACCAGGCACTGTTTTGTGCAGATGAGCGGCTGGAGCGCGTTAGGGGTTTTTCTGTTAGAACGGTGTCGTGTTAGCGGCCGCTAAGCTAATAACTAATGATCTTCGCAACAAAAGTGAATCAATCAAGACAATCTTTAGCTGGACAATAACTTTATTCTAGAGCTGCTGTAAAGCCTAAACGATCTGTTATGATAATTTCTATTATCACTGTAAAGCTGCTTTGAAACAATCCATACTGTTTTAAAGTGATTTATAAATGAAGATGACTTGACTTGACAGACTGCTGAAAGCTACAGAACAGAGAAGCAAATGGATTCGCTGTGATTCACAGAAACAACTGGATCCAGGCAGAGAAAGCTGGATTTGCAGATATCATTTGTCAATATGCTGAATTTAGGGGTAAAATCATACCCTATAGATTGTATTGTTATATATTGTATTGACAACTCATCAATTAAATATTTACCATCATATATTCTGCATAACTGGATGTTTTTAAATAAACACTGACAAAAAACTACACAAGTTTTAGGGCTGATATGTATAACATTGATATTAGTGATCACATGAATTTAGACCTATATTGTATTTATATAAAGCGTTCACAGGCAAATTTGCTTTATGTATTTCCCCGGCGTTAAAGTCAGGCTCATATAAACAGTGTTGGGGAAAGTTACTTTGAAAAGTAATGCATTACAATATTGCATAACTTCCTTAAAAAGTAACTAATTGCGTTACTTAGTTACTTTTTTAGAAATGTAATGTGTTACGTAACTTTTGCGCAACTTTTTTTTCACCTGTACTGGGCTTGTTTTTTTTTATAGCAAAAAAGTTATATTTTTGGGCAAATGTAAAGACCCTTTTTGACCAAAAGTGAAATAATAATCCTCAGGCTGAAGGAAATGCAGATTCACGCGTATACAGTAGAGGGCGCCACTCAAGCAAGTACATTGGTCAATAAAGTGAGATTAAATGCATAAAATTTATGTTTTATTTAACTTATTTAGTTATTGGAGGTTTGCATAGTATTCTGATTCTGCATTTCACTGATTTTATTTATTTATTATAAATATAAAAAAAAAATTGTGCAAGTGAGATGAGTAAATGCACGCTCACATTTAGTCTAGAACTACAATAACCATCATGTATACACACACACACACACACACACACACACTTCGATTTGTCTCAACATGTGGACAGGAGAGCTGTCAGTCAATAAATGGGAAAACAAAGTAACTTGCGTTACTTATTTGAATAATAAGTACCAGTTACTTGGAAAAGTAATCTGATTACTTAACTCAAGTTACTTGTAATAAGTCACACACAACACTACAAATGTAAGGAAACACGATTCCTTCTGCATGTGAATATCCACGGATCGCTGGATCTTTGGTAAGTTGTTAGGATCACTATATCGAGTCCAACCTTTAGTTTAAACTGATAGTCGTTTGTTTTACTGGCGTTTTCGCAGTTTCCTCTATTAAATCCAGTCACTCAGCGGCTCTTCTGCCACTCAGTCCGGCTGAGGGAGTGTGTTCCCGCGGGAAACTGACGGCATTGCATAACCTCTGTAGTCCGGATTCTCTTCATAACTGCTCAGCTGGATTCAGTGTTTCACCTGTGCTTTCAGAAGGTCTAAACGCTTTTTCAGGAAGACATATTTTCAACCTTTGGAAATGTATTTAGAGTTAGAATGTTTTTTAAATACCTAGAGGTTCGCAAAAACCAGAGATGGATAAAAGAGTGTAAGAGTCTTAACCCCTATTTGGAGGGCAGAGTTTCCAGACTGAATATTATTATTTGTTATATGGAAATACTGGGGAACAAGAAATGGGAACAATCTATTATGAAATCTGTCAGTCTGTAATTGAGAAAATACATACAACTTCTGTGTGAGACTAGGATTGTTCCTACATTTAAAGCATTCCAGTCAGTAAGATTATTAGCAAACTGGGCCTATAAAACTCTTCATACCTTTCTGTCGGGCCAGTTGTACGTAGCAAACACAGCGTCATACGTTTCCACGGCTCCATCCGTCACTAACATGATGGCCTGACTGCACACACTGCCTCTGCCCGTCTGATTAAACTGAACACACACACACATATCACATCATGAGAGGTTGGGATTAATAATCAATAATAAAAGCTGCTGAGGAGTGTTTAAATACACAGGGCAGTGATGAACTAAACAAGACACATCGGTAACTATAGCGACACATGAGAACATACTTAGTAACCGAGGAAACACAGGAAATTATAACTTACATGACAGATCCATCAGAACGAAACGAATATCAAAATAAAAGTCCTTGAACATGTGTGTATGAGTGTGTGTGTGTGTGTGTGTGTGTGTGCGTGTGCTAGTGTGTGTGTGCGCGTGCGCGTGCTAGTGTGTGTGTGTGTGTGTGTGTGTGTGTGTGTGCGCGTGTGCGTGTGCTAGTGTGTGTGTGTGTGCGTGCGTGCGTGCGTGCGTGCGTGTGTGTGTGCGTGTGTGTGTGTGTGTGCGCTTGCGTGTGCGTGTGTGCGTGTGTGTGTGTTTGTGTGTGTGTGTGTGTGTGCGCGTGTGTATTTGTGTGCGCTTGCGTGTGCGCGTGTGCTAGTGTGCGTGTGCTAGTGTGTGTGTGTGTGTGTGTGTGCTAGTGTGTGTGTGTGTGTGTGTGTGTGTATGTGTGTGCGCTTGCGTGTGCGCGTGTGCTAGTGTGTGTGTGTGTGTGTGTATGTGTGTGTGTGTGCGTGTGCTAGTGTGTGTGTGTGTGTGTGTGTGTGCGTGTGCTAGTGTGTGTGTGTGTGTGTGCGTGCGTGCATGCGTGTGTGTGTGTGCGTGTGCTAGTGTGTGTGTGTGTGTGTGTGTGTGTGCGAGTGTGTGTGTGTGCTAGTGTGTGTGTGTGTGTGTGTGTGTGTGTGTGTGTGTGTGTATGCTCACATTACTGAGGAGTTCGAAGGCCTCAGTCAGAGCCAGGTCCAGCATGCCGATACCTTTAGCGAAGAGCTTATTAAGACTCTGACGGAAATGCTGAGGAGCAAGACACAAAACACAACCTGACCGTAAGAAACTCTGCAATACCGATGTGGAGTGTGTGTAATGTTTTAAGTTGCACACCTTGTGTCAGATAAGACTTGGTCCAGCAACATTTCAAATTTATTAAAAAATAATAATTGGTTAGAAAAACATCTGGACAGACACTGAAATAGTTCATACTCTGGTTTTCATTTGACTTTCAATATTCAATATGAATTTTAATATGAGGACATTTAATATTCAACAATATTATTGATCTCCTGCATTGACACCATTATACAAGAACTGAACTGAGCTGGACAATGACATCACGGTTTACTCCAGAGCGGCTGTATATATATATAAATGAACTAAATGAATACGTTTTTTACAACAGAAATAAAACATCACTGAACTTACTTAAGCTGGACTGTGAACTATTTTCTTCTAGAAACAAACTTGCATTATTTTCCTGTTATCTCTGTAAAGCTGCTTAAAGTGCTATATAAATAAAGGTGACTACCAAATTGATGTTATAGATATCCTGCATCTACTGTAAAAGCCCATTTTATCCAGACAAGATTCAAAGTGCTGTTTATAGGCTCAAAGTCAACAATAAAAACTGATGTGAGTAGTTTTTCTTCCGACTGGTTCTGGTTCTGGTTCTGGTTCTGGGTCTGGTTCTGGTTCTGGTTCTGGTTCTGGGTCTGGTTCTGGTTCTGGGTCTGGTTCTGGGTCTGGTTCTGGTTCTGGTTCTGGTTCTGGGTCTGGTTCTGGGTCTGGTTCTGGTTCTGGTTCTGGGTCTGGTTCTGGTTCTGGGTCTGGTTCTGGTTCTGGTTCTGGTTCTGGGTCTGGTTCTGGTTCTGGTTCTGGTTCTGGGTCTGGTTCTGGTTCTGGGTCTGGGTCTGGTTCTGGTTCTGGTTCTGGTTCTGGTTCTGGCATCGAGCTGGTCTCGGGTCATCAGTCTGACTTATGGTTCTGACCCTGGACTCTCTCTCTCCTGCTTCTTCTGTCCTTGTGCGCCCGCAAACTTGAACTGAGTTTATTATGCCTTTCCAGTCATGGGCTTCAGAAAAGCTATTTTAAGTTTATCCCATTATTGATTCTTCTTTTACCAAACCTGACACTAACAAGCCGGCCAAAAACAATTATTTGTGGTTTATATACAGGTATAGCAGAAAATGCACTTACATTTTTGTTGGTAATGTCAGCCTGAACCAATGTTCCATTCAGACACGGCTCCACATAATGCAGCTCCTCGTTGTACTGACACACACAAAACAAATGCATTGTGGGTAATGTTCCACGGAGGACTTTTACTTAACCCACATCCTTCCCTCACATTTTGTAACAAATCCTTCCCTCACGGGTCAAAATGACCCGAAACCCTAAAATGATGCTTCATTTTTTTCTCTTATTTTATTTCATTTTGATAATATTTTTGCTATTTTTAATGCAATTTTTTGGGAGATTTTTTGTTACTTTTTTAATTTATTTATCTTTAAATTACTAGATTTAATCAACAAATAATAAATAAATAGTAATTTAAGCACATTCCTCACATTCTTTCAACTTTTCATCTTTTCAACTCACAATTTCATGCATGACTCTTTTAATTCAGCTCAAAATATCTTACATTGGGAGTCTATGCCGACCTCTTGTGGAAAAATGATAATATAACATGATTATTGATGACTTTATCGCTGTATATGGAGCAAATGAGCTGTTCCGCTGGGTCCTAAAGTCAGTTTAGTTCAGTATGCATTTAGATACACATGTAGACAATGTAGACATTTTTTGGTAAAGTTTTAGCATTTTTAGTTTGAATTTTGAGCATTTTTATGTTTTTCTATGTGTACTGAAGCATTCCTCGCATTCCATTCATTCCTAAGGGAGTCAAACTGACCCGCGAGAGAAGGATTCGTTACTTTTTAAAACTCCTCGAATCCATTACATTTTTTAGTGTGTATTGGTGGTTCAAGTGCAACAAAAGTCCTGGGGTCTTGGACCCCTCAGATGAACACTCAATTAAAAAAAAAAAATTCAAAGAAAATTTCCAGGTCAAAATGACCCAAGGGAAGGTTAACACTGATATTGTGATAAAATGCAACTACTATGATATTTGATATTGATCTAAACTCACAGCAATAATGTTGAAGAAGTCATCATCCCCGAGTGTATCCAGTATGGAGGAGACGGTCTGCCTCGCGATGGTCAGCCGTAGCCCCTTCATACTGCCACTCACATCCACCAGGATCACCACATCTTTAGGAGACGTCGCTGCCTGGATATACCTGCGAGACAGAGATGTTACGAGCCTAAGATATGAGAATTATGTTGACAATCTTAAGCCGCATTTCCTTCTCAGATGTGTGCAAAACTTATGCGATATTTTCTAAATGTCGATATAAAACTATTGCGAAATGACAGTGTTTCCATTTTCATGCGACTGAAATGTAATTTTTTTCCTCTCACAATAAGTCATTCCAACAATTATGGCAACGGATGTTGGCATGTTTATGTATATCTCAGCCACTGCACTGGCCATTATTATTAACCGAAGGAGACATAGGCGTAAAACTGTTTCCGAAATATAAAAAAGTTTTGCAAAATATTCCTTTTTCGAACTGCCTGAAAAACCACCTCATGCGAGCGTAAAAACTTTTTTGCGAGATATGGGCGTTTTAGCGAAATTGACGTGTTTCCATTGGCCGTATTTTCAATTCACAATTTCAATTTGCGCAATTTGAAGGGTAATGGAAACGCGGCTTTAGTTGGGAATCAAGTTAAAATGACATGAATTGACACTTTAGCAGCTTTTCCACCGTTGGGCTCAGCGGTTCTAAGAACAGTAAGGAATGGTTCCAGTTATATTTCCATTTGAGCCTGGTTCGGTACGGCATGATTACAAACCGTTCTCGGCCTGGAATCGTGGCACGGTTGGCTAACAGTGTTGAATCGTGCTGGTAGTGTGTGTGTAGTGACTCAGGATTGGTCACTTGTCTGTTGCCTGGCTAACATTTGCTCTGTAGCTGGCCAAGCACACTATTTGAGCGAAGTTAACACAATTATAATAAATACCTGATCATCCTCCAAGTCCATGACCAAAGCAACGACAGATGCATTTTGTCTCAGCTTGATGTTAACAGGTTTTAAAAGCTGAGGGCAAAAAATAACTTACCATTTTCGATTTCGACAGTCAAATTCTAGAACCCCATGTTCATCAGGTGTCCACTTTATACCTGTGAAGGTAGAGGATCATTTACATTTCCGTTTTACCATACTGATACATACGACTGCAAGGTATGAATTTGCCCAAAGGAGCAATAAACAAGCAGAACACTGTATCCCATAATACAAAGCTCTTGATTTGACCTTACATGATAAATGAACCAGAAGCAATATCAGTAATAGTCTTAATCTACTTCCTGCCTTGTTATTTAAATGATGAGAGTCAAATGTCAGCAAAATTAAAACTTAATGCATTTTATTCTGACATAGTAACTGGAATGTAACTGTATAAAGATCTAGGCTGGTAAGAGAAAGTGCCATTTATTCAAGTGTGAGTAAAACACTTGAAGGGACAGTTCACCCAAAAATTAACATTTTGTCATCATTTACTCAACTTAATGTTCAAAATCGATGTGATTTTCTCTTTTGTGCAGAACTCAAAAGAAGATTTTATTTTAAAATGTCTCAATGAAAAAAGCTATATTTTCTGTTCACATTAGAAGGTCATACAAGTGTGACAGTAAAGAGGTTACTGCCACTTTAAGGAGTAGGAAGGGCAATGGAGTAGATGATTTTTTAAGTCTTGTGGTTCTTGAAGAACCCCTCATGTCTGTAACATGACAGTCTGGGGATCAGGTCAGAAGCACAGAGACTGGCTAAACTGAGCGTCTGCTAGCTGTCTCACGTCACCAAGGTCAGACAAAACCCATCATATAGAGACTCTTTCACCTAGATATCATCATATAGAGACTGTGTCTGTTCCCCGAATTAGGAAATACAAAAAATTTAAGGATACAAATTTAATTCAACAAATAAAAAACAGAAATAATAAAAAAGAACAAATGATAAAGCTTGGGTTGCTGAATATTCGATCCCTTACTTCAAAAGCTCTTATTGTTAATGATATGATTACAGACTATAATCTAGATGTGCTGTGTTTGACAGAAACATGGCTAAAACCAAACAATTACATTACTTTAAATGAGTGCACCCCCCAATATTACTGTTATAAACATGAACCTCGTCTGAAAGGCAAAGGGGGAGGTGTTGCTGTAATTTATAGTAATATTTTCAGAATTACTAAGAAGTCTAGTTTCAAATATAATTATTTTGAAGTGTTGGTGCTTAATGTAACAATATATAGTGCAAATGATAAATCACGTTTAAGATTTGTGCTGGCTACTGTATACAGGCCACCAGGGCACCATACAGATTTTATCAAATAATTTGCTGACTTTCTATCAGAGTTAGTACTGGCTGCAGATAAAGTCCTAATTGTTGGTGATTTTAATATACATGTAGATAATGAAAAAGATGCATTGGGATTGGCATTTAAAGACATTCTTAACTCTATTGGAGTTAGACAACACGTGTCAGAACCTACTCATTGTCGTAATCATACTCTAGATCTAATATTATCACATGGAATCAATGTTGATGTTGTTGAAATTCTGCAGCAGAGCAATGACATCTCAGATCATTATCTAGTCTCGTGTAAACTTCATTTAGCCAAGGCTGCAAAGCCGACTCTGTGTTACAAATATTTTAGACCTATCACTTCTGCCACTAAAGATTGCTTTATTAATAATCTTCCTGATCAGTTTCATCATCTCAGCATCCCAGATAGCTTAGAAGAACTCAATATTGCGACAGAAACTTTTAACTCTCTCTTTTCCAGCACTTTAGACAAAGTTGCTCGTTTGCGCTTAAAGAAGATCAAAGAAAATATTCCAACGCCGTGGTACAATGAGCACACTCACACACACACACACACACACACACACACACACACACACACACACACACACACAGACACAGACACACTCAGGCCCTAAAGAGAGCAGCCAGAAAAATGGAGCGGAACTGGAAGAAAACTAAACTAGAGGTATTTCGCATTTCATGGAAAGAGAGCTCGATTGCATACAGAGAGGCCTTAAAAATTGCTAGATCTGCTTATTTTTCAACCCTATTAGAAGAAAATAAACAAAACCCTAGGTATTTATTTGAAACAGTGGCTAAATTAACTAAAAATAAAGCTTCAAGCCCAGAGGTTTCCAAGCAGCACAACAGTAATGACTTTATGAACTTCTTCACTTATAAGATTGATAATATCAGGGAGAATATTATAACTATGCAACCGTCTACTACAGTATCGCATCAGACAGTGCAGTGTAGTCTCACTGACGAAAAATTTGATTCATTCATTGCTATAGGAGAGGAAGAATTTACTATAACTCGTTAAATCATCTAAATCGACAACATGTATGTTAGACCCTATACCGACTAAACTACTGAAAGAGATGCTTAGGTCATAGATCCTCTTCTCAATATCATTAATTCATCTTTGTCATTAGGATACGTACCAAAAACTTTTAAGCTGGCTATGATTAAACCACTTGTTAAAAAAACACAACTTGATTATACAATTTCTGTTACTGTAATTTCCTATTATCACTGTAAAGCTGCTTTGAAACAATATATATTGTTAAAAGCGCTGTATAAATGAAGGAGACTTGACTGACTAGTAAGTTAGAAAAGCTGTTTGTATTTTAAGCGGGGTGTAAATTGTTTGGCCGGTGGAGAAAGTACAATCCTCTCTTCAATACTCATATTTATTATGCCTATTTTCTGTTTATGTTTCTAGATTTCTTGCATTTAAAAATGCAAATCATCTGCAGTAACTTTTTTTGGCTGTTACTAAATGTATGTCACTAGAATGTAATTTGCAGTTACATCAAAAAGGTAATGCGATTACATAATGCACGTTACATGTTATTGATGTCCTGATATCAAAGACACGCAAACTTCAACTTGTATAAAGTCCTTCTCCATCTTCTCTGGTCTAACGGGAACAAAATTATTTGTGTTTGCAATAATTGAAGCTGTATTATATTTTTTTGTATATATTTTATTGCTTTCACCTGATTTTATATAATTTTATTAATTGATTTGTTAAATACAAACAGAATTACTGTTATCACTGTATTAAGTTTAAAACGGTATCTCTTCAAAAATGCATACTGTCTACTCAAGTGGACATCTGAAAATATCTTTGAAAAATATGTGTAAAAAACTTTAAAAGTTCAATTCTTGTTTTTAATGAGCAATAAAAACACAGGGAAAAAATCCTGACTGAGGTTGTCATAATTCATGCATGAAAGGGTTAATTTGTGGAATAATTTATAATAATAAATGCAAGTACTGTGTTCCTTGCTTGAGTTTTGTTTTCATGCTGCACATCACAAGTCATTTGCACACAAGACAAAACAATTCTACGTCAGACAGAGATATTTTCTTATCTGAACAATTCTGAACTGTCTAATGCCTTTTCCTTTTGATGGACAGGAGGATAATCAATGTTGATCATCGGCTATCATTAAGCAATTAGCACTGTCTAATAGTGTAGATTATTACTGTTACTGGCAGATATTGATGTATGATACACTGGTACATCACTAATAAGGACCAATTATTTCCACAGACACAAGGGAGAAAATAAAGCAGAGTACATTTAGATTTAAATGTGATCACTCGTTCCTATCTTTCGTGTCGTTGCTCTCCCCAACACTTCTCTCCCTGTCGACTGTCAAACAGTGTCATGAAGAATCCGGTCTCCACTGAACTGAAGTAATGCATCACGTGTACTTCTACATGCTAACATTACATCCGAGCAATGAGACTCCCCATGTGCAAGGGGTCACTTATTTTTAATCACACTAGACATTCTAAGGTACAAATATAAAGCATGTTCAAAGTACATATTCAAAATTGAGGCACATTTCAAACCTTGAAATCTTATCAGGTAAAATTAAGCATTTTCCAAACTCTGTATGAACCCTGCCAGCCTATGAGAAACAGAAAACAACAGCAACAACACAAACCTTACCTGGATACTGTCTGAAGAAACCTTTAGCACTACCAAAGTACTGCCATATGAGAGAAGGGTCTCTATTAAAGTTGTCCACAAACACCGTATTGAGAGCCTCTGACCAGTACACCCCATTCATTATGGCTGAGTCTGCAACACAAGTCGGAATTCATTGGTTTGTACATTTTTAACAAGTATTATGAAATCACAAAATAATGTGGCATGTTGATATCTGGGAGCTGCTGTCCAGTCTTGAGGGACATTGTAAAAATTACAGTGGTTATGAAACAACATGCATGCAATGTCTCATGGAGAGACCAAGACTGAACAAGAGATTCATCAGAGTCAGGAATAATATACATATATTTATAAAACAATTAGTTCTGGTCCTCGAATCTGATTGGACGAGAGGACTTCCAAGAGTGCAGATATTCCACCAGTATCACCACTGAGGCGTTTCACCACCACTCCATCACTCCACCACTCCACCACTCCATCATTCCACCACTCATCCACTCCATCACTCCACCACTCCACCACTCCACCACTCCATCACTCCACCACTCCATCACTCCACCACTCCACCACTCCATCACTCCACCACTCCACCACTCCATCACTCCATCACTCCACCACTCCATCACTCCACCAAACCACCACTCCATCACTCCAACCACCACTCCATCACTCCAACCACCACTCCACCACTCCATCACTCCACCACTCCATCACTCCATCACTCCACCACTCCACCCTCCACCACTCCACCACTCCACCACTCCATCAGTCCACCACTCCACCACTCCATCACACCACCACTCATCCACTCCATCACTCCATCACTCCACCACTCCACCACTCCACCACTCCATCATTCCACCACTCATCCACTCCATCACTCCATCACTCCACCACTCCACCACTCCACCACTCCATCACTCCACCACTCCATCACTCCACCACTCCACCACTCCATCACTCCATCACTCCACCACTCCATCACTCCATCACTCCACCAAACCACCACTCCATCACTCCAACCACACTCCATCACTCCAACCACCACTCCATCACTCCACCACTCCACCACTCCATCACTCCACCACTCCATCACTCCACCACTCCACCACTCCACCACTCCACCCTCCACCACTCCACCACTCCACCACTCCATCAGTCCACCACTCCACCACTCCATCACACCACCACTCCACCACTCCATCACTCCACCCTCCACCACTCCCACCACTCCATCACTCCACCACTCCATCACTCCACCACTCCATCACATCACCACTCCACCACTCCACCACTCCATCACTCCATCAGTCCACCACTCCACCCTCCACCACTCCCACCACTCCATCACTCCACCACTCCACCACTCCATCACTCCACCACTCCACCCTCCACCACTCCACCACTCCACCACTCCACCACTCCACCCTCCACCACTCCACCCTCCACCACTCCATCACTCCATCACTCCACCACTCCACCACTCCATCAGTCCACCACTCCATCACTCCACCACTCCACCACTCCACCACTCCACCCTCCACCACTCCACCACTCCACCACTCCATCAGTCCACCACTCCACCACTCCATCACACCACCACTCCACCACTCCATCACTCCACCCTCCACCACTCCCACCACTCCATCACTCCACCACTCCATCACTCCACCACTCCACCAGTCCACCACTCCATCACATCACCACTCCACCACTCCACCACTCCATCACTCCATCAGTCCACCACTCCACCCTCCACCACTCCACCACTCCCACCACTCCACCCTCCACCACTCCCACCACTCCATCACTCCACCACTCCATCACTCCACCCCTCCATCACTCCATCACTCCACCACTCCATCAGTCCACCACTCCACCACTCCATCACACCACCACTCATCCACTCCATCACTCCACCACTCCATCACTCCATCACTCCACCACTCCATCACTCCATCACTCCACCACTCCACCACTCCATCAGTCCACCACTCCACCACTCCACCACTCCATCACTCCACCACTCCACCACTCCATCACTCCACCACTCCATCACTCCATCACTCTCTGTGCGCTCTACTTGTGTTTTGTTTGGACTTTTACGTTCAGTTTGATTTAAGTATCCTGCTTCTGTTTTGTCCGTTCTTTTGGCTCCCCTCGTCACACAGTGTACATAAAAGAGTATGGGAAAAGTCCTCGGATGACCTATTACTTCAGGAGAGATTCTGAAGTGTGCGTCTGATGGACACTTTACTATCCCATAAGGCCACGGGAGAGGATCAGTGAAGCGACTCAACTGACGTGTTTGTGTCCTAATAATATGTTATTTTTGGTTAATAAAGCCTAATAAGAGATTATTAACTACAACTCTTCATTTTGTTATACAAATGTGTCTTTAAAATGGATACAGATTTATAGAACTGATCTGAGATTAGATAAATATCCATATAGACCATATAGTATCCCATAAACCAGTGGTTCCCAACCCTGCTCCTGGAGTACCCCCAACACTGCACGTTTTCTTTGTCTCCCTAATCAAACACACCTGATTCAACTCATCAGCTCATTAACCCATGTGATAATGAGCTGATGAGTTGAATCAGGTGTGTTTGATTAGGGAGACAAAGAAAACGTGCAGTGTTGGGGGTACTCCAGGAGCAGGGTTGGGAACCACTGCCATAAACCATATAGACACTGATTCATGGGTTCACTGAGATCGCCCCCTAGTGGCAAACCATTGCAATTTCAAAACTTTATATAATGAAGCCTTGTTTACTGAAATCACGTGACTTTGGCAGTTTGATACACGCTCTGAATCACTCATTCGAAACAAATGATTTACAAAGGCTTCGAAGCTTCACGGAGCAGTGTTTCGAAAACACCAATCACTTCAGGTTACACTGTTGTGCCAGTAGGTGGCGCTCTTCATTAGTGACTTTCATTAAACCAATTCACTCAAACATGCTGATTCATTCTGTAACGAAACAAGGTGTTGGAATTATTTGAACTCTGAACACCACCTTCATGGTTATATCAATGCTAAAGCTGACTCTGCACTTCATGGAAGTCAGTGCATTGGCCAGTTAATTTAGTAAGTTTTGGAAATCTATACAAAAGAAAACAATCTGTGATCACTGTCTTCTGAAGTAAGTAATCAGATTGCTTCCTCTCAATTGCTAAAAAATAAAAAGTCATTGAATCTACACAAATCCTGTTACATCATTTTTATTTTTAAAGAAGAATAAACAAAATAAAACAGAAAAACTGGCAGTTTCCATCCTTGACTTTGATTTATTGTACCATGCTCCTATCCTATGGCCTCATGGGTAACTGACCCTATCTGCAAACAGCTCAAATTATACATCAGTATGATAACATTACCATTGTGGAATTAGGTAAGGCAAAGAGACCATTATAACACTAACACAACACTAATGTGATGTACTAGCTCAATTTTAACCAAATAATCTTCAGTACAGAAGCTTTAAAGTGCAGTACAAATAAAACAAAAACATCAATGCAAATACTCTCACTCAAATTATTAATATTCCCTAGCTGAGCAGTCCATTGATAAAAGTGCTTCATTTTTATACAATTAAGCAAGCGTCTTACCCAAGAGTGTATTTTGCATATGAAAGAGGAGAGAGGGATAGCTCTCAGCAGAATCTTCAATAAAGTGGTGCTTTATCCACACAATAAAGGAAATAATCCTTCAGTGTAAATGCAATGCATTCTGGGTTCCATTGGGGACTCCTTATGCTTGTTATATCTTCCTTCTTCTGATGTTACATTTACAGTGAATATAATGAATGGTCTAAAAGGGTTGTCTCTATTCCAGTGTTGTAGTACTCGAGACTCGGTCTCGGACTCGGTCTCGGACTCGGTCTCGGACTCGGACTCGGACTCGGTCTCGATCTCGGTCTAGGACTCGGACTCGGACTCGGTCTCGGTCTCGGACTCGGTCTCGGTCTCGGTCTCGGACTCGATCTCGATCTCGATCTCGGACTCGGACTCGGTCTCGGTCTCGGTCTCGTTCTTGGACTCGGACTCGGTCTTGGTCTCGGTCTCGGACTCGGACTCGGTCTCGGTCTCGGACTCGGACTCGGTCTCGGACTCTATCTCGATCTCGGACTCGGACTCGGTCTCGATCTCGGACTCGGACTCGGACTCGGTCTCGGACTCGGACTCGGTCTCGGTCTCGGTCTCGGACTCGATCTCGGACTCGATCTCGATCTCGGACTCGGTCTCGGTCTCGGGCTCGGCCTCGAGCTCGATCTCGGACTCGATCTCGGACTCGGACTCGGACTCGGTCTCGATCTCGGACTCGATCTCGATCTCGATCTCGATCTCGGACTCGGACTCGGACTCGATCTCGGACTCGGACTCGGACTCGATCTCGATCTCGATCTCGATCTCGGACTCGGACTCGGACTCGGACTCGATCTCGATCTCGGACTCGGACTCGGACTCGATCTCGGACTCGGACTCGATCTCGATCTCGGACTCGGACTCGGACTCGGACTCGATCTCGGACTCGGACTCGGACTCGATCTCGGACTCGGACTCGGACTCGATCTCGGACTCGGACTCGGACTCGATCTCGATCTCGATCTCGATCTCGGACTCGGACTCGGACTCGGACTCGATCTCGATCTCGGACTCGGACTCGGACTCGATCTCGATCTCGATCTCGATCTCGGACTCGGACTCGGACTCGATCTCGGACTCGGACTCGGACTCGATCTCGATCTCGGACTCGGACTCGGACTCGGACTCGATCTCGGACTCGGACTCGGACTCGGACTCGATCTCGGACTCGGACTCGGACTCGGACTCGGACTCGATCTCGGACTCGGACTCGGACTCGGACTCGGACTCGATCTCGATCTCGATCTCGATCTCGGACTCGGACTCGGTCTCGGTCTCGGACTCGATCTCGGACTCGATCTCGATCTCGGACTCGGTCTCGGACTCGGACTCGGTCTCGATCTCGGACTCGATCTCGATCTCGATCTCGATCTGGGACTCGGACTCGGACTCGGACTCGGACTCGATCTCGGACTCGGACTCGATCTCGATCTCGATCTCGGACTCGGACTCGGACTCGGACTCGATCTCGATCTCGATCTCGGACTCGGACTCGGACTCGGACTCGATCTCGGACTCGGACTCGGACTCGATCTCGATCTCGATCTCGATCTCGATCTCGGACTCGGACTCGGACTCGGTCTCGGTCTCGGACTCGATCTCGGACTCGATCTCGGACTCGATCTCGATCTCGGACTCGATCTCGGACTCGGACTCGGACTCGGTCTCGATCTCGGACTCGATCTCGATCTCGATCTCGGACTCGGACTCGGACTCGGACTCGGACTCGATCTCGATCTCGATCTCGATCTCGATCTCGGACTCGGACTCGGACTCGGACTCGGACTCGGTCTCGGTCTCGGTCTCGGACTCGATCTCGGACTCGATCTCGATCTCGGACTCGATCTCGGACTCGGACTCGGACTCGATCTCGATCTCGGACTCGGACTCGGACTCGATCTCGGACTCGGACTCGGACTCGGACTCGGACTCGATCTCGATCTCGGACTCGGACTCGGACTCGATCTCGATCTCGATCTCGGACTCGGACTCGGACTCGGACTCGGACTCGATCTCGGACTCGGACTCGATCTCGATCTCGATCTCGATCTCGGACTCGGACTCGGACTCGGACTCGATCTCGGGCTCGGGCTCGGGCTCGGGCTCGAGCTCGATCTCGATCTCGGACTCGGACTCGGACTCGATCTCGGACTCGGACTCGGACTCGGACTCGGACTCGATCTCGATCTCGGACTCGGACTCGGACTCGATCTCGGACTCGGACTCGGACTCGGACTCGATCTCGATCTCGGACTCGGACTCGGACTCGACTCGATCTCGATCTCGATCTCGATCTCGGACTCGGACTCGGACTCGATCTCGATCTCGATCTCGGACTCGGACTCGGACTCGATCTCGGGCTCGGGCTCGGGCTCGGGCTCGGGCTCGGGCTCGAGCTCGGGCTCGGGCTCGAGCTCGATCTCGATCTCGGACTCGGACTCGGACTCGATCTCGGACTCGGACTCGGACTCGGACTCGATCTCGATCTCGGACTCGGACTCGGACTCGATCTCGGACTCGGACTCGGACTCGGACTCGATCTCGATCTCGATCTCGGACTCGGACTCGGACTCGATCTCGATCTCGATCTCGGACTCGGACTCGGACTCGATCTCGGACTCGGACTCGGACTCGATCTCGATCTCGGACTCGGACTCGGACTCGGACTCGATCTCGATCTCGGACTCGGACTCGGACTCGATCTCGATCTCGATCTCGATCTCGGACTCGGACTCGGACTCGATCTCGGACTCGGACTCGGACTCGGACTCGATCTCGATCTCGGACTCGGACTCGGACTCGGACTCGGACTCGATCTCGATCTCGGACTCGGACTCGGACTCGATCTCGATCTCGATCTCGGACTCGGACTCGGACTCGATCTCGGACTCGGACTCGGACTCGATCTCGATCTCGGACTCGGACTCGGACTCGGACTCGGACTCGGACTCGATCTCGATCTCGATCTCGGACTCGGACTCGGACTCGATCTCGGACTCGGACTCGGACTCGGACTCGATCTCGATCTCGATCTCGGACTCGGACTCGGACTCGATCTCGATCTCGATCTCGGACTCGGACTCGGACTCGATCTCGATCTCGATCTCGGACTCGGACTCGGACTCGATCTCGATCTCGATCTCGATCTCGGACTCGATCTCGGACTCGGACTCGGACTCGATCTCGGACTCGGACTCGGACTCGATCTCGATCTCGGACTCGGACTCGGACTCGGACTCGGACTCGGACTCGATCTCGATCTCGGACTCGGACTCGGACTCGATCTCGATCTCGATCTCGATCTCGGACTCGGACTCGATCTCGGACTCGGACTCGGACTCGGACTCGGACTCGATCTCGATCTCGGACTCGGACTCGGACTCGATCTCGATCTCGATCTCGATCTCGATCTCGGACTCGGACTCGGACTCGGACTCGGTCTCGGTCTCGGACTCGATCTCGGACTCGGACTCGATCTCGATCTCGGACTCGGTCTCGGTCTCGGTCTCGGTCTCGGACTCGGCCTCGATCTCGGACTCGGACTCGGACTCGGACTCGGTCTCGGTCTCGGTCTCGGACTCGATCTCGGTCTCGGACTCGGACTCGAATATAAAATATTAAAGTGACTCGGAAAGTGACTTTATTAAGTCCACCACAATCTTTTGCATATTTTTTATGTAGCTTTTTCTTTTAGAATACTGCTTGCATTTGATTTATTAATCTCTTACTTTTTAAATTCTTAGCAATTCTCAAACAGTTTTGTCTTTGTAAAATAGTGTATTTAGAGGGCTTTAAACAGTAGCAACACATTATGGAATTAATGGAATTAATTCATTATGGAATTAAACATGGAATTAATTTCCACTGTTATGCTGATGACACTCAATTATATATTTCATCAAGACCAGATGAAAACACTAACTTATCTAAATTGACAGAGTGTCTTAAAGATATAAAATGCTGGATGATGAGGTATTACTTATTGGTCCAAAAAACTACCCACAAAACCTCGTACAATACAACTTTAATTTAGAAGGATGTCCAGTTACTTTATCCACTACAGTAAAAGACCTGGGTGTTATACTAGACCGCAACTTGTCTTTCGAAAATCATATATCATATGTTACAAGAACAGCCTTTTTCCACCTTAGAAATATTGCTAAGCTACGTAACATGCTATCTGTTTCTGATGCAGAAAAGTTAGTTCATGCATTCATGACCTCAAGACTAGATTACTGTAATGCTTTATTAGCTGGTTGTCCTGCATCCTCAATAAACAAGCTACAGTTAGTCCAAAATGCAGCTGCTAGAGTTCTTACTAGGTCAAGAAAATATGATCATATAACACCGATTTTATCATCTCTGCACTGGTTACCTATTAAGTTCCGTATCAATTACAAAGTACTATTACTGACCTATAAAGCCCTAAATGGTCTAGCTCCTGTATATTTAATGGACCTTCTATCGCCCTACAATCCATCGCGTTCTTTAAGATCCCTAAATTCGAGGCTTCTGGTCATTCCTAGGATATCCAGATCCACTAAAGGAGGGAGGGCGTTCTCACATTTAGCTCCTAAACTCTGGAATAGCCTTCCTGATACTGTTCGTTGCTCAGACTCGCTGTCCCAGTTTAAAACTAGATTAAAGACGCATCTCTTCAGCCAAGCATTCACATAATGCTTACCTTTTATACCACTGTTGAATCAGATTGAATGCATTAATATTATGAACAGCAGCTACGCTAATTATTTCCCATCTGCTTTTCTGCTGTTATCTCGGGACGCTAGTCCCGAGGTAAATAGCGTTCTTCAGCTACAGTCTGTATCCAGCCTCTCACGGAGACTTCAGAGTCCCCAACACCTGCGATGAGATGACTAAACGCCTGCGATGAGACGACTCGACGCCTGTGAAGAGACGACTCAACGCCGGCGATATGTTATGCCCTAAATTAATACATGATGATTAACTAACTGTATTTTTTACGTACATTTCTGAAATGCACTTTCTGTAAAGCTGCTTTGAAACAATATGTATTGTGAAAAGCGCTATACAAATAAATTTGAATTGAATTGAATTGAATTATGTTGGCTATTTTTCTGAGTTATTTATTAAACAAACTTGTCATCTCCGTCTTCCTCGGATCATTCCAGTTTTGTTATATGAAATATCAGCAGTATTGGAATATTGCTTGGCCAATCAAATTAGGGGACTGGAACTGACTACTAAATAAATGTGTATATAAACCTAAAGCGTCTAAAACATTATGTTGTTGTCCGTCATCTTGGAGTGAGTGATGTGTCTAGAGTGCGATGCTGATCATACCTTTGTTGTACATGTTCGTGGGCACCTGGACCACACTGAGGCTGAGGTTCACAGACAGGTTATTGAAATGTTCATTGGGCTGCAGGATGAATTCTCCACCCAGCTCCACGCTCTTGCCCTCGTCATCCACCTCGTTGATCAATACTGCATTAAAGTACTCGTACTGTCAGGAGAGAGAGAGAACAATGGGACATGGGTGAGGTCATCATAAACTGGTGATGGTGATTGGTGATCCAAGCAGATGCAGAAATATGGCTTTAGTTGTGGCAGAGCGACTGTACGCGAGTCGTGACACTCGCACACCCCTGCACTACAGTCCGCTTACAGTGACTGCAACACTCTCTGCAGGAGAAAGATCAATGTCTTTGTTTGGCTCCTAAACTCAGGAATAGCCATTCCAGCATTGCTCTGTATTCAGACACACTGGCAAATTAATTCTAGACTAAAAACTCACTTTTATAGTCAAGCTTTCACCTAATTCATCACCTAAACACATGAGGTTAGGTCTACCAGAAACATAAACACTCACATAATATAAATCGTAATTGTTATGTGAATGCCACACTCTAAAAAATCTTGGGTTATTTTTTCTACTCAATTCCTAGGTTGAGCCTTTTGAGTAAAGTTTTTGTTTTTTTAGTTTTTTTAGTGTTTGTGTAGTTTTTGTGTTACCCAGATCCTGGGTCAGACGTAACAACCCAGTGTTTGGGTAGTTTTTGTGTTATCCAGATCCTGGGTCAGACGTAACAACCCAGTGTTTGGGTAGTTTTTGTGTTACCCAGATCCTGGGTCAGATATAATAACCCAGTGGTTGAGTTATTGATCGCAGGCTTCTTGTGACCTCTTCAGGAGAGAGCAGTGCTGCTTCGTCACAATTGTTGCGTGTCTTCAGTAAAATAGTCAAGTCACATCATATATTATTAATATCACTATTTATACAGCGCTTTTTACAACACAGAGTGTTTCAAAGCAGCTTTACAGAGATAACAGGAAAATAATGCAACAGAGTTTGTTTCTAGAAGAAAATAGTGTCACAGTCCAGCTTAAGTAAGTTCAGTGATGGTTCATTTTTGTTGTAAAAAAAGTTATTAATTTAGTTAATTTATATATATATATATATATATATAGCCGCTAAGGATAAAACAGTGATGTCATCGTCCAGCTCAGTTCAGTTCTTGTATAATAGTGTCAATGCAGGCAGATCAATAATATTGTTGAATATTAAATTAAATGTTCAATTTTAGTTAAAATGTTAAAGTCCCCAACTAAGCAAGCCAAAAGCCAATGGCAAATTACTAAAATACAGGTTTGTGTACATTACATAAATTAGTTATTGTTCTGTATATCTTTAATTTTATGCAAAGCAACATACAGATGTGAGTCTCGTCAGTCTTTTATCGCGTGATGAAAATGCCTGTATAACATTTTATGATTTTATTCAAAAAGATACAGAATATAAATACTTAAGATGTCAAAATATGTTGTCAGAACTGTACACTGATTGTTTATGGACAGGTTATGGAGTCAGTCATATTTCTGCGGTCTGAAGTTATAAACACGACTCAAGCTCGCGAGATCCAGCGCCGGTACAGTGGAAACCGCACAGCAGAGACTGGGCCATTACACTGCAATTACTCATAAATGTACATTTTTACTTCTAATATTTGTTAAACAAGCTTAAATGTATGCTATATGTATTCAAAACTAATATGCTATAAAATATGCTATTCTGTAAAATATGATAAAAAATAAAGGAATTACCAAACAAACCAGTGGTTGTGTGGAGTTTTTTTTTTTTTTTAAGTTTAGAGGATTTAAGTTAATCTGTAAACATGAATTCAAGTATGAAGTAAAAAAAATTAAAAAATCTAGTACTATAGAAAAAATGAATCAACCCAGTATGCTGGGTTAAATTAACAACCCAATTTGTTCTGTCCTATATTTACCCAGCCCTTGGGTTGTTTTTAACCCAGTGTTTTTAGAGTGCATTCATGCTCATATGAGTCTGTTAGTTTGAGGCCGTTGGGAACATCCCGAGGATGAGCCAGAGAAGAACAGACTGACAGATCCAGCTGTGGCCCGGCCAGATGTTCCACACACACACACACACACTGACGGCTGTCTGTAGACAGAGAGGGACTTCACACAATCATTCCAGGAATCTACGATGGACGTTGTTTAGGAGGAGTTTCTGCTTTTTACACATACATCAGTGCCCTCGAGCACAGCCGATCCTCAGGGATCTCCACAAGAGACGCTCCACACACTCTCTTTTTAGGAATGTGGAGCAATGCAATCGATGTTAATACTTCTCCAGTGTGTTTAAAGATAACAGAAAATGCATATAATCTTTCAACTCACTTATCATAACACAACAAAAGACTCTTTGATAAATGGATACAGAAGATTGGATACGCATTGCTAACCTCTACATTTCTGTAATGTCTGTTTTGTCATAAAGGCAAACAAAGCCCATAAATACACTTTATTTCTATAGTCCACTGTAGACATTCTACCAATTAAAAGTAACTTTGCAACTTCATTAGAGTATCAGTAGACTGTTATGTAGATTCAGATTCATATGTACATTCTACATATCAGTAGAATATGTAAAGTGGACTATCACAATATCTAGAACACAGGTGAAGCTGAGACAGTTCTGTTTCTCATTAAAAACTGTTAATGTGCCGAATGTAGAAGTGAAGGCTTGCACACCAACAGAACATGGGAGAAGTCTGCTATCAGTTTTATTTAAGGTAAAATTTCACTACATGTTTTACACTACAGTCTCAAAAATAATTCATTACCAGCAAACTACATACTCTTATTGAGTAGTAAAAATATACACGGTTTCAAGTAGGGGTGTCACAATATATCGCACTACAAAAATGCATCAATAAGTATCGCGGATAGTGACAATATGTATGGTGTATGATTCACCCAAAATAAAAATTACTGTGTGAGAAACAAATTCAAGATTTTAGAGTTTTAGTGTCAGAACTACAAAAACTACTATATATAATGTTGAATATAATGTATAATAATGCAATAGGGGAATATTTGTGGGTCCTGATAATGTCAAATGTTACCACTATAAAGTGTCCTGCATTATTTTTAATATATCTAGTCAGTGATAGAGATCAAGCATATAATTCTGTATTTTCAGCTTGAGAATCATGAATATGTTTATTCTGGTGTCTCTATTGTCCTGTGCGTTGGGTTTCAGCACCAAGTCCAAGACTATTCATTTACACACACAATGTAAAACCAAATTTAACATTTTAATCAACAGTTCATTTTTTGACAACCTTTTACCATATGTCTTGAAGTATCGCAATAACATCGTATCGAGTTCAGTATCGAGACATGTATCGAATCGTGACATGAGGGAATCGTTACACCACTAATTTCAAGTGACCAGGGCAAAGAGTAACAATACACCAATGAACAAGATTTCAAAATAAAAGTAGAAAACACAACTCTGAAGGCTTTAATACACTAGACCAGGTGAGAGACATGGAAATAACTGCAGTGAATCCTGAAATCCCCCCAAAAGGTTCTAGATTAGCAGATACGGGACGGCCAACATTGGGGGATATGTGGACAGAATGTGCTCTCGGGTTACAGACAGAAGAGCTGCGAAATCTGGGAAACGCCAGCGCTATCAGAACAGCAGCATGTGCAATCTCTCAAACAGCACTGGAGAAAGTGCTTTAAACACACACACACACACACACACACACACACACACACACACCGCTATGCACCCAAAATCAAGTAAAAATGCCACATTATGATAAACACTGCTGACTATATTTGAACACAGATATACCCTTGCTCTGGCACGCACACACACACACACACACACACACACACACACACACCCCTTGCCCTTCTCCACTGCCAGGTTCATATTTTTAGCACTGCAGTGTATTGGAGGAGCTATTAATAAATCATCAGCAGTATTATATTTACAGCAGTGCTGTCATCTGCTCACTGTACTCTCTTCTCAGCACTGCTGTATTGTCACAAAAAAAGACAAAAGAAGTTTACAATAAATCATCCTGTGTTATAAGATCCTATACCAAAAATTATGACCAGAAAAGCAGAATTTCGATCAGAAGAACTTGAAACTTGTAAGTTAAATGTTTTTAGCCTTTGGAGGCTTTAGTACAGAAAGTATGTTTATGAATATGTTTGAATAGTCACTAAACCGTAAAAAATATTGAATGTTGTATATATGTTTCAGTTATATTTAGTTCTGTTAGTTCATTGTGTTTTAGTGTGATTTCCCTGTGCCTGTTTGCCTGAGTTCTAGTTCCTTGTTTGTTCCCATGATTGTTAATTAGTTCTGTTTTCTGTTGATTACTCCTGTGTGTATTTAAAGGCCCCCTGAAATCAAAATGTACGTTTTTTTAGCTTTCAGAATGAATATGTTAGCCTTAAGGTAATGAATAAACTAGTGTGCTCCAAAACAATGACAAAATGTGTATTTAGGAGATATAATTATGTATTCAAAACTTAGACTCTCACTTCTGCTTAAATGGATCAGGGATTTTAATGATATCTCCGCAGACCTTCTCATCACATCTTCTGTCCAATCAAATGCTCTCTAGAATCTGAAGCTCCGCCCCCTCTGCTATAAACACCACCTGAATCCAGCGTATCATCAGCGCTCGGATTCGCTTCCATGGTGCTGTCAGTCTGTGAGGGAAACTAAACGCTATTGGCTGTTTGAAAAGGGGGAGGAGCCATTCAATATGCCCCGCCTTAACCTCCCGTTTCAGTGGAAATTACGTCAACGCATCAAACAAAGCTGCGCGTTTCAAGCCACTTCAGTGGGGCTTTAAGCCTTTAGTTCAGTCTGTTCCGTGTAATAAAGCGGGACAAGGTGACACACACAACCTGAATCTCCAGACTGTCATGTTGACAGCTTAACTCCTGACTCGTTTTCACAAACACACAAGACAAATGCACAACAGATATATGGCTTCTGAAGAAAAAGAAGCTGTCGACGCGCATTTCTGGTGTCTATTCATGGATTCTGTGACACGCTACACTATGCCACGATGTTCATCCGTTCAGCCAATCGGATTGGCGTGTTTAGACACATGCTTCAGACACCGGCTCACGAGGAAACATATAGCATCACTCCCATAGCATTAGTTCACTCGTCATGAGATAACCTTGGCTTTTCACATATTACAAGCTCTGTTTACTCATGAAGCTCAAAGGGTTTTATTGGCATCTATGGCTTCATGAAGAACCTTTCCGATGCACAAAAGGTCTCTGGCTGTAAGTCTATACGGGTGTATAAAGTGTGTGAAGCTTGTAAAGTGACTGTGACGCAGGGAAGAATATGCTGACAGGCTCAGGACATTGAGTCAGCAGTCTGAGAAGGACCATTCAGCAGAAACTTCACTTTAAACAGGTTAAAACTGTACACTGGTCCTCAGAGTTTCATACATCTGAGAGGACAGATGTTTCTGTAGTCCTGATGTCTTCACTTACTTTACCTTAACATACAACAAGAGGGGATCTTTTCTTACCCGTCATCCATAACTTCAGTCACATTATACAGTCATATTCTATACTGCCCTATTGCACCAGAATGAGAAAGATCACCTCAAAAATAAAATATCATTCCAAACTGTATGACTGTCTTTCTTCTGAGAAACACAAAAGAGGATATTTTTGAAGAATGTTTTGACTTTGATTGTATGTAAGGAGAGACATTAAAACATCACTTTTTTGTGTCCTACTGGTTGTGTGATATTATGGGTGGTTACACTTTTTTTCTGATAGTAACTTTACAAATACATGTCAACTAGCAGTCATTAGAATATTAGTAAAAAAAAAAGATACATTATAAATCCCTTTTTTAAATTCCTTCCTAAATCCACAAAAATGCGTTAAAGGGATAGTTAATCTAACAATGAGAGCTCTGGGATTTATAATGTATCACAAACATAGCCTCCATTCAGAAATTAGATTTTCTTGGGCGTTATAAATGTCATACGGCAGAAGAGATGCAGGCAGAGAGCAGATTATGTGCTGAATTTCCACTGGTGTGTTTAATCTGAGTTATTTGGTAGAGACCAGAGACTTGTGTGTTGTGATGTACACACATTTTAACAACCTCAACTATATTTTGACACAACTAACACTTAATAGCACATAAGGTTTTACTTAATAGGGCTGCCAGCTTCAGCAGAGGAAAGTAAATTACATCTTTTTCCCAATTTCCATTCCACACATATTTAATTTCAGATTGAAATAAAGGCAAGCTCACACTACAGAACTATGAGACATGAATCGCCATAAAGCTCACACTACACAACTAAAAAAGATGAGACAAACAAAGAAAACTGTGCAGAAATACACCCGGCCTGGCTGTCGATGTCTGTTCAACAAAAACTGATGGTAAATCAAATATATCATAATGTTAAGTATAGAGCAAAGATTTGGCAGCGATCCGGGGTTTTTATTACGGACCTTGAAAATCTGTCTGAGCAAAATCCAGCCAAGAGACCTGTAGTGTAAGCCTGCCTTAAACATTTGCCAGCGGGGGATAACTTACCATATTGTAAACAAAAACGCCTGAAACTATGCATGTGTATTAAAATATTGTGCATGTGTATTAAAATAAAGTGTTAGGATGATTTGATTTGATGAAAGTGGATTTGATTTTGACTTAATGGTATAAAATGTCATTGCATCTGTTGTCAAAATTAATACATTTTGATGTCACACACCATTACATGCACATCAATTCTTTCAGGATCTCTTTGTTCACCATTTCTCTATCCTTCCCTCTCTCTGGCGTATGTCCTTAGACCTTCAGTTCTGTTGAGGCGAGCCAGTCCAGCATCCTATGATCAAGGTCAATTAGACCAGGTTCGCCGTTCGGGGGCCGATATATGGGCAGCTAGTTAAAATGTGTTCCACAGTTTGTAGCGGGTCTCCACACTCGCATTGAGGACTATCCGGGATGCCCCACTTCATCATTGCTGCCCCGAAGCGTCCCACACCTGTCCTCAGGCAGTTGAGGATTGTCCATTGCTTTCTGGGCAGGTGCTGGCCAGGATCGTCCGTGGGTCTTCAACGTAGATGGTTCAGCAGACTTCCACTCAGCGGTAGAGGCCCAGTCTACCAGGACGTCACCATCAGCGCTGGAGCTACTGTAGCCCCATTCTGTATAATGGCTTTTGAAGTCTCCAGCATACACGGCAGGGACTGGGACATCTGGCAGCGGCGATGGAATCAGTCTGCTTGGAGCTGGCTTGTAGACATTAACGATGGTAGTATCTTGCACTTTCGTTGTGATCCATTCTACCTCTGCCCTTTCTGGGGATATTCCTATAGATGACCAGGCGATATCATTGCGGACAAATGTAGCCATGCCATGGTGTTTATTGGCATGTATCCGGCCAGGGTATACCCAGGGACCTTCAGGACGTTCTTGTTTTCAGCATGGGTCTCCTGCAGTAGAATCACCGTCACATTGTTTGTGTTGCCTATTTGCTCAAGTATGTAGGTCTTTGTGATGATGAGTCCTTCGACGTTGAGCTGAAGTAGCGTCAACGCAAGCACTGCGGTCTGCGGACGTTGTGAAGACATTAGTTTCACTTAGGAGCATGTGACCTTGCAATTACTCCTCGCTACTAAAGCTAGGTCTTCTAAACATTAGATCGCTCACACCTAAGGCGGTTATTGTAAATGAAATGGTCACAGATAATAATTTCGATGTTCTGTGCCTTACTGAAACCTGGCTTAAACCAAATTATTATTTCGGTCTAAATGAGTCTACTCCGCCAGGATACTGTTATAAGCATGAGCCCCGTCTGATCGGTCGTGGCGGCGGTGTTGCAACAATCTACAGAGATATCCTTAATGTTACTCAGAAAACTCGTCACAGGTTTAATTCGTTTGAAGTGCTTGTGCTAAATGTTACGCTCTTAGATGTAAGAAAAAAATCCCTATTATCTCTAGCATTGGCTACCGTATATAGACCTCCAGGGCCTTACGCCAATTTCTTAAAAGAGTTTACATTTTTACATTTATCTGACGCTTTTATCCAAAGCGACTTACAATTGCTATATTTCAGAGGTCGCACGCCTCTGGAGCAATTAGGGGTTAAGTGTCTTGCTCAGGGACACATTGGTGTCTCACAGTGGATTCTAACCCAGGTCTTTCACACCAAAGGCATGTGTCTTATCCACTGCGCCATCACCACCCCAGTTTGCTGACTTTCTATCAGTAATATTGGTACACTCGATAATATTGGTAACACTTGGTAATATTCTAAGGAAACATGGAATTAGTTTCCATTGTTATGCTGATGACACTCAAATATATATTTCATCACGGCCAGATGAATACGCTAAATTATCCAAATTGACAGATTGTGTTAAAGATATAAAAGATTGGATGACGTGTAATTTTCTTTTATTAAATCCAGACAAGACAGAGGTAATACTTATCGGTTCTAAAAACCGTCCACAAAACCTTTCACAGCACGACTTTAACATAGTAGGATGCCCTGTTACTTTATCCGCTACAGTAAAAGACCTGGGTGTTACATTAGACTGCAACCTGTCTTTTGAAAAGCATATTTCATATGTTACAAAAACTGCCTTTTTCCACCTTAGAAACATTGCTAAGCTACGTAATATGCTATCAGTCTCTGATGCAGAAAAGTTAGTTCATGCATTCATGACCTCGAGACTAGATTACTGTAATGCTTTATTAGCTGGTTGTCCTGCATCTTCAATAAACAAGCTACAGTTACTCCAAAATGCAGCCGCTAGAGTTCTTACTAGATCAAGAAAATATGATCATATAACACCGATTTTATCATCACTTCATTGGTTACCTATAAAGTTCCGTATTAAATACAAGGTATTGCTTTTGACTTATAAAGCTCTAAATGGTTTAGCTCCAGTCTATTTAACGGATCTTCTATCGCCTTACAATCCATCGCGCTCTTTAAGATCACTAAATTCGAGGCTTCTGGTCATTCCTAGGATATCCAGATCCACCAAAGGAGGCAGAGCATTTTCACATTTAGCTCCGAAGCTCTGGAATAGCCTTCCTGATATTGTTCGTAGCTCAGACTCGCTCTCCCAGTTTAAAACTAGACTGAAGACGCATCTATTTAGCCAGGCATTCATATAAATTTTTTATCTTACTGTTACTGTAAATTCGGCCTCTAGTTCATAAACGCCAGAGGAGAACTGGCCCCCGACTGAGCCTGGGTTCTCCCAAGGTTTTTTTTCTCCATTGGGTCATCTGATGGGGTGTTAGGACACCATTAGGTCACTGGATGGAGTTTTTCGGTTCCTTGCCACTGTTGCCTTTGGCTTGCTCAGTTGGGGATATTCAAATTAATTAACCAATCATACCATTGATCAGCTCTACCAAACTTGGATGTCTTTTTTCCAGTAATAAACAAACATTGTTAAGTTGTTTTGATTGATACTGTGAAGCAGCTTTGATACAATCTGTATTGTGAAAAGCGCTATATAAATATATTTGACTTGACTTGACTTGACTACTAGTAGGGTAGGCCACGTAGAGGCTGTCTTCTTCTCCCCCCTTGTATCCTTCCCTGATTCTTGTCCAAAACTCATACTACAGTGGCCTTTTTTTTTTTCATTCTAATCTATCATTTTTTACATATTGTCATTTGTATGCAAAATTATTCAAATGAAATAGCCTATATACAATGAAGCGTTCTCAGATTTTTGAGTGCAAAAAGTTAATAAAAAAAAAACAGGGGAAAAAATGGTTCTCATGTTGATTAAACACAGACGGCAATTCTATTCCCTATATAGGACAATATTACTTAATTTACAATTACTATGGCAACCTTAGTTTATTCCCCTGAAGAAATTAGCAATACTTGATACATCAATTTAAAATGATGTCCACTCAAATAATATGTTGACAGTCAAATAAGGTCCTAAAAAAAGCCCTTGTCCCCCTCATGTTGGTGGCAATGTTTAGATGGTAAAGTATAATTTTAGCAGGCTGAAACATACTCTAGACAAGAACAAAATTCTACTAAGAGTAAAATATTGCCAAATGTTTTTGAAACAAAAAAGCTTGTTGAATTGTACTGATTGAAAAAAATATGCATTGCGTTTACCATGCTTGCATTTTAATATATTGTATGTTAAGGGCTTGTATTTTTATTGGCTGAAATTCAACATGGTTGTATATTTAAACTGTTAATGCAATGCATTTCATTAAGTGCAATTCAAAAGGCTTTTTTGTTTCAAAAACATTTGGCATTATTTACTTTCAATAAATTCTTGTGTACTTGCGTGAATTAAGTTTCCAATATAGATTAAACAGATAATGGTCACAATCACGTTCTGTTGTTTTTTTTTTTTTTTTTTTTTTTTTCATGGACTTTTAGTTTGCATCACATTATGTTCATTGGTTGTTCATTAGTTATTGATTATCTCACACGTTTCCTTTCAGTTCATCATCTGGTGTGTTTATATTGTCCTCAGTTCTCTCAGTTCATTGTCTAGAGTTGGTTGTGTTTTACGCACACCGTTTCGTGTTTCTGTATTGGATATAATTTTCTTGTTTTGTTGAATAAATGTTTATGCTGCTAAAGATCCGCATCTTCATGAAAACATTACAGTCACAGCCTCAATACTGAACATCCGAATCAATACCAATTAGGCTCATTATATATTGCGCTTCATTCACAACAATTGCCTGGTTCGATATGAATCACAGTATTACTAAAACCAAGTGGAGATGAACGTAATTATATGCACGTAATTGTCGCCAGAACTTGTGTTTAAGTGAAAGCATATTTTGAACAAAACAGTGTTATTTTAGTATCATATAGAGAGAGAGACAGAGAGAGAGAGAGAGAGAGAGAGAGAGAGAGAGAGAGATATGCTTAAGGTCCACTTGGGTGAAAATCTGAATTTTAATGTTGTTTATACCGTCTTTGTGGTGTTTTATATGCTTTAAGACAAACCATGTGTGGTTTGTCCAAAAGGCGGGGCTCATTTACATATTCATAGACCGCGAATACTAAATGAGGCAAGGGTGTCGAGTTACATTCAAGCTATTTTAAGGCGTGAAGAGATTTTATTCAAGGAAAAAACATTTGAATATGTCATTTTGGTGATCAAAGAGTTTTAAGGGATAAAACTATTGACTTTAATATCAGCTAACACTTTATTTTGATGCTCCCCAACATACATTCTACTGACTATAATTAACTTTGTAAACTTATTCTACTGACCCGAACAGTCTACTAATAGTCAGCTAATACTCTAAAGAGAGTTGTATGAGCATGTTTGCAGCTTTGCCCAATCTACATAATTCCTTTAGTGAATGGGGTGATGGATAGTTTGTGAATCTGCCCTGTCCTCTACTTTCCTCGGGCAGTAACATCTATTAAGTGTCAGTTGTGTCAGTGTATTTCTGAGGGAGTTACAGATGCTGGAGTATCTGAAGCTCGACACAGTCTCTGGTCTCCACCTGCCAACAGAAGTGACGCAGATTAAACCCAGCGGTGGAGATTCAGCACATAATCTGCTCTCTTCCTCACATCTCTGCTGTCGTGTGACATTTACTACGCCCAGGAAAATCTCCTCTGTAAGTGTGCAGAATTAAGCCTGAGAAAATCCCCAGCAAGAGGAACGATTTACTCAGAAAACTCTCTAGCATAAATATGTATGGATGAGGAGAACTCACCACAATATTTAGGAGTTGTATGTGGTTGTTAGAGCATTTCTATGGCGTTGTAGTTGGTTTCTACTATGGGACATTTCTAGAGTATTCCAGTGAAAAGAGTCCTCACTCATGAAAGTAACACTATGCAAGTAAAACTGTGACAGTCGAGTGCAATGAAGTGTTAATTAAGTGCATCAACCGGGTATTTTATGTGCACTTTTTTTTTATTGCTTTTTATCTGCTTTTTTCCCCATCGCATATTTTAGAAATCATCATAAATGATCATAGAGTATCATTAAGAGAAAGCTTAAACACTCAAAGTTCATCCTGTGAAAAAGCATTTTGAAATTGGACATTGCATTACCATGGAAACGGTACTTTAAAACCTTTTAACTTGATATCAAATTCAAATTTGGAGCACAACTTAGTTAGATATTTGGCTTTGATTTTCTAGAGATTTTAGAGTCCAAATTATTTTGTTAAAAAATGTAGTTAGTATAGGGGTGATAGTTAACAGGTTAAATGATTTAAAGGGATTTAAGAGAATGAAAAAGAATTATAAAACAAAAACATTTATTGTGAAAAAATCTATTTTTTATTTTAAAAATATGCATTCTCATAATAATAATGCCTAATATGCAAAAAATGTTTCTTGTCTCATCACATTCAAAATTAAGTTTTTAGCAAACATCAAAATGGATTAGTTTACAAATTATTCACTATGGTAAAAGTGTTTTGAGGTCATAACATAGTATTGTGCAAGGAATCACATTTATTAATTAATAATCTGAGACTCTTAAGATAAATTGTTTGTGAAGTTCCTCATTCGTGAGTCCCTTTGGATAAATGCATCTGTTAAAGTCTGCCTGAAGTCAATACTTTTATCCCTTAAAACTCATCTTTGATCACTAAAATGTCATATTTAAATGTTTTTTCCTTCATGCCTTAAAACATCTTGAATGTAGCTCGATACCCTCGCCTCATTTAGTATGTGTGGTTCTATGAATATGCAAATGAGCCCCGCCTCCACTCACTCACTCACTCAGAGATCCACTCATTGACGATCACACGTTGATCTGATTGGTTACAAGGTAGTTTGTGACGTCAGAAACACCAGCGATTTCAAACCGTGTTTTTGAGACTGTCTTTGGTTCACTGCAGTTTTAAGGAGAAAATACTCAGCAATGCTGTCGACTTATGAATTTACACATGGTTTGTCTTAAAGCATATTAAAAACTCCACATAGACATATAAACAACATTAAAAGCTGGATTTGCACCACAAGGGGACTTTAAATTAATAAATGTAAATATGCTTATAAATGATTTTGACAGAACAAGAAGTGGAGGAAGCCGCCGGTCAGCTCTCTGGATAACTTATAGTTCTGTCTGTAAAATCACATGCGTATAATCAGCTCTCTGCTGTATGTCATTTTCCTGCATGGTTATTTCCATGAGGATTGGCGGCGTCAGACAGCGAGAGCGCTGGAACAGATTATAAAGCTGAGGAGTGCTCTGCTATGAGCAGATAAGAAAACACTCACTGCCAGCAGAAACCCAACAAACAGCCAAAACCAGGAGAGACCGTCTCTAAGGAGGATTCACACTTCAGCGGCCTTCAGCCTTTATTTATTTATTTCTTGCTTCTAATGTTTAACTCCACCATATCATCACTACAGGCTAAATTCAATGTAAAGCAGCACCACTGGGTTCATATTCACGGTGAATAAACCCTCAGCACGTCAGAAGTCAGTGAGTCCAGAGCGAACTCGAGATCTCGATTCATGCTTTTAGGCTGTGTTCACACCGGGCGAGTTTGGCTGGATTAAAACCAACTCTGTTAGTGCGGCTCATTTGAATAAGTGTGATCTACTGTCTCTAGTTTTCCTCCCAGAGTTGTTTCTGTGTAAGAAAAGGTAACATATTCTGTCAGCGCGTGTGCCAGGCTCAGACTACATGAGTTTTATTTTCCCCTCTCTGGTTACGATGATCGGCCCAAATGATCCGGTAATGTGAGCCGTTTACAGATCAAATCTTAAAACTGCCGATCTGCTCACAGATACAACTGGTTCACCCTGATCACATCAAACATCTTTGAGATTTAGGATTTTAAATAGGGATAAATATAACTATAATTACATCAATACTTTCACAATGCCGTCAGTTTCCCGCGGGAACACACTCCCTCAGCCGGACTGAGTGGCAGAAGAGCCGCTGAGTGACTGGATTTAATAGAGGAAACTGCGAAAACGCCAGTAAAACAAACGACTATCAGTTTAAACTAAAGGTTGGACTCGATATAGCGTTTCTTACAACTTACCAAAGATCCAGTGATCCGTGGATATTGACATGCAGCAGGAATTGTGTTTACTCACATTTATATGAGTCTGATTTTGACGCCGGGGAAATACATAAAGCAAAATTGCCTGTGAAGGCTTTATATAAATACAATATAGGTCTAAATCTATGTGATCACTAATATCAATGTTATATAAATCATCATATCGTCCAGCCCTAAAACTTGTATCGTTTTTGTCAGTGTTTATTTGAAAACATCCAATTATGCAGAATATACAATGGTAGATATTTATTGATGAGTTGTCAGTACAATATATAACAATACATATATATAGGGTATGATTTTACCCCTAAATTCAGCATATTGACACAAAATGAAAACTGCAAATTCACCTTTTACTGCCTGGATCAAGTTGTTACTGTGAATTTCAGGGAATCCATTTGCTTCTCTGTTTTATAGCTTTCAGCAGTCTGTAAAAATATACCTCAGATTTCTTGTCAAATCTATTTGTTCAGTCAATCTCAAAGCTCTTTCCCGATTTAGTTTTTTTTTAGCTCAGTGTTTTCGCGGCATTCACGCTGAAAACAAATGCTGCCTCTCAGTGTTTCTGCCTCTCAGTGTTTCTGCCTCTCAGTGTTTCTGCCTCTCAGTGTTTCTGCCTCTCAGTGTTTCTGCCTCTCAGTGTTTCCGCCGCTCAGTGTTTCTGCCTCTCAGTGTTTCTGCCTCTCAGTGTTTCTGCCTCTCAGTGTTTCTGCCTCTCAGTGTTTCTGCCGCTCAGTGTTTCTGCCTCTCAGTGTTTCTGCCTCTCAGTGTTTCTGCCTCTCAGTGTTTCTGCCTCTCAGTGTTTCTGCCGCTCAGTGTTTCTGCCGCTCAGTGTTTCTGCCGCTCAGTGTTTCTGCCTTTCAGTGTTTCTGCTTCTCAGTGTTTCTGCCGCTCAGTGTTTCTGTCTCTCAGTGTTTCTGCCTCTCAGTGTTTCTGCCTCTCAGTGTTTCAGACACTCAGTGTTTCTGCTTCTCAGTGTTTCTGCCTCTCAGTGTTTCAGACACTCAGTGTTTCTGCTTCTCAGTGTTTCTGCCGCTCAGTGTTTCTGCCTCTCAGTGTTTCTGCCGCTCAGTGTTTCTGCCGCTCAGTGTTTCTGCCGCTCAGTGTTTCTGCCTCTCAGTGTTTCTGCCTCTCAGTGTTTCTGCCTTTCAGTGTTTCTGCTTCTCAGTGTTTCTGCCGCTCAGTGTTTCTGCCTCTCAGTGTTTCTGCCGCTCAGTGTTTCTGCCTCTCAGTGTTTCAGACACTCAGTGTTTCTGCCTCTCAGTGTTTCCGCCGCTCAGTGTTTCCGCCGCTCAGTGTTTTTGCCGCTCAGTGTTTCTGCCGCTCAGTGTTTCTGCCGCTCAGTGTTTCTGCCGCTCAGTGTTTCTGCCTCTCAGTGTTTCTGCCTCTCAGTGTTTCTGCCGCTCAGTGTTTCTGCCGCTCAGTGTTTCTGCCTCTCAGTGTTTCTGCCTCTCAGTGTTTCTGCCGCTCAGTGTTTCTGCCGCTCAGTGTTTCTGCCTCTCAGTGTTTCAGACACTCAGTGTTTCCGCCTCTCAGTGTTTCCGCCGCTCAGTGTTTCTGCCGCTCAGTGTTTCTGCCGCTCAGTGTTTCTGTCTCTCAGTGTTTCTGCCTCTCAGTGTTTCTGCCTCTCAGTGTTTCTGTCTCTCAGTGTTTCTGTCTCTCAGTGTTTCTGCCTCTCAGTGTTTCTGCCGCTCAGTGTTTCTGCCGCTCAGTGTTTCTGCCGCTCAGTGTTTCTGTCTCTCAGTGTTTCTGCCTCTCAGTGTTTCTGCCTCTCAGTGTTTCTGACTTTCAGTGTTTCTGTCTCTCAGTGTTTCTGCCGCTCAGTGTTTCTACCGCTCAGTGTTTCCGCCTCTCAGTGTTTCCGCCGCTCAGTGTTTCCGCCTCTCAGTGTTTCTGCCGCTCAGTGTTTCTGCCTCTCAGTGTTTCTGTCTCTCAGTGTTTCTGCCGCTCAGTGTTTCTGCCTCTCAGTTTCTGCCGCTCAGTGTTTCTGCCTCTCAGTTTCTGCCTCTCAGTGTTTCTGCCTCTCAGTTTCTGCCGCTCAGTGTTTCTGCCGCTCAGTGTTTCTGCCGCTCAGTGTTTCTGCCGCTCAGTGTTTCTGCCTCTCAGTATTTCACACTCAGTGTTTCTGCCTCTCAGTGTTTCCGCCGCTCAGTGTTTCCGCCGCTCAGTGTTTTTGCCGCTCAGTGTTTCTGCCGCTCAGTGTTTCTGCCTCTCAGTGTTTCTGTCTCTCAATGTTTCTGCCTCTGTGTTTCTGCCTCTCAGTGTTTCTGCCTCTCAGTGTTTCTGCCGCTCAGTGTTTCTGCCGCTCAGTGTTTCTGCCTCTCAGTGTTTCTGCCTCTCAGTGTTTTTGTCTCTCAGTGTTTCTGCCTCTCAGTGTTTCTGTCTCTCAGTGTTTCTGCCGCTCAGTGTTTCTGCCTCTCAGTGTTTCTGCCTCTAAGTGTTTCTGTCTCTCAGTGTTTCTGCCTCTCAGTGTTTCTGTCTCTCAGTGTTTCTGCCTCTCAGTGTTTCTGCCTCTCAGTGTTTCTGCCTCTCAGTGTTTCTGCCTCTCAGTGTTTCCGCCTCTCAGCGTTTCCGCCTCTCAGCGTTTCTGCCTCTCAGCGTTTCCGCCGCTCAGCGTTTCCGCCTCTCAGCGTTTCCGCCTCTCAGCGTTTCCGTCTCTCAGCGTTTCCGCCTCTCAGCGTTTCCGCCTCTCAGCGTTTCCGCCTCTCAGCGTTTCCGCCTCTCAGCGTTTCCGCCTCTCAGCGTTTCCGCCTCTCAGCGTTTCTGCCTCTCAGTGTTTCTGCCTCTCAGTTTCTGCCTCTCAGTGTTTCTGCCTCTCAATGTTTCTGTCTCTCAATGTTTCTGCCTCTCAGTGTTTCTGCCTCTCAGTGTTTCTGCCTCTCAGTGTTTCTGCCTCTCAGTGTTTCTGCCTCTCAGTGTTTCTGTCTCTCAGTGTTTCTGTCTCTCAGTGTTTCTGCCTCTCAGTGTTTCTGCCTCTCAGTGTTTCTGCCTCTCAGTGTTTCTGCCTCTCAGTGTTTCTGCCTCTCAGTGTTTCTGCCTCTCAGTGTTTCTGCCTCTCAGTGTTTCTGTCTCTCAGTGTTTCTGCCTCTCAGTGTTTCTGCCTCTCAGTGTTTCTGCCTCTCAGTGTTTCTGCCTCTCAGTGTTTCTGCCTCTCAGTGTTTCTGCCTCTCAGTGTTTCTGTCTCTCAATGTTTCTGTCTCTCAATGTTTCTGCCTCTCAGTGTTTCTGCCTCTCAGTGTTTCTGTCTCTCAGTGTTTCTGTCTCTCAGTGTTTCTGCCTTTCAGTGTTTCTGCTTCTCAGTGTTTCTGTCTCTCAGTGTTTCTGTCTCTCCGTGTTTCTGTCTCTCAGTGTTTCTGTCTTTCAGTTTTTCTGCTTCTCAGTGTTTCTGTCTCTCAGTGTTTCTGTCTCTCAGTGTTTCTGTCTCTCAGTGTTTCTGCCTCTCAGTGTTTCTGCCTCTCAATGTTTCTGCCCCTCAGTGTTTCTGCCCCTCAGTGTTTCTGTCTCTCAGTGTTTCTGCCTCTCAGTGTTTCTGCCTCTCAGTGTTTCTGCCTCTCAGTGTTTCTGCCTCTCAGTGTTTCTGCCGCTCAGTGTTTCTGCCTCTCAGTGTTTCTGCCTCTCAGTGTTTCTGACTCTCAGTGTTTCCGCCTCTCAGTGTTTCTGTCTCTCAGTGTTTCTGCCTCTCAGTGTTTCTGCCGCTCAGTGTTTCAGCCTCTCAGTGTTTCAGCCTCTCAGTGTTTCTGCCTCTCAGTGTTTCTGCCTCTCAGTGTTTCTGCCGCTCAGTGTTTCAGCCTCTCAGTGTTTCAGCCTCTCAGTGTTTCAGCCTCTCAGTGTTTCTGCCTCTCAGTGTTTCAGCCTCTCAGTGTTTCTGCCGCTCAGTGTTTCAGCCTCTCAGTGTTTCAGCCTCTCAGTGTTTCTGCCTCTCAGTGTTTCTGCCTCTCAGTGTGTGTAACCGCAGTCACTCTGGTCACACGCATACCCTCTATCTATAGCCAATGAGAGACAAACCTAAAAGGAGACGGAGGTGAATGAGGGAACTTTTGAAACAGCGACCGTGAAACAAGCTGGTGTATGGGTCCGTTGGACAGCAGAAATGACTCAAAGCAAGAGTGGATTCAGTGACTCGAGTGAAACTGGGATAAACACTAAATCTGTGCAAACTAGACCATCCATGTGATCAGAGTCTAATCTGGGTCTGGGATGCTTGTTCAACAAACACTGAACATATCTAAATAGCTTTTACATTTTTGTTTCATAAAGAAAGTCATATGTATTTTTATCGCAAAGTTAGTATGTTTGACTGTGAGTCAGAAGGTTTCATGGCTGTGAGAGTAGGCCTGTCGTGATAGTCAATAAATCAATTAATCATACAATAAAAAATGAGCTCGATAATTTTTCCGGCCGTGATAATTTCCATTTGCATGCTTGTTTGTTTTCCTCGTCTCTCTCTCTCTCTCTCTCTCTCTCTCTCTCTCTCTCTACCAAAGAGACTGGATGACAACTCTCGGTGAACCCTCTTGTCAGTTGCAAGGTCTCTTGTGTGGGGAGGCGGCGCTTGTCAGTTACATGGCAGGGTTTCCCATACGTTCATTTATTTGTGGCGGCCCGCCACATTATCAACGCTGACCGCCACACATTGTTTTTCAAATGTTTTTTTTTAATTTTATTATTATTGTTTTTTTTACTAAGCCTATTTAAAATCGTATTTGATTGCAGAGCCCCGTAGCGCATTCGGCGCAGCACTACCTCTCGCGCGCTCCGCCGTCTAGGGCTTAAATCAAACTTCATTCATGCACACATATATGAAACTTGCATACACATATACTAAGTAGTCAAACATACATGTACACTGCTGAATGCTCAAACAAATACATATGAAATGCACAACGACACACCTAAAGTCGCTCACGCACATGTACGCAAACTCTAC
>JAVALU010002370.1:457500-702500 GCA_030770095.1 Gila robusta
TTTAAATGTTCCTTTTAAGAACTGATCACTGAAAGGTTCTTGGGTTATATGGTATGGAAGCTTGTTTCCGCCACAGAATAAAAAATAAAAAAGGTAATTGTGACTTTTTATCTCACAATTCTGACTTTTTATCTCAGAATTGCGTGATATAAAGTCGCAATTGTGTGTTATAAAGTCAGAATTGTGAGACATAAACTTGCAATTGTGAAAAAAATAAACTTGAAATTCCCCCAAAATTCTCAGAATTGCATGTTTATATCTTGCAATTCTGACTTTATAACACGCAATTGGGAAATATATAGTCAGAATTGTGAGTTTATTTCCCAAGGACCAAACTTTGTGCTGATAAAGTCTGATGAAGAATATGTGAGAATACCTATAATCTCTCTCTCTCTCTCTCTCTCTCTCTCACACACACACACACACACTCACCTTTATGGCCTCAGCCTTCTTGTGAAACATCTGCTCCATTTCCTTAGCAAGTCTCTTCACCAGTTTGATTCCATCAATCTCCTCCACCCTCACCGAGTGCTCAAACTCCTTGTACTTCTACAGAAACAGAGACATTTGACAATGACAATCAGAAAACAAATAATTCCGGTCCTTGTTGCTCATTCCTCATGTTGCTCAAAACACAAAACGTTTCATGTCTCATCACATTCAGTTATGAATTATATTATTTCAAAACGGCGAAATTTTATAAAAATGTTGAGTAGTTTGCATCACTGGATATTACTGTTAATCGCTGATCATTTCTATCGTAAAACAGTAAAAAAAAACTACTTACGTCTTACCACACACTCTTTCGCTGTTAAAACTAAAGCAGTAAGCCCCGCCTCATTTGATCTGATTGGCCATCGCACTCATTCTGATATTGACGAGCGCTGTTAGACTTCTGAGGCAGACCAGGCTACAAATTTAGCATTTAAAACTTTTTGTCATCCTAACAACATACAGAGCGGTGCGAAACCCCAGTCATTTCAACAGGAATCCACACAATTGTAACGACTGAGACAATCAGACACATAACTATTTGTTACATTTAACAAATAAGCTTCAAAGCCCACTCTTAGGAATGAAACATCCCCCCAAAAGAGACAAAAGAGCAGTAAAGGTTTCAGTCGCCAGGGCGACGATCAGATAAGAGGTCTTTATTGCTGTGAAATATGTGATCATGTGGTCAAGACCTTGGCAATAGGAAAGACCTACAGACCTTAAAACAGACTTTCCTGCATTCATTTATCGACTAACTGATCTATAAATGAACATGCATCCTAGAACATTTTGTGAATGATTTACTGTCTTGTGTAATGTCTTTTAATACTATTATTTTTTAATACTGTGTATTTTACAATAGAATAAATGATCAATGTAACCTCACCTATACCATGTTTGGACTCTATAAATTGGTACTTTGAAGATCGAAATGATTGTGTATATGATATATAGCTGCACAACATATTAGTATTACAAGAATCTTTCATAGTTTCTTCATCAGCAACCAATCCAGCTGCACATGCAAATGAGCATGCTTGAAACAAAAGATCCATAAATCGCCAACAGAGGAATTTTCCCGCTTGAAAATTCCACCTTTCTCATTGATCAAGCAAACCCGGAGAGGTGGGACTTTTCTCAGGTTTTATTAGAGACAAATTCACAGTGACCCTCTCTTCTTTTCCTGGTTTCTACTGCTGCTTCTTCTGGTTGATGTCTGTAGGGACCCCACCGGGGCCCATGGGCGCCGGGAGGCCTTGACCACAGTCTGCTATGCCTTCACTCTCCCAACAGAGTCAGACTGTAATTTCTTCATTCCAGCTAAGAAGAAAACTGCAACTTTACCATCACTGAATGGACAACCATTAACTCTTCTGACTTCCTTCCTTCTCCTGGTTGCTCTGCGTGGCTTCTCTGGCCCAGGCTTCTCTTTTCCTTCAACACGTAAGAAATCGTTTGAAACTCATGGAACCATCAAAATCCTTCTTCAGGAACTTCACGAAATGCTTTCACTGCAAAGGCCATGCAAGTATACATTTAATGAGGTGCTCTGAAAATAATATGCTGATGGTTCTTTTCATAGTTAGATGGATCTTTTCCATAGTTCAATGTCCTGCTTCCAGTTTCATACTGTCACTTACCATTTTTGTGTGTATGTGTGTTTAGATTAGTTATGTTTGTAATTTAGTTAATAAAACTTGTGCACAATACATATTTGTTTCTGATTCTCTGCTTGCAACAAAGTTTATTTTACGATTTAGATTTTGACTACATGCTCTTAGTAGTACTCACGGGCGTAATTTCCTATGGGGACAGGGGGGACATGTCCCCCCCACTTTTCAAAATCCCGTTTGTCTCCCCCCCACTTTCAAATTCGTTTATGATTTTTTTTAACCGCACGCCGTCATTGCCACGGAGGATCAGGAAATAGACTGTGCCGATGCGCGCGTCCGCGGCCAGGAACGTCTCGTCCACACTCTGACGCGCGCACACACACACACGACGCACAGAATCCAGTTCTCTTTCGTTTCGCGCTTGAATAATAACACACACATTTATGCCAAAATGTCCGTTTTGTGAATTGTATCCTCACAAGAACAGTCTTGAGTTAAATAAAATCTTAAATGAAAGTTAAGAGCAAATGAGAAAATTAAATGCGTAAGATCCTGTAATAAGTGACAGATCTTAAAGGGACAGCAGCCAATTCTGTCTGTCAATAAAGTTAACCAAAGAACAAAGAGGAACAGAGCAAATTACTCACTGATCTTGTCTAAAGAACGTTTTTAGCTTTAATAAGGATTAATCTATATTTAATTTATAATTTATGCAGTGCAGACTATTTGATAACCTTATTCAATTTCTGTATATTTTGTAGGCCTACCTGTTAGACAGGAAGGGCACAGGTAAATATGACATTTATTATGGGTTTGTGTGAGGATTGTTTAAAGTTCACTTAAATTAAAAGTTGTTATATTTTTGAAGCCTAATAAATGTTTCAAATTTGGGGGGGGGGGATCCTTTTCATTAGCTATATTAATATCAGTGATACTGGCCTTCATTCATAAAATTCTATACATTCTATACAATTATTTAAAATATACTGTCTTTATGTTGTTTTTACATTACAGTGGAAATTGGGTCTCACATTATTTCAATTTTATTTACACACAAAACATTAATGGTGAACATTTTTGACTTTATAAAATGATTCTCTCAAGTCTTGGCAATCAATAAAAAAGTAAGACATCTTTTAGTTATACATAGTTTAGTAGCCTACTTTTATTTTTGGCAGAATTTATCATTATAATCGACTTAATTATTTCCTGGATTTTGTATCACCATAGTCCCTAAATGTGTGTAAATGCAGGAAATGGGATTCAAATCGAAAAAAAATTTCCCCATTTTGTGTCCCCCCCACTTCTCAAACCAAAGTTACACCCTTGGTAGTACTGTACAGTAAGAAAGACATTTCCCTTCCCCAGAAATGAACATTTCTTAGAATTAATAAACAATTAACACTGAGTGTTCATGGGACGAACAGGTTGATTGATTGTAATATTAATTTTATTACATTAAATAAACTCTGTTAACAGATCCAAATATTCATAATTAATTATTTATGGTTATTTATGGTAGTTATGGTTGATTATTAATATTTATTTTGAGCTAATTTGCTACACAATCAACAATTTCACGTGAGAGCGAAAGATTCTCAAGCTCGGGCTCGGGAACAGACTCAGGCTCGGGCTCGGGAACAGACTCAGGCTCGGGAACAGACTCAGGCTCGGGCTCGGGTACAGACTCAGGCTCGGGAACAGACTCAGGCTCGGGCTCGGGCTCGGGAACAGACTCAGGCTCGGGCTCGGGAACAGACTCAGGCTCAGGCTCGGGAACAGACTCAGGCTCAGGCTCGGGCTCGGGAACAGACTCAGGCTCGGGCTCAGGAACAGACTCAGGCTCGGGCTCGGGCTCGGGAACAGACTCAGGCTCGGTCTCGGGAACAGACTCAGGCTCGGGCTCGGGAACAGACTCAGGCTCGGGCTCGGGAACAGACTCAGGCTCGGGCTCGGGAACAGACTCAGGCTTGGGTACAGACTCAGGCTCGGGAACAGACTCAGGCTCAGGCTCGGGCTCGGGAACAGACTCAGGCTCGGGCTCGGGAACAGACTCAGGTTCAGGCTCGGGAACAGACTCAGGCTCAGGCTCGGGCTCGGGAACAAACTCAGGCTCGGGCTCAGGAACAGACTCAGGCTCGGGCTCGGGCTCGGGAACAGACTCAGGCTCGGTCTCGGGAACAGACTCAGGCTCGGGCTCGAGAACAGACTCAGGCTCGGGCTCGGGAACAGACTCAGGCTTGGGTACAGATTCAGGCTCGGGAACGGACTCAGGCTCGGGCTCGGGAACAGGCTCAGGCTCGGGCTCGGGTACAGACTCAGGCTCGGGAACAGACTCGGTCTCGGGCTCGGGTACAGACTCAGGCTCAGGCTCAGGCTCGGTCTCGGGAACAGACTCAGGCTCGGGCTCAGGAACAGACTCAGGCTCGGGCTCAGGAACAGACTCAGGCTCGGGCTCAGGAACAGACTCAGGCTCGGGCTCGGGAACAGACTCAGGCTCGGTCTCGGGAACAGACTCAGGCTCGGGCTCGGGAACAGACTCAGGCTCGGGCTCGGGAACAGACTCAGGCTTGGGTACAGACTCAGGCTCAGGAACGGACTCAGGCTCGGGCTCGGGAACAGGCTCAGGCTCGGGCTCGGGTACAGACTCAGGCTCGGGAACAGACTCGGTCTCGGGCTCGGGTACAGACTCAGGCTCAGGCTCGGTCTCGGGAACAGACTCAGGCTCGGGCTCAGGAACAGACTCAGGCTCGGGCTCAGGAAAAGACTCAGGCTCGGGAACAGGCTCAGGCTCGGGAACAGGCTCAGGCTCCGGCTTGTCAGGACTGACGTGAAGTTCAGGCTCGGCAGCACTGATGTGAAGCTCAGGCTCGGCAGGACTGATGTGAAGCTCAGGCTTGGCAGGACTGACGTGAAGTTCTAGAAGGGTGGTCTCGGCGTCGGATTATCTGGATCGGGACGCGACGCTCACCAAACACTTGGGAGGTCGATGGCCTGGTGGAAATTGGCCCTGATCCAGAAAAGCAGCATGAGGGTTTCATTGTCGAGGGGGCTAGTGACGGCTCCATGAACAAAGTTCTCCACAAAGGAGAAAAATTCCGTGCTCTCTTGAGCTATGGCGACAAATATAGCCCTGTCGTCCATACGGGCTGGTCCGATCCTCTGTCAGGGGTAGTTGCAGGAAGGCAGATGGCGACGAGGATATATTTCCAAAACCAAGGTTTATTTGAAATTAAACACAGGACGGCAGAACAAGTAGCAACACTCACACACTAAAAAAGCAATCGGACAAAGACTGACCGAACAGATGGAACTAAATACAAACACAGATGACACTGATTAATAGAACACAGGTGATACAGATGACGATGATGACTAAACAGGTGACACAATTGAACTGATAATGACAGTAACCATGGATACGAAGGAGTGGCAGGAAAAGAACAAAAGAGAACAGGAACCAATCAAAATACAAACTGAAAGTCCAAACAAACACTGACACGTGACAATTACCTTACTGCACCTTCTTTAATTGTCATTTGCACTGAAATGGCAATTGCACCTTAAAGTCCCCCAGTAATCAATAATTGTATTCCTTAAAAATCATCTTTGATCACCAAAATGATATAATTAAACGATTTTTCTTGAAAAAAAATTCTTCATGCCTTAAAATATCTTGAATGTAACTCGACCGTAGCCTGTAAAAAAAAAGCCTTCACTCTCTTCCATTGGTGAAAAGTGAAGCCGCCAAAGTCCTGACATCTTGCGCTGATTTGGGACCCGAGTCTGCACAGTAGTGAACATGAAGTGAAGCCGATATCAGGTCCCGCCCACACGCACACGCACACGCACGCACACACACACGCACACACACACACACATACACACACTCCCACAGAAACGGTTAGTACAAAGTTTACTGCAGAGCAACTCATTGTGTCTGTGTAAAATAAACCGTTATGGACATGTAGAAATGAAAGTCGAAGCTTCAATCTCCTCCCGAAAATCCCCCAAAAAGTATGTTGGTTCCTCAGTGACTACTTCTTTTAGAGAAGCTGTCAATCACAGCTGTCAATCATGACGTCACATTCCGTTTTTATAGCATCAAATAACTAACTAAGACCAAACTTATTTCAAAAAACGAACACTTAAACTTACATCAACGTGATGAAAACTACCTAAAATGATAGAAAAGATCTTTGGAAAAAATGTATTTGAAGTGTAATTTGATTGTTTAGTTTCCATCGCGTCCCATTAGACTTCATGGGGAGGGCGGGGTTTATGAGCTATACTGGGACCAGCCACCGGGGGTGATCAAGGCGCTTTGGCTTCACTTTTCAAGACTTGTGCGGCACGCTTGAACTCGACACCCTTGCCTCATTTAGTATACGGGGTTTTATGAATATGCAAATGACCCCCGCCTCCACTCACTCACTCACTCAGAGATCCACTCGTTGACGATCACACGTTGATCTGATTGGTTACAAGGTAGTTTATGACGTCAGAAACACCAGCGATTTCAAACCGTGTTTTTGAGACTGTCTTTGGTTCACTGCAGTTTTAAGGAGAAAATACTCAGCAATGCTGTCGACTTATGAATTTATACATGGTTTGTCTTAAAGCATTTTAAAAACACCACATACACATATAAACAACAATAAACACTGGATTTTACCACAGGGGGACTTTAAGATTTTAATAGCTTCTGGTTAGATCTAAATTTCACTGCCTCTATACTCTCTGCAGAACAATAACAAATATTGAATCTAACTAACTTAATGATGTTTTATGATTTAAAATTGTATTAATTTTGTTTATATTTATTTTGATGAGCAGTGTTTAGTTTGTTTACTGTAAGGACAGAGAAGGAAGAGACCGTCGGAAGTGTTCATAGCTTATGTGGGGATGAAACTGAATCTAATCCTTTTCCTGCTCCCATAACCTCACTCTTAAAGCCCTTCAATCCATTCCAGTCCACTCGAGGCCTAACATTATCTCAAAGGCTAGAGACGTGGCTCTTCACTCGACTAGCCAAGCATCTGTGCGTGTCTTCCCAACTAACAGGGAACATTTTCAGAACTTTGGGTAACATTTTCTCAGTTATGAACAAACATTATTCTAGTAAAGTCTAGTAAAGAACCAATGTTATCTGGTCTTTATATAATATTCTCAAAACATTAGCACAAAAACATTATTTCCACTTTGAAGTAGAACTCAACACTGTGTCATGGTGTTCACCCTACGGGAACGCTTCACATGTGCCGGTGTCTGAAGCATGTGTGTTACAAACCAATCTTGATTGGCTACCGCTGTCAGGTGATGTCACATGCGTGCCCAGCAGGGTATATAAAGGCGCCAAGAGAAAAAGTCATCAGCTTCTTTGTCTTCAAAAAGCCATTTGTTTGTTGCAAGCCTACCAAGCTGATTTATTAAAGGATTTCGGTCCGGGAGGGATTATCTCCAGATGCGGTCCTTGGAGCTCCGCCATACGACAGACCTTGCCACCCATTCCACCAAGCAGGAGCCCCATGCCGTCGGGCGCTCGTTAGCTACTATGGTTGCCACAGAGAGGCACTTATGGCTTAACCTCTCAGGGCTCAAAGAAAAGAAAGAGCTTTTCTCCTTGATGCCCCATTGTCGCCTACTGGGCTTTTTGGCACAGCTGTCGAGGCAGTGGTCCAAAAGTTCAAAGAGGAGATATTTAGCCCTTTTGCACGTACGATCACACTGGTGTGATCAGTCTAGGCTGGTCCCAGGAGCGTACGATCACACCGGTGTGATTAGAACGGTCATTGCATCTCGTGATCAACTGAAAAATTCAAATGTGCTTTCGCGCATTGGCTGGCGCCAGTGAGGGACGCACTCGGCGCTTGTCATATATCACAATTATTCAATGTTTTCAACCACATAATGTTTATTTTAGGTTTCAAACATTTAAATTCACATGAGTATTAAAAAAACAATACATTTAGAGTTTGTAAAATACACAATGATGTCTATAGAAGTGGCAATAATAATAATTTCCATTATAATTAGACGACACGTTTTATTCATATCAGATACACATTGTGTAAGTAACTTTAAAGTTTACTCTATTCTTCTTCCAGTTCACTGGCCACTCACTTTAATGTATTTGGGGAGAAGTGGATGAATTCACGTGTTGTAAATCCAACAGATCTGATTATCTGAACTGTGGCACAAACTAACACAGCGGCGCCCATCGCACATTTAGCTCAAATAACGCAATCGTTATAAAGACGTTTAAACAACAAAACACATCCACTTGCACATATTTTACAATCGGAATATCAGATATTTCATGCTACAGCTAACAAATTTGTGAATATTTTGAATAAAAAAAGAAAAATTAATTTCAGTCATTCAGCGCTATTGTGGGTGTGGTGTATTCTAAATAATGGTCGCCTTGAAAAACTTACACTTGGGGGTCAGCCAGAATATTTTAAACTTACGTGTGAAAAGGTTAAGCCAGTGGTGTTTGAGCTATACATCCCTTGACCCTGATGGAGACTTCAGAGGATTCAGGGCTCGAGGTGGCAACCTCACAAGAAGCCAAGAGAGGATCTAATGGAAGTAACCACGGCCAAAAGGCAAAGAAAGCCAAGCACTTAGAGTCCCTTTTTGGTTTAGAGGTGGTAGCAATATGCTCCTTATCACAAGGTTGTGGTAGATGTGGATGATGGCCAATACCACAACTTGTATCCCACATCCTCATTGGTCACCCGTCCCCCTCAGGGACCAGGAGCGCAGAGATGTTAGATAAATGCTCCCTTTGAGATCACATGTCAATAGACTAAAAGAGTGGACAATCCTGCTTCAGCGTCCTACTATCTGTGCTGTTGCCTTCTATGGCATGGAGCTTGGAGAGACATCTGCTTCTTGAATCACATTCTTTTAGGAAATAACATTCTGGCACTTCCTTTGGAAGTGGACTAGTAGCTAGTCCTGACTTCTGACCTGTAATGCTGCCTGAATCATAATCATACACTGTTCGTTCATTGGCCAGAGGAGAACTGAGCCTGGTTTCTCCCAAGATTTTCTTCTCCATTCTGTCACTGATGGAGTTTGGGTTCCTTGCCACTGTCGCCTTTGGCTTTTGGCTTGCTTAGTTGGGGACATTTAATGTTCAACAATATTATTGATTTCCTGCATTGACACCATTAAATGAGAACTGAAGTGAGCTGGACGATGACGTCATGGTTTTCTCCAGAGCGGCTGTATATATATATATATATATATATATATAAATGAACTAAATTAATAACTTTTTTACAACAAAAATGAACCATCACTGAACTTACGTAAGCTGGACTATGATGCTATTTTCTTCTAGAAACAAACTTTGTTGCATTATTTCCCTGTTATCACTGTAAAGCTGCTTTGAAACCATATGTATTGTAAAAAGCGCTATAGAAATAAAGGTGACTTAACTAGTGACCACCTCTCTGTCCTTCGCTGGTACTGCATGAATGGGCAACCATCAGCTAACAAAAGCTACTTGGTAGAGAACAGTATGAGAGCACTATGGTGCTCCACTCTCTCGGTAGCCCCTCCATACTGGAGGTAATAGTCAGACGATTATACTTCGACTAGTTCACTAGGAGACCTGTTATTGGGCCTGCCCTTCCCTAATGGTTCGGTGGCTGAGTTTTTTGGCCCTCAAAAGAAGTCAGGCAGTTATGCCCCATGATGATCGGTGATAGAGAGCAGGAGGATGTTGAAGTTTCGGGTAGAAAGCGCTCTACTCTGCCCCTACTTATTGGTTGGAAGATGCAGTGAGTCTGCGATCTACCTAGCCAGTTCTGCCCCCGGATCAGTTACAGTATCGAGCTGTAGGGCACAGTGAGCAGGCATTTGTTCAGTTTGGCGTAGTCGGCATCCTTTCCCAGAGCGTAAACTTTGAAAGGGAACTTTTCACTTACTTCTCAGTAACATCATTGTTTTGGTCACTTTACCATGAGGAATCCATTAATCATGGCATCATGCTTTTGAATGACTGCATGAACACTACTATTAAGTTTAAGATCAGCTGATGCAACATAAACAAAAGATTACTGAGCTCAATTTTAATGAATACACACACATCAGTGACAGTATGAGGATAGATTTGGCTGTAGAAGGATGCTAGTTTACATTTTTACTGTTTCCCCTCCAAAGGGGATGCTCCAGCAGAGATGAACAAATGGGAGCGGAGGAAAATTTGCATGAAAGAAGGCATGAAGGAGGCCCTGGAGAAACACAGTTAATGGCCCATGAACAGGGGGTGATGGAATCCATTTACCAACAAGCTGGTGTGTTGAAGAGGCTTTGGAAACTGCACATATTCAAAACGGTGACTTAAAATGAAAGGGTGTGAGGTGAAGACAACAGGAATACACTTTTCTGCTGTTCTGTTGCCAGGCATTGTTACTGTTCTAACTGTTCTGGATGGTTCCCAGCTAACAAAAATATGATCTAAGAATATTAGGATTATCTTCTAATGAAGTTATGAATGTTATTTCTGAACATGTTTTTTTTTCTTTTTTCTTTGTTATATAAACATTAAGGAAACATTCCATTTTAGCATTCTGCAAACATTATTAGAATGTTCCATTGGAATGTTCTCTGAACGTTCTGAACAAGCAGCATCATTTCAAATTAAAGGGAGGGAGTTTGAGTCGGTCACTTCGACAATGTTCCATATTTATACTGTGCAAAAACTGAAACCACCCCGATGCGGAGACGAAGCCCGGCTGGACTGAGACTTATCTGCTTCTGTTTGTCCAATCAGATTAGTATTTTTATTTATTTATCTATTTATTTTTGCCTTCCACAGCACTATTTTTTCACCATAAATTTTGTACTGGACCTTTCCATATATAAAGTGTTTTTACAGCTTGTGTGTCGTATGGAAAATGGTTGTAAACCCACCGTTTTACTAAGTCAGAATGATCATACCCCGTGTATTTTAAACTGCTTTTATATAATAACACATAGTGACTGAATGTCAGGTAATGAACATATTAAAATGTCCCTCTCTGCTGTATGTTTGCCATGCTGGTATTATTTTAACAGTCCCGGGGGTGTTTAGGTGCTGTCGCCTACACATCACATCTGCACTTCAACTAGCACTGATTTCACAAGCACCTTTTTGATTTTGACAAAGTGTATTGTGAAAATGGCTTAATACATACATTTGAATAGAACTGATTGAATTATTTGTAATTTTACACAGGACAAATCAGCAGTTTAAGAAAGAATATTTGTACTATTTAAGGTTTAGTATTTCTTACCTTATACAGGTATTAAATTGGGTATGTATTTGCACCAAGGTGTGACTAAAATTCGTTTATTGTACGAAGGAGTGTAGACGTGTTAAAAGAATTAGGGACGTGAAGGGACAAATGTGTTTAATGGCAAAAACTAGAAGTCAAAAAGGGTTCCTGAGCCCATCAGAAGGAAAGCTGTTCTGAGACATATAAGCTTTCAGGCCACTGGGAAACTGTAAAAGATGGGCTTTTCCCACTATATTAATCCCAAAATCAAAGATGCTTCAGAAGGTTTCAGAGATGTCATCAGTGTGAATGTGAAGCATTAGAAAGAGAGCCAGAGATCTACAGAACACAGCTCTGTTCTCGGTGAAGGAGGTTTGCCATCATCAGCTCATACATAATTCAATTTGTCAGATCATAACTATTTCAAATATATCAGGCACATTACAATTAATCATGGCCAAGACATTTCATACAGGCCTACATTTTATTCCCAAAGTATTCAGAAAAAAAGTTCAATCTCTAAAACTTATTGCCTACAGCAACTAGCAAGTGACTTTGAAGGTTTTGATTTTGCCATAAAACCAGAACAATAACAAGGACATTTTCCTCGACAGCGTTTTTTTTAAGTTGCAAGCCAGCACCAGCATTTTTGATAATTTTCACAAAACTTTTATGGCCCCCAGAATATTTTGTTGTCTGAACAGTCAATATATAAAATATATCTGCTTTTAAACAAACAAACATTTTATTCTAGGTTCATGGATTATTTCTTATCAACCCTTGAATGTGTGTAAGTTTCATTAAAAAAAACTATTATTTTGAACAAAAATATAACTTTATATAAAAAATAACTTTTTTTTTCAAAGACTACATCCAGAATGGATTCAGAGCGATGATTAAAACACAGAGCGGACTGCCAACGCTCAGTCATTCAGCGCGAGACTCACGCAATCGACTCTTCTCTCACTCTCACACCACACATCAGAGAAAACACGAAGCAAAGAGGACACTGGCACCGACAGACGAGACAGAGCAGGATACTTTTGATATAAAACAAATGATCAGCTCTCAGATTCTGTCAATTTTATTACGATATTCAAATATATAAATACAGTTTAGGAGCTTGTAAATGTGACGTGTAGATCGCTGTAGCGCCTCAGTTCAAGCGGCACGTGAACCAATCATCTTCTTTATTACTAGTAAATGAGTCATTCCACGAAACCGGTACGATTTGAGTCCCTCTGACCTTTTTAAGTGTATTTTACCTATTGGGTCACCACAATCTATTATTAAAAGCTTTTTGTATCAATTGAAATGTCTCCTTTAATAGAGTTTAAAAATAATGACAAACATTTTATCTTTATATTAGAAATTATCTTGTTTTTTCAGTTGACACCACCTATTTTGTCATGTCCCTCATGGCCTTCTATGAAAGTGTACTTGGAATATGAATAATAAAATTAGAAAAAAGTCCATACATTTTGCCATTCCCATGAATATCTATCTGTGCTTTTTTGCTGGTAATGTTTTTTTTTTAAATAAATTCATGATTATTCATTAAAATCACACTATTTAGTTCCGTACCTCAGTAATCCCTCAACCCCGTTACACACATCATTCTCCCCCCATAAAAATAATGAACAGATCCTTATGTGACATCAACAACAGGAAGTGACATCATAGAAGTCTTCTGAACAACATTGTGTGCAGACACAGGCAAGTTACCAACTACTTTTATAACTATAACTTATTTAGAATTGTGATATTGTGGTTGTCAAGCTCAACGACTCAACCCCATCAAATAAAGATAGAATTCTATTACTTGTGAAAATGATCTTTGTTATTTCAAAAGCATACATGATTTCTTAATATCATGCATTCCATGTGCTCTCCTGTTATTCACTACATATAGAGCAGTGGCCATTTTTAGCAAAAAATCACAACCCCGTCACACTCAACCCGTTACTTCTTTGCCACGAAGCATGCGCACATGTAAAAAAAAACACACAAACACGCTCACTCACACACACCCACACATACATCAAAAAAGCACACAAGTTATATGTTTTATTTTGATGACCTATTCAGTCATTTTATAATGTTCTAATGTATACTACGTTATTGTTGTTTTTCCTGCAGTCGGGTTAATAAAACTGAGTTGCAATTGCAATTTATATCTGTTGTTTTTCTTGGTAACATAATAAAATACAGTGCTTATAGAAAATCTTACAGTGAATTTGAGTAAAAAAACAACTACTCATATGTTAAGCTGTATTTGTCTCTTCAACCCCGTTACCATCTTCAACCCTGTTACCCTAGTCTCAACCCCGTCACAACTACATTTTTATGATTTTGTTTTTTACGTTTATGAAAAGGTAAATTATTGTTTGTTGAACTCAGTCTGAAATGTTCAGAGCAATCATAAGAATACTGATTTTAGTTCAAATTCTGAAGTTAAGCCAAATTCTGAAGTTAAGCCACATCTTTGATCAAAAATGATGAGGTTTCTGTCACAAAAAGTGCCCATTTCAGGCTTAGTATAGCATAAGCAGAGGTGGGCACAAATACATCAAAAACTATTTTGTTACAAAATACAAATACTGGCTCATGAAATGTAACAAAATAAAATACAAAATACTGATGTGAAAAATGTATTTAAATAAAATACAAGTAATTAGTATTTTGAAAATACAAAAATACTCCCACAATAAGCTTGTCTTTTTTTTTATTACTGAAAGGTCAATAACACAAATAGTAGCAATAACACAAATATGAGAAATGTGTCAATTCAAAATGGCGAAGTAGCAAAATAAAAAAGTATGGGCATTTCACTAAATCTCTACAGGGCCTGAAATAGCTCCCTCTGACGTAAATGGCATGTATAGCTAAGTTCACATCAATGGTGTGGTAGGCTGCCCTTAATAGCAAAACGTGTTTGATGTAGGCTATGTAGCCATATTATCACCGTTACTCTACTCGTGCCTTAAAGGACAAGTTCGGTATTTTACACTTAAAGCCCTGTTTTAAGATCGTTTCTGATGAAATAGAACGGTTAAGATTGAAATTTGGACAAATGCTGCTGTCCCGAGAATTTTCGGTTTCTGTGTTAGCACCCCCCCCCACCCACAATGGTTTGATAGGGGCACTGGAAGAATCATTCATAAAACGCATTAAACTTTAGTTTACAAAGACGTGAAACTCACCGAGTGGTCTGGGGTGTTCACTGATATGCTCACACAAAAATCGCTGCAAAAGATGCTTTCCAACAGGTTTTTACCATTCGTTGTAAAACTGTGGACCTATTTTTCCAAACGCCTCACAACCGGACATTCTTCCGTTGAGAGCTTGAATAATAGACACTCCAGCCCAGTTGGTGGCGATAATGCACCTTTGCCAATGTTTGGATAGCGTAGCCTACGATACCACGACTGGAAGACTACAGAAAGAATACAAACAACCCCATTTCCGTTTCCGTCGGCGGAGTAATACCGTACCTCACAGAACATCCAATACAAGTCAATGGAGTTGGACAAAAACTACGATAAAACCTGTTGGAAAGCATCTTTTGCAGCGATTTTTGTGTAAAAATAACAGACCGAGAATTTTCGTCACAAAATCAAAAATCCATTTTAATCATAATATATATGATTAATCATATTAATCATGTGTGGGCTTGTTTTACACACCATACTCTAACTGCCCTGACCGCGTATGCCTTTTCCATAGTAGAATCGCGCTGCGTGCGCAATTACTGAAAAACAATAGGAATGATGATTATTTTATACAAAATCAATATCAATATTTCTCATATGTAATACGTTTAAAAACGTGTAAAAACTGCAGATGGATGTTATATTGTGAACGCTTGCTTAGCATGGAGATTTCAGTGGAGTTACGACAGACGCGGTGTTTCATAATAGGTAGGGCCTATGATGTCCTTTTATGAATGACAACACAGTGCATTGATCTCATAAGGCACAATTATTTTCTCTTTAATGCCGTTCAGTGTGCAATATGTGTGTATTTCACAAAACACTTTACCTTAATGCCGTTTTTAAGAGTTCAAAACTCATTCACTTCTTGGAGGGAGCCCGGTCTACAGGGTGTCACGTGATTTTCGTGCATCTAACCTGGACATTGCCATTGCCAACATCAGACCGAAAATATGGCAAAATCATTTACTATGGTGATTTTTCTTAAGTATTTAAGTATTTGAAATACTCTAAATACACTCCCTCAAAATATTTTGTTACAAACTACATTTTATTTTTTCCACACCTGCAAAATACAAATTACAAAATACACTAAAGTAATTAAATACGTATTTAAAATACATTTAATTGAAATACTGCCCATGTCTGAGCATAAGTGTGAAATGATATGTACATTTTACATTTGCAATTACTGAATTAGTGTGAGGGACATCTGACTAATAGGAAAATGTTGATTTCATTACAAATATATTTTATAATTATATTCAGAGAGCTCCCATATTGTCCATAACGGGGTTGAAGACTAATAGCGCCCATATCTTAAAATAATTACCAATAATAAAAAGTATTTAATGCCTGAGGTGGGAAAATATGTTTTTCTGGAAGTTAAATATGTCATTAATGTTGTGGGGTGTTCAGAAAAGTAATACATGTTGGTAAAAAATCCATAAATGTGTAAGTCCAAATCGTACCGGTTTCGTGGAATGACTCAAATAAACCCGTATGAACAATAGGTATGTTGAAAGATATAGTACATCTTACCGAAATGTATATGTGTTATAAATATCCCTGTTCTTGTTCAGATGCTCAGGGCACTGTTTAGCTATAGAAACTGGTAGATGGAGTAATATACCAATGACCCGTTTCCTCTTCATGGGTTCAACAATTCATTCTGTAACAGTAGACCGTTTTGATTTGTTTAATGTTTTATGATCGCTTCTATTGCTTGTTTCTGCTTCTTCTTCTCCTGTTTTGATCTGGAGATTCAGTACTCGTTCAGTTGATGTGGAATAGCGCCCCCTACCGTATAACAGTGGAAACAGTGAAAGCCAGAAAAACTCGTCAATGGCGGGGAAGCGTTGCGTCATAAATTATGGAAAATTCCATTAAAGGAGAACTCCGGGCAATTTTTAAGTTAATCTTGATCGTTATATCTTTGTGAGTAATGTCTATAGAAAAAAAAACCGAACCGGATTGGTGCTTGCAACACGGAGCTGTTCCCGCAAATGCCCAGAGCTCCCACTCCGCTAAAACGGCAGTTATGGGGGCATATACATAAAGAGTGTCTTTGTGCCTCATAACAGACACAAAATGCAATTAAAATGTCTGTCCAACATGAACAGGGCCCCTTACATGTGAACAAGATGCGTTTAGCAACTTAGCCATTGTTTAAATTCACCTAAATAGTGTTTTAGACGGCTAGCTGTAGTCTCGCGCTGAAGTCCCGTGGGAACTCAGTTGTAGCCGGAAAAAGGTAAATACCAGTGTGCAGGTGGGAGTATATTATATATATAAATATAATTGAAGACATAGAAGCTAGTGAAATAATTAAAGTTTTGCAAATAAGACTACAAAAACATATTACTGCACATCTCAAGCCATGTGTGCCCAAATGGAAGGATAAATAAAGTTTACATTACCTCCACGGTGGTTGCACACGTCTTCGTCCACGGAATGGCTTTTTTCTTCAACCGGCCCCTGCTGTGTTGTGTCTGTGTAGTCATCCTTGTCAAAGTGTTCGCTGCAAATGCGTAATCTTTAGCGCGTACTTGTATGGGAGTTTGCACATCAAGTTGAAGTACAACTAGCCACAACTGCAGAATCTCAAGGTCATGGAAAGGAAGACGATGAAAATGTTAGTTCTTGTATTTTCGCATTCTGTTGCCACAATTCGGAACGACACAAACGCGAAACATTTCTTCTTCACTTGTGAGCAACTCCGATCATCACTCTTCACACTACGCTCCTCCCACGTGCACACTGTTTACTTTTTTCCGGCTACAACTGAGTTCCCACGGGACTTCAGCGCGAGACTACAGCTAGCCGTCTAAAACACTATTTAGGTGAATTTAAACAATGGCTAAGTTGCTAAACGCATCTTGTTCACATGTAAGGGCCCTGTTCATGTTGGACAGACATTTTAATTGCATTTTGTGTCTGTTAAGTGGCACAAAGACACTCTTTATGTATATGCCCCCATAACTGCCGTTTTAGCTGAGTGGGAGCTCTGGGCATTTGCGGGAACAGCTCCGTGTTGCAAGCACCAATCCGGTTCGTTTTTTTTTCTATAGACATTACTCACAAAGGTGTAACGATCAAGATTAACTTAAAAATTGCCCGGAGTTCTCCTTTAATGGCAGGGAGAGAGTTCAAATGGATGGAAACCCAATGTGTGTGTGTGTGTGTGTGTGTGTGTGTTCTTGTCTATATGGTTTAAGGACACAAATGTATAAAATGTCATGGGTATTACAATGTAAACTTCCTGTGTCCTCGTAAAGCAAATGGCTTAAAAACAAACTAAACTGCTTTTTTTTTTTTATTATTCAAAAGGGTTTTTCTTATTCAAAAAATGCCAAAAGATTTCTATGATGGTAGGTTACTAAAGTCAAAATAAAACATTTTTGGGAAAAACGCTCCATGAACGATGTATAAATAATGTTTTTGTGCTAATGTTTTGAGAACATTATTAAAGACCAGATAACTCTGAACAACGTTCTATTAATGTTACTTGAAGAACGTTTGTTCTTAACTTTGAGAGAACCTTGGCAGAGCGTTCCCTGTTAGCTGGATGTCTTCTGTGTGTGTGTGTGTGTGTGTGGTTTGTGTATCACAGCTGTCTGCTTACAGGGAACATCTCATCCGCTCTTCCCAGTGACACTAATGCCCTTTAAAGACAAGCATGACGATGCAGAATACAGAAGGCTGAATAGGATTCTGTTGTTAAAGATGTGATTAAATAAGTATTTCACTCAGTGCTGTAGTAGGGCCATACAGTGATCTGCATTCACACTCATTTGCATACTGCTGAATGTATCTATAATTAACCTCACTGATTGTAATGGGTAATATGTTATTCTCTGATAATGGATACCTGTGATATGTGGAGGAAAACATCTCGAACATTCTGTTCTTTGTACACAAATTGTTCTTAAGTTCATAGACAGCTAACTTAACCCTTTCATGCTTGAATTATGACATCCTCCGTCAGGATTTATTTCTAACATGTTTTTAGTGCTCTTAGGAAATGAAAAACAAGATTTGAACTTATTTTTTTTACACATATTTTCAGATGTCCACTTGAGTGGACGGTATGCATTTTTAGTTTTAACTGCAGAGATACTGTATTAAATATAATACTGTAATCACAAAGAAATACTGTTTGTATTTAACAAACCAATGAATAAAATTATATAAAATCATGTAAAAACTATTAAATAAATACAAAAAATATGATATAGCTTCAATTATTGCAAACGCAATTGATTTTGTTCCCTTTTGAAGAGCCCATGCAGAACTGTGGAAACCCAACTGTAGAAACCCAACTGTAGAAACCCAACTGTAGAAACCCAACTGTGGAAACCCAACTGTAGAAACCCAACTGTGGAAACCCAACTGTGGAAACCCAACTGTGGAAACCCAACTGTGGAAACCCAACTGTGGAAACCCAACTGTGGAAACGCAACTGTGGAAACCCAACTGTAGAAACCCAACTGTGGAAACCCAACTGTAGAAACCCAACTGTAGAAACCCAACTGTAGAAACCCAACTGTGGAAACCCAACTGTAGAAACCCAACTGTGGAAACCCAACTGTGGAAACCCAACTGTAGAAACCCAACTGTGGAAACCCAACTGTAGAAACCCAACTGTGGAAACCCAACTGTGGAAACCCAACTGTGGAAACCCAACTGTAGAAACCCAACTGTAGAAACCAACTGTAGAAACCCAACTGTAGAAACCCAACTGTAGAAACCCAACTGTAGAAACCAACTGTAGAAACCCAACTGTAGAAACCCAACTGTGGAAACCCAACTGTAGAAACCCAACTGTAGAAACCCAACTGTAGAAACCCAACTGTGGAAACCCAACTGTGGAAACCCAACTGTGGAAACCCAACTGTGGAAACCCAACTGTAGAAACCCAACTGTAGAAACCAACTGTAGAAACCCAACTGTAGAAACCCAACTGTAGAAACCCAACTGTGGAAACCCAACTGTGGAAACCCAACTGTGGAAACCCAACTGTGGAAACCCAACTGTAGAAACCCAACTGTAGAAACCAACTGTAGAAACCCAACTGTAGAAACCCAACTGTGGAAACCCAACTGTGGAAACCCAACTGTAGAAACCCAACTGTAGAAACCCAACTATGGAAACCCAACTGTAGAAACCCAACTGTGGAAACCCAACTGTAGAAACCCAACTGTAGAAACCAACTGTAGAAACCCAACTGTGGAAACCCAACTGTGGAAACCCAACTGTAGAAACCCAACTATGGAAACCCAACTGTAGAAACCCAACTGTGGAAACCCAACTGTAGAAACCCAACTGTGGAAACCCAACTGTGGAAACCCAACTGTAGAAACCCAACTGTAGAAACCCAACTGTGGAAACCCAACTGTAGAAACCCAACTGTGGAAACCCAACTGTGGAAACCCAACTGTAGAAACCCAACTGTAGAAACCAACTGTAGAAACCCAACTGTAGAAACCCAACTGTAGAAACCCAACTGTAGAAACCAACTGTAGAAACCCAACTGTAGAAACCAACTGTAGAAACCCAACTGTGGAAACCCAACTGTAGAAACCCAACTGTAGAAACCAACTGTAGAAACCAACTGTAGAAACCCAACTGTAGAAACCCAACTGTAGAAACCCAACTGTAGAAACCCAACTGTGGAAACCCAACTGTAGAAACCCAACTGTGGAAACCCAACTGTAGAAACCCAACTGTGAAAACCCAACTGTAGAAACCCAACTGTAGAAACCCAACTCAGACTGTGTAGAAAACACTCACGCTCCCTCCAGTCTACCAGAGTGTGACGATTTACGCGTATTGCCCTTATTAGCTGATAATTCTGTTTAAATGTTTAAAAATGACTCATTTCTACTTTAGCTCTCCTCTCTGAGAAAACCACAGACTGAAATCTACATTGATCTATTGATGTTTTTAGACTGTGGAATATGGCGTTATTTTCCTGTCAAATGTCGAGAGCGTATTATTGTAGCGCGAAAGTACATTAATATAATGCGCGAGCGCGAATCTCTCTCCTCGCGCGCGGAATATAATGTGCCGAGCGCGAATCTCTCTCCTCGCGCGCGGAATATACTGTGCCGAGCGCGAATTTCTCTGCTCGCGCGCGGGAACATGGCGCGCACTCTCAGATATACTCTGCTCTTGTAAGAATTTTCTCTGGGCTCGCTCAGAGAATATGCCTGCACTTAAAACGTGTTCAGTGCAATCGCGAATCTCTCCTCTTCGCTTAAAGAATATGGAGGAACAAACCTGCAGAATTTAAAAATGAATAAAAGAATAGAAATGAATAAATAAACAAATACATATGCGAATAAATGTAAAAATAAATAAATAAATGACTATTTATACTTTTATTTCCACATTTATGTACAATTATATTTTTTCCAAAAATTTTTTTAAATTTATTTATTTATGCATTTATTTATTTATTTTCAATTTTATTTATTTTCACATTTATTTATGTATATATGTATTTATGTCTACATTTATTTATTTGTACATTTATTTATTTATACATTTATTTATTTATGCATTTATTTATTTATTTATACATTTATTGCTCTATATACTAATGAGGGGGTCTTTTACCTAAGACATAGCAATCGATCTCAGAGTGGCAGTGCTGAAGCATTGAGGCCACAGTGACACCTTGTGGTGTGACCAAATACGCAAGAGGTTTGTGGACGTGACTTTACAGGTCACGCAGGAAATAAATGACATAGAGATGGGCAACATGGCCAAAATCTTATAACACGGTTTATGTCCTTTAATATGCCCTAACTGTATGTAGCTACCCAGTGGGCATATGATGTCAATTTAACATCAATATGACATCAAACATTATGTCAAAATGACGTCACGAAATAGGTCAAAAATGAAAGTCATATTGACGTCAAAGTGTCGATGTCAAGAGTTTGACCTCTGCTGATGTGATTAATTGAGTGATGATTGGCCAATATTGAAGACACCTGGGGCCTCATGTATCAATCTTGCGTACGCACAAAAACTTTGCTTACGCCAGCTTTCACGCTCACGGTCGGATGTACTAACAGTGAAATTAACGTGAGAATATGCGTTCCTCCACGCCAATTTCATGTCTGGCGTACGTACATTTCTCATAGTTTTTGTCCGTTGGCGAATCTTACAGGCAATGAAGTTAAGTTGCAAACATTACACAACGAATTGTTCTACAAATCTATCGCACTACCACCTGTGGTATGCATTGCTATTAATTTGCAATTTATAAAATAATTTACATATATTGTCACACGAGCCTTATGGGAATATTCTATCAATTACGCAATTACGTAAGAACATATAAAAGCATATGCAAATTGATACAACTCTTAGTCTATGGCAATAGCAGCTTTGGCCTTATTAGAGGACATTGCTAATGGCAGAATCCGAAGAGAACAAGTTTTTAGGGACCACAATGATTTTCTGGCCCAGGATGATGACTGGCTTATCAGCCGTTTCAGATTTCCAAGGGCTATCCTCTTGGAGCTCTGTGCTGAGTTGGGTCCGAATCTAGAGAGAGAGACAGCGAGGAGCCACGCAATACCCGTTCCCTTGCAGGTGCTGACAACACTTGCTTTCCTGGCAACTGGTTCTTTCCAAAGGGAACTGGCAGCCGCTCAGGAATAAGCCAGTCGTCTTTGAGCCGCGCAATGCCAGCGGTATGGGTCGGGATCATCCGCATGTCTACCAGGTATATAAGGTTCCAATGCAGTTGACCAGCCAAACATTAAAACGCAATTTTGCAGCGATAGCTGGTTTTCCTAATGTAATCGGAGCGATCGACTGCACACACATTGCTATAAAGGCGCCATCTGAAGAAGAATTTACATATGTGAATCGGAAACATTTCCATTCAATAAATGTGCAGATAATATTGGTTACCTTCGTGGCAGTCCTGTAGTAAATCCGAGTCTCCCACAGCAGCAGATACTACTCCAGAGAGTAAAGTGTCACCCATAATTGAGGCAACTCTCTGCTCAAAGGGTGTACGTTCATCGACCCCTTTACCACTGCTTGTTCTGCCCACACTTTGTTGGTGCGCAGCAGTTCTCCATTTAACGTCCACCTTTATATCAGACCATTTCTTTTTAAGTCTATTTACAGTGCGACTTTCAGATCCCACCGCATTGACGGCATCAGCCAAACTCTCCCACTCATATTTTTTCCTTTTGTTATTAATTCCGGAGGACAAAGTTCCAAATATTTTTTTTTCTCGTTTCTACCTCCGATAGTAGCACCTCCGATTCACTTTCTGTAAAGTTTCACTTCTTGCCGCTTGCTTTAGCCATTTTCTTACTCCTTTCTTTTGCCAAAGTGGACTCATTACCATATTTAAATGTATTTATTTAAGGGAGGAGACTGGGTGGGGCGTTGTGCTCGTGCATGTGCGCTCATTTTTACGTTAATTGGGATGTACAAAGAGAATATGCGTGGGATCCTTCGTACGCAGAGATTCATACATCTGTTTTTTTTTGTGCGTACGCACATTTACAGCTTTGTCCGTACGCAATGTTTTAGTATGAATTCAACGCAAGTCTTTGTACATGAGGCCCCTGATGTTAACAAGCAGAATCACTGAAGGAGAAAATCCCACATTTCAATATTCAAAATATTATATTAAAAAATGAATCTCATAACATTATTTACGCAACTGTAATTGCAGTGTAAATGCATCCATGGCTCCTCTGCATTAACAGTCTGTGTAAATAATATCTAATGCCATTCAGAGTCAGCGTCACACGTCCCACATCTGCAATGCGAAGATGGATTTTGTTGAAACTGATTTTACTGGTGACAGCCCTATAGTAGTGCCTTATTAACTGAATTGATCAGTTAAACTTAAGAACTTATAGGCTACATGATGATGCATATAGCCTATAATATATGGAGGACCGAACCTGCAGAAATTAAAAATGAATAAATAAATGAATAAATAAACAAATAAATATGTGAATAAATGTAAAAATAAATAAATAAATTACTATACTTTTATTTCCTTATTTATGTATAATTATAAGAGTAGGCCTATGTATGGTAAACCTATAGCCTATAGCTACATACAGTTAGGGCATATTAAAAGACATAAACCGTGTTATAAGATTTTGGCCATATTGCCCATCATTTATTTCCTGCGTGACCTGTAAAGTCACGTCCACAAACTTCGTCCGTATTGTTTGGTCACACCACAAGGTGTCACTGTGGAGAAAATACTTACAAGAGCAGCGTGTATCTGAGAGCGCGCGCCCAGTTCCCGCGCGCGAGAAGAGACATTAGCACTCGGCACAGTATATTCCGCGCGCGAGCAGAGAGATTCCGCTCGCGCATTATATTAATGTACTTTCGCGCTACAATAATGCGCTCTCGACATTTGACAGGAAAATAACGCCATAGTGGAAAAACTAGTGATCTGGTGTTTTCAATCTCATCTGAAATTAGCAGTGTTGGGGTAACACTACAAGTAACATGCATTACGTAATCAGGTTATGTTTTGATGTAATAAAGCATTCTTATGGAATCACATTATTTTTCTGATGTAAATGCAAATTACATTCTAATAACACATATACATTTATTTACAGCCAAGTTACTGCTGATGAAGAATTTATAAGAAACAACAGTCAGAGTAATATATGAATTTTAGCTGAAATATAGCTAGTGTTGCATGATGTCCAATATAGTGGACAAATGATTCATCAGAATTTCCTCCCAATCAAAAATCACTACTTGGAAAATTTAACATGAATACTTGATGCTACAACATTTATTTATTTGTTTGCCTGAATGATGCACTAGTGTCCACTGTAGAGGTTAATGTGCCCAACTATGCCATCAAAACTTGCTTTTTGAATAGCTGTCCACTGTAGTGAAAGTGTTAAATACACTCAACTCACACACATGCAAAGGACATGATGTTTAACTTGATTTACATCAATCCTTTCTTCTTTCAAAAAAGTCAAGGTGATAATTGTAAATCAAATCAAATCAAATCTTGGCTGAAGTGGAAAGTGCAAAATCCCCACAGATCAATACACATCAATTTTGATGACTCATTCTGTATTTGATGACTCATTCTTGAGTCTCATCAGATTTTCTGTCTAAATCCGTTTAATTAATACAACTGGGTTGTAAACGAAAAGCTATTGGCTATTTTTAAAAAATACAAACAGAAATATGTCAACACATAAAGGAAAAATTAGCTCTTTGAGCCATTTCGCAGGAACTTAGACCTAGACAAAACTGGGTCTACCCAAAAAAATATAATTCTGTCATTATTCACTTATCTTCATGTCATTCCAAAACTGCATGCTGTTATTTTTTCACCCTGGACCACATAGGGAAAACTCTTTAAAAATCAAGCACATCGAGGACACAAACAACACAGATGTGGGAAAATAAGCTTCAACTGAGGGGAGATTATCAGTGGACAGTGACAGATTTCAGATTTCTACTTTACATTATTTTTATGGTGCTTTTTTGTTTTGTTCATTTTATGGAAAGAATTTTGTTAAGGATTCTTCAAATATTCCTACAGAGGGTGAGTAAAAAATTGTTTTTCAAAGAACACATAGAGTACACACACACACACATACTGTAAGCATATATATGGCACACATGAACATTTTAAGCTGAATATTTATATTGATCAGGGAGATATTGATCACATCCTGTGATACAGACACACACACACACACACACACACACACACTATAACAGACTCCTTGCTCATCTGTTTCCCTTGATTTAACCTTGAAACATGAGATATTTCCAATACCAGGATTATTTCAGCTTGAGCAGTGCAAGGTGTGATGATGACGGTGATGATGCAGAATGAGACGGCACAGTTTGAACACATGCATGATAATAACAGTGGATAATATAAAAGCACATATTCATTCAATGTAAAGAATGCATGAGATGGAAAGAGAGGAGAGGTGAGACAGGGCGAAGGGTAAAGACTGAACAACAGATACAGGAGATGAAAGACTTTGAAGGAAAGAGTGTGAAAGAGGCCCACAAAACCATTAGCATACATTAAGGTATAGAGTCAACTATATAATGAAAGTTTAAATGTTGAAACCACGGGCGTCTAAAGCCGGTAATTTCCTATGGGGACAGGGGGGACATGTCCCCCCCACTTTTCAAAATCCCGTTTGTGTCCCCCCCACTTTCAAGTTCGTTTGTTATTATTTTTTTAACCGCACGCCGTCATCGCCACGGCGCGTCCGCGTCCAGGTACGTCGCGTCCACACCATAGTCCACACTCTAAAAATAGCTCACTGAAAGTTCTAATAAACAGGTATCGCGCTTATTCAAGCGTGAAAGAGAACTGGATTCTGGCGCGCTGTCTGTGCATCGTGTGCGTCAGGACATTCACAGACAGCGCGCCAGAATCCAGTTCTCTTTCGCGCTTGGATAATAACACACACATTTATGCCAAAATGTCCGTTTTGTCAATTGTATCCTCACAAGAACAGTCTTAAATTAGTTAAATAAAATCTTAAATGAACGTCAAGAGTAAATGAGAAAATTAAATGCGAAAGATCCTGTCATCAGCGTCAGATCTTAAAGGGACAGCAGCCAATTCTGTCTGTCAATAAAGTTAACCAAAGAACCAAGGGGAACAGAGCAAATTACTCACTGATCTTGTCTAAAGAACGTTTGTAGCTTTAATAAGGATTAATCTATATATAATTTATAATTTATGCAGCGCAGACTATTTGATAACCTTATTCAATTTATGTATATTTCGTACCTGTTAGACAGGAAGCGCACAGGTAAATATGACATTTATTATGGGTTTATGTGAGGATTGTTTAAAGTTCACTTAAATTAAAAGTTGTTACATTTTTGACGCCTATAAATGTTTCAAATTTAGGGGGGGGAATCCTTTTCATCAAGACATCAGTAGCTATATTAATATCATTGATACTTGTCTTCATTTATAAAAAGATGCTATTACACAATTATTAAAATATACTGTCTTTATGTTGTTTTTACATTACAGTGGAAATTGGGTCTCACATAATTTACATTTTATTTACACACAAAACATTAATGGTGAACATTTTTGACTTTATAAAATGATTCTCTCAAGTCTTGGCAATCGACCCCTATTAAACAATAAAAAAAATGTAAGAAATCTTTTTGTTATACATAGTTTAGTAGCCTACTTTTATTTTTGGCAGAATTTATCATTATAATCAACTTAATTATTTCCTGGATTTTGTATCACCATAGTCCCTAAATGTATGAAAATGCAGGAAATGGGGTTCAAATCGGAAAAAAAATTCCCCCATTTTGTGTCCCCCCCCACTTCTCAAACCAAAGTTACACCCTTGGTTGAAACTATAAACGTTTAACTGTTCTTGGGACAACAAGTATTTTTGGGTTGTTTAAAATATTGCAATTTGTACAGTTTGTTATTTAAAATATGACAAAAATTTTACAATAGAGTGCATTAGTGCTGCCCACTTTTTCAGCGGCGTTAAGCCTCGTACACACTGGGACGAATATCGGCTCGCGTTATTCGTCAGCGTTTTTCAACGCGTTTTTTGTGTTCACACCCAAGCGATTTTCGCTGACGATGAGCCGAGTGAACATGCAAATTTATTCCCTGACATTAGATGGCGCTTAATGTAAAACAGAAATACCCCGGTCCACAAAGTGCTTCTGACACTCGCTTGTCACTCAGAAGAAGAGAGCAAGTTTGTCGCGTTTGTCATATAGTTCTTTATTCTCGTTGGTGTCTCTTTATAAAGACACCAACAAGACCAGCAGCTCTACATTCATCTGGCCTTGCATCTTCCTCGTCTTATTTCTCCCCGGCAGAGTGTAGTAGACGCTGTATATCTTCTTCGCCATTACGTATGTGTGCTCGGCAAGACCGTTTTGTGTTTGAGCGCCCCCAAGTTGTGTTTTACTGTAACTTCAGAAGCTCCAGACACGTGAGCAAAAGCGCCAATCTCATTGGTCGGATAGTTTTTGACGCGGCGCGTCAAACCAAAAAAACGAACCCGAGGCGTTTTAAAAAAAATGACGCTTTTACGCGTGGCGTTTTACGCGTCGGTGTGCACACTCACATTGGCGCCCATTGTTTAGTCACGAGGCGTTAAACGTTGCCGAATATCGCACGCGAAATTCGTCCCGGTGTGAACAGGCCTTAAGTTTCAGAATTATTTTTCATTAATTTCTCCCATAGGGATTTAAAAATATTCTTTGTTAAAGAGTTATAAGCCATGAACTGAATCAACCAGCTACGAGGAGAATCACAACATTACAGACTTTTATTTGGAGCAAAAAAGTTTTTGAAAATCCTGAGCGACGTGCCATTCTGGGGTATTCTTTGGTCCCATCAATGGCAATGTCAACTCAACAAATCTCCGATCACGCTAGGGCAGGGGTTCTCAAAGTCTATATTCAAAGGTCCAAATCAGAATTTTCATCAATGTCAAAGGTCCGAAACTATGGGGGGGCGGGGGGCGGGGGGCGGGGGGCGGGGGGCGGGGGGCGGGGGCGGGGGGCGGGGGGGGGGATTGGATGGGGCTTACATGCTTCATGAGGCACGCACGCACATTTGCGCACACACACGTAAGGTCGCTCTCTCCTTCTCTGCCGTGCGTGCGCTACACGGTTTGGAGCTCGCGAGCTCTACATTGCGGGAGATTTGAACTAATTTGCGGGCATCAGGGAGCCGCTATCAATATGCGGGAGACTCCTGGAACTTCCGGGAGACTTGGGATATCTGTGAACGCATACCTCTCTGTCCAATCATCTTTGAAAACTCTATTTTCTTCATCAACTTTTCTTTTCCTGGACAATGACATCCTCCACACCCATTCAAACGCTTACTGGGGTGAAGTGTCGCGTTGCGCCCGATTACGTCAAAAGTCATACGCTCACTGGATGTCATGGCAACTAAATCACGGAGGAAAACTTTAAATATCTCGCCTTCGTTTTAATTTCGGACCATCTAAAAAAATAAACAAATGATTTTAACATGCGTTTATCAAAGTAGGAAATCCACACTTTTAATCCCTTACACACAATTAGTGCTCTTGAAATACGAAATGGAGGCGGGTCCGGATTGAATTCCCTCCGGGTCCGGATCCGGACCGGAGTCCGGACTTTGAGAAGTACTGCGCTAGGGCATCCCCGGTAAGCAACATGCGCCGTCCTCGACCAAACGATGTGGGAAATTGGCAAGGGCTACCTGATCAAGCACGGGGCAGGCAAAGAAAAAACTGACTACTGGATGCTAAGTCACAGAGACCGGAGGCTAGTGATCAATGCCAAGGTGATCGCTTCAGATAACATAGCTTCCCAACATCGGGTACTCTTCCTCGACATCCGGGTCCACTTGCAGCAACAACTTTGCTACGGAGGACAGAGCATGAGCGAATCAGGTGTTGGAAGTGGCCCGAACACAAGAACCAATAGCCCTCAACATTGACTCTTATCAACCAGTGGAGCCCTTCTGCAATGAAATCACCACCCAAATCCATGAAGTGGGCACCAATGTGCTGGGAAAGACGAAGCCGAGAAGGCGATTCATCGACAAGGCGACTTGGTGGTGGACAGAGGAAGAAGATGGCCTATAAGGCCTGGTTTCAAACACGTCTGGCCACGACCTCCAGAAATACACTGTGTGCAGAATTATTAGGCAAGTGAGTATTTGGACAATATCATCATTTGTATGCATATTTTCCAACTTCAAGCTGTATAAACTTGAATGCTGATTTAAGCATATCAGGTGATGTTTATTTGTGTAATGAGGGAGGGTGTGGCCTAAGGAGATCAACACCCTATATCAAGATGGGCATAATTATTAGGCAGCTTCTTTTTCTCAGGCAAAACGGGCCAAAAAAGAGTTTTAACTGAAGTCAAAAATTGTAAAAAGTCTTTCAGGGGGATGCAGCATTCTTGAAATTGCTAAGATATTGGGGCGTGATCACAGAACCATCAAACGTTTTGTTGCAAATAGAGCAACAAAGGGTCACAAGAAACGTGTTCAGAAAAAAACCCCGCAAATTAACTCCCAAAGATTTGAGAAGCATCAAATGTAAAGCTACCAGGAACCCATGATCTTCCAGTGCTGTCATTTTCCAAGAGCTCCACTTCCACTCAGACACCAGCCAGGAGGAGGTGTGTGCTGTATGGGCTGGTGTTGTTAAAGATGAGCTAGTTGGAACTTTTCAGGTTAAAGATTGACTCAAAATCAACTCCCAAACCTACTGCCAGTTTTTAAAAGACACTTTCTTCAGGCATTGGTACAAGAAAAAGTCTGCATCTTTCAAGAAGACCATGATTTTTATGCAGGGCAATGCTCTATCGCATGCATCGAAGTACTCCACTGCGTGGCTAGCCAGTTAAGGCCTTAAAGATGAAAGAATAATGACATGGCCCCCTTCCTTACCTGATATAAAACCTATTGAGAACTTGCGGGCCCTTCTTAAACGGCAGATCTCAAATGAAGAGTTCCCACAATCCACCAATTCCCAGCCCTGATCCCGTTTCTGGACCCATCCAGCCGATCACTGTAGATACTGTAGTACTGGTAGCCATCAAGAAAATGAAAAATGACAAAGCGACCAGACCAGACGATATCCCAGCCTTAGCCTGGAAACTAATGGGATGGCGGGGTGCTGAGATCCCGGCATAACTCTTCAATCGGATGATCACAGAAAACAAGCCCCCCTGAGCCTGGATGACCCGTGCCAATCTGGAAGCGAATGTACCAACTACAGACCCATCAGATTCCTGTGCCATACGATGAAGATCTTTGAAAGGATTCCCGATCCTACCGATGCTATCCAAGCTGTCCAGCTACTTGTGGAGAATCATCGAGAGAAAACCAAGAAAGTCAGCATGGTGTTCCTGGACTTGGAGAAGGTGTACAGGTCACACTAGAACTGATATTGCACCAGTTCCCCGAGGCATACGTCCGATGGACACAAGTCCTCTATCAGGATACTTCCAGAGTAGTCCGCTGCCCTGCAGGAATCTCACCAGCTTTTAGCGTTAGCGTTGGAGTTCACCAAGGATCGGCCCTCTCGCCCCTTCTATTCATCCTATGCATGGATACGGCAACAGCGGACATCCAATCGCCATACCCGTGGACGCTCCTGTACGCTGACGACGTCCTACTCGCCAACGAAGATTGCTATGGCTCAATCTCACAAAGACAGAGTATATGGAATCCAGCCCACAAACCGTATGCACCATCATCGTAGACGGTCAAGACGTGAAGAACTTGGACTGCTTCAAATACCTCGCCTCCAAATGGCATCAGACGCACGTGTCAAAGCTGGTTAAAGTGGCGTCAAGTCATGGGAGTCCTATGCGATCGGCGAATGCCCACCCATCTCAAGGCGAAGATCTAGAATTTACTTTTTACGTCTTCAGGGGAAGCAAAAACCATGATTACCCCCTCGTAGCTCACAGTAGGGCTGTCTTTAAAGGTTAGAAGTTATTGTTCAAAATCAGTTTCCCTATGAGGAAAATGAATGGAGTTTGTACTTCTGGAACTGTTGCACTCCATAGGGTTTCATTTGTCTATAAGGTCACACACACACACACACACACACACAGACACACATACAATAAGCAGTTTGTGAGCCGCAGGACGCACTTACACCAGTTCATTCACATTACTCTACTTTACATTCTCAGTCTCTTCTCTTTCTCCGTGCACATTTCTTCCTCTAGGCCTCCTGTCATATGTCTCTCCTTTCTTCCCTTCTGCTGCCCTCTACTCTGTTATTTTCTGCTCGCTGCTTTTCTGTCTGCTCACCAGGCATGTTCTCTTTCTTCTTTTTAACCCGTCACACAGATAATCTGCCCCTCGGGCTCCCATCTTCTCTGCTTTAGAAGCATACACACACACACACACACACAGGCACATATGCCACAAACATCCACTGTCACTGTCTTTTCCCTTAATATTAAAACAGTTTGAACTCCAACCAGCCCAATGGTGACAAAAGAAAATCACACTAATCACTCATAACATCCATCTGATCTATTACAGAAACGTCAATTTCGGTAGATCTGGATAACTACATTTGGTACCATGACAAATAAAAAAAGATAAATAAAATATTTGAGTTTCTACTTATTTCAGAACGTACAGAGAACATTAAGAAAGTAACATTCCCATAATGTTTGAAGAATGACGCAATGGAATGTTCCCTTAACGTTCACATAACCAAGAAAAAAAACTTTTTAAAATGCTTGTTGTGATAACAAGAAAAAATATCTGCCAGTGAGGTCAGAAAAATAAACTTAAATCAAAGGAAAAACAAGTTTATTTGTGTATTTGTATTTTTGGCAGATGGATACAATTTTCAGAAAAAAAGAATATCTGTCATTTTGCTTCTCGGGTAAATGTATTGTAATCTTGAATTTTTAGATATTTGTACTGAAAAACAAGACAAATATACTAAGTAAGAAAATAATTTTGTGCAGTGTAATTTTTAAATTGTTCAATTTTGCTAAGTATATTTTCTCCATTCTCAAATTCATGAAAACTAATTCCAAAACTAATTTGTAAACAAAAAAACAAAAAAATGTAATTATAGATTAGAACTGTTGGATTCTAAGGCATTTATTTTGGTATGTCCAACTTAAACAATCACTTGATATTCAGAAACGTTATTAAGGGAGCATAGTAGTATATTATAGTGATATTTACAGTTATTTTCCACTATATTCCCCTTGATGGCAGGCCTGGAGTGCTGACCTCCCTGAGAAGGAAGACCAGCACAACACTAGCGATGGAAGAGCCACACAAGCGAAGCGGGGTTGCTGCTCGTGGGTGGTTTAATTAGCGTAGATTGTGTGTGAGGAAGAGTGTGATAACGAGAGCTGCAGGAACAGAAGCACACACACTTTTCTGTGCTGAAAGGACCACAGGAAGAGATAAAAACCTTATATTGACAGTCAAAAATAGCATGTGTCCCTTAAAAAGACGTATATGGCACAGTGAAAGCGTGATTCTCACCAAATTCATATACCATGACAATGACAGGGTAAACTTCAGAGAAAACCATGGTACATTGCAGCAGAAAACATTAGTGTTAGTTATAGTTAATACCTTTTGCAGCAGCTGAGAGCCAGAATACTTGGCTGCGATGGATTTAATCTCTCCGCCAAACGCTGAAGCCCAAAGTTTCACACTAGAACCAGGGGAACAAAAATATGAAAACATGAATTTGACAGAATCTCAACATATTTGGTTAGGAAAGATAAACGCAACCAAGATAAGAAACTTTCAATGATCAGTTCTTAAATGAACCATATTCTTCATAACTTGATAAACATTTTAATAATCAAAAAAAAAAAAAAATCCACTATAACGAACCTTTTGTGGAATGGAAAAGTTTCTCTTTATGGAACAATATGCAAATAAAGAATCTTAATTTTTAAGAGTGTATTTAAGCAAATATATCTCATTCACAATATATTTGTCTCAGTTAACTTTAAAATCAAAAGAACAGTTTAAAAACTTTTGGAAGCAGAACTGTTGAAAAGGTAATACTAAACACAGAATGATGATGTTGATGTAAGAAAATTCATGACCATTTTGTAGGATCAGTGTGGGCGTAATTTGCACAATTATGTCTAACAGCAAATAAATTTGAGACAAAATGACAACATTTTAATATGCCTTTCTGTCAGCAATAGTTGCACAAAATCAATAGAGCAAACAGTATAAAACACATCATGTTTGATTAATATTATTGAGTAAAGTGTACTCACACTGACAGGGGAATACCTTGATGAGACGCACATACGCTAGCGCTGATGTTGAGAGTAATCCACAGGAGGAACAATACACAGTACAAAACACACTTCATGCTTATAATGATGTCCAGATCTTCTGAAGAGATGAAAGATTGTCCGTTCACAAACTCATCTGCAGACTAGCACTGCTTACAGCACACGTGTGTGTGTGTGTGTGTGTGTGTGTGTCCAGTCGGAGATGATGACGAGAGAAGCGCGTGCATGTGTCTGTGCTCGTGCTGCAGTTTCTCTCAGATGAAGTGCGCGGAAAGAAAGAGGAGAGAAGAGAGAGTGTCATGTCTTCCCTTTCTTCCTCTTCCTCTTCTCTGGGGATGAGAAGCAGCTGCTGTTCTTCACAGGAGAATCCGCTGTCAGATGCGATGATGAAACAGTGAACAAAACGCGAAACGACAAGACGCGACAGAGTGAGTGAAAGAGACTAACGTTAAACCACAACTATAAAGATGTGCTTCTCTCCTGTAAACTCATCAGCACCGGGCGAGTAGGACCTGGGCCAGGGGTTACACGCAGATAATAAAAAAAATGTTTTTTAAATTCGGATATGAAAATTGTGTTCACGTTAATGAGCTGATAAGTTGAATCAGGTGTGTTTGATTAGGGAGACAAAGAAAACGTGCAGTGTTGGGGGTCCTCCAGGACAGGTTTGAGAACCACTGACCTAAATAACCTAAACCTAAAACATACATCATAAATCCTACTAAAACATGTTTCCCTTTCGAGAACGTTCACTTCGTATTGCGTAGCTATACGCAGTGGGAAAACTCCTTTTCTCGAGAATATTGCAGCCATTATTTTAAAACGCAGTGCCCACCCCTCGCGCTCCTGCGCTTCCTGCCCTCCTCGAGCCTCGACGGAAGAAGCCAAAGGATGCCTAAACCGAGCAAGCCCACGCCGGCCCTGCCTCCAGTCGATCTCTCCTCGCAAGACCCCCTCACCGGTGTTTTTCTCGCAAATGGATCTATCTCTCAAGCGACAGGACTCGTTTCGTTCGGTGCATCTGAGGAAGGTGGTGACGACAGCCTGTCCCTGGCTGCATCTGAGGGAGAAGACTGGCCGGGCTCCACAGCTGACCCCGCCCCTCAATCTCAAGCCAGCGGAGACGGCGTTAGAGCGAGAGGGTACGCTGAACTTATTCGGCAAAGGCCTCGACATCGAGTGGTCTCCACCTCAGGAGCCCATCAGAAGCTGTCTCAACGGGTGGTTTCTGCCGGGGCATCAGCAGACCCCTCGTCAAAGACCAGCACCCTGCTTCCCCGAGGTACACGACGAGCTGACCAAATCATGACCCTCACTCGGCTCTTTTAAAGACATCAACCTCTGCAACGCTCTCCACTATTGACGGCGCTGAGGAGAAGGGCTACAACACCTTGCCCCCCTAGAGGAAGCTGTGGCCGCGCATCTCTGCCCGCCCACCTCTAGCAGATGGAGAACCAAGGCGGTGCACCCATCCAAGCCCTGCCGAACGACATCAGCCCTCGCCACCGCCGGCCAGGCTGCATCGGCTTTGCACACTATGGCAATCATACATATCAAGTGTTTCAGGCCAAGCTCCTCCGCTCTATGTATGAGACTGGCCCGGACCCTGAGGCCTTTGGGGACTTGCACAGCGCCACTGACTTGGCCCTGCGGGCCACCAAGGCCACCGCCCAGGCGATCGGCAGTTGTGCTGGAGCGCCACCTCTGGCTGAACCTTAGGGAGATCAAGGACTCGGACAGAACCGCTTTCCTCGATGCCCAAATCTCCAACACCGTCCTCTTTGGCCCAGCGGTGAAGGGATTCTCTGAGCGCTTCATTGAGGCACAGAAATCATCGAAGGCCATGTGACACTTTCTGCCCAATCGTTCAAGTTCAGCTTCAGGGTGCCCTAAGAAAGCCAAGCCCGCGCCACCGACATCTCAGCCCCGCCCAGTGGCTGAAGTTCATCTGGAAAATGCTTACTTTCACATCCAAATAGCCCACCACCACAGGCTATTCTTGAGATTCGCCTTCAAGGGGCGGGCTTATCAATATACGGTCTTACCGTTCAGTCTGTCTCTGGCACCCCGTACATTCACAAAATGCATGGATGCTGCGCTTATTCCCCTGAGACAATGGGGAATACGCATCGTGAACTACCTCGTCGATTGGCTCGTTCTAGCTCAATCGGAGAGCGAGTTGGTAACCCACAGGTCCTGGCTCCTCAGCCATCTAGAATGCCTGGGTCTCAGGATCAATCTTGCAAAGAGCACGCTGTTTCCCAGCCAGCACACAGTCTTCCTGGGAACAGTTATAGACTCGAGACAAATGAATGCGTGGCTCTCGCCAGACCGCACCCTTACTATTCAACAGCTAGCAACGCCGTTCAAAGCGTGCTCTCACAGGCCGCTCAGAACGTTTCAAAGGGTTTTGGGCCTTATGGCCTTATTGGCCATATGGCCTTTGGGCCTTATTGGCCATCAATACTCCGACTAGGCCTACTGCAAATGCGTCCCCTACAGCGATGGCTGAAGCGCAGAGTGCCAGCTCAAAGGTGGCGCTCCGGTCACTTACGTATCAGGGTGGATCATGGTCACTTAAGTATCAGGGTGGATCACGGCTGTATCAAAGCCTTGACCCCTTGGAAGCGCACCGACTGGTACCAGTCAGGTGTAGACATGGGGTTGGTCTCGAGAAGGAAAGTGGTTTCAACAGATGCCTCCACCCTGGGTTGGGGGGCACTGTGCGAGGGCAGGCCAATCTCCGGCCTCTGGTCGAGCCCTGAGAAGTGCCTACATATAAACTGCCTCAAAATGAGAGCGGTTCATTTAGCCCTGAAAACCTTCCTCCCAGATCTGGCGGGACACCATGTCCTGGTCCGTACGGACAACATGTCAGTGGTGTCCTACATAAATCGCCAGGGCGGCCTCAGATCGGCCAGCCTGGACGCTATGGCCAGACTCCACCTCCTTTGGGCACATGCCAACTTGCGCTCGCTAAGGACGTTGCACGTACCGGGCATTCTGAACCAGGGCACTATCCAGAGACAATGTCCCCCCTGGGGAATCGAAGACATCTGTGCGGCGGCAGGCTGGTCCTCACATTCCACATTCGTAAGATTCTATAACCTAGAGGTCCCTGCTCTGCAGGCACGGGTACTTTCTATCTAAAGGCCTCGGCCCCAAGGGCCCCGAGCCTCTGCAACATTATACCTTAATAAAGGGCCCGAACTTTGTCTGGTCCTAGGGTGAATTGTGACTTTCAAACTTTACTGTTGATCTCGGGCTATTTAGCCCCAGGTAATGGTTCAGGGTGAAGTCGCTAGCTAATAGCTAGGCATTTTAAAATGGGCTTCCACTGCGTATAGCTACGCAATACGAAGTGAACTTTCTCGAAAGGGAACGTACTCGGTTACTAACGTAACCTCGGTTCCCTGACAGTAGGGAACGAGTATTGCGTAGCCTGCCGTGCTATTACACTTGGCTCAGGTGCTGTCGCTTCAGTCAGTTTAACCGGATTCTATGGCTAAATGGTCACCATAGATTCGTGCAGTTGCTGCAGCGCAGCCAATGAGCGAGCTAGACGCTCTGAAATAATGGCTTCAATATTCTCGAGAAAAGGAGTTTTCCCACTGTGTATAGCTACGCAATGCTCATTCCCTACTCTCAGGGAACCGAGGTTACGCCAGTAACCGAGTACGTTTTGTCTAAAATGTTTATATTTTAGACCTGTGGGGATGGTTTTCACAGGAAATTATATACACACGTCACTCGCCCGTGCATGTCTCATCATAGAGAGAAAAGTTGCTCCACTCTCACGAGATTTTCAGAGCATACATGAATAATCATGAGTTTCCCAGAGCTGAGAATTTTAGTTCACGTCATCTCAGCAGGTTTAGTGGATTATTTTATTAAAGTAGCCTAATATAGATTCAGCATCTCGATGACGTATGCCTAGACAACAGTTGTTTACCTTTTCATAGCAAGTTTTTGTTTATTTAAAGAAGACAACAGAAGTAAATAACAACAGAAAGTAAAACCACACAGTACATCCAGATAGGACAACACCAACAACAGAACTTGAGAAACACTGGGGTATTTATACACAATGGGTGATTGGCAAAGAAGACACACCTGGGAACAATCAAAGAACTAATCTACAAGAAAAACTACAAAAGACTACAAAACATGACGCAAAACAGGAAATAACATAAAAGTCCACGCAAGACCAGATTAACACAAGACAGGGTGAATCATGACAATAAACATGCATGTTCTTAATGGGGAAATATAGGGGCAACTTTTGACTACTTGAAATGTTGAAAAATTAAATGTTTTTTAAAGATATCACATGCCCTGGAATAAAGATGAGACTATAAGGCCTTGATTTCCATTTGATTACTGGATCTATAGCAAGTCATGGTGGACATGTGACATTCTGTGAGACGGTAATGCCGTATTTCTGTTGAAGATGGGCTTTAGACTCACCAACAGCAAGCGTTAGCTAGCAGACTCTGGATGTATAAAGAATGACACATAATAAAGCTATTCTCAGATCAATATGTAAAACATTTATGACATTTTTAGTCTTTTGGATTCCGACATTTTTACCACTCTTTACATTTTAATGATTATGTTTAAATATTTAAAGCTATTTTAGAACAACAGAAAAAAAAAAAACATACAGTGGCCCCAAAAAATATTTGTACACTTTACCACAATTAATAATGAATAAATGTATTTGCAATAATTACCATTCAAAAGTCAGGAATGACTAAACATTTTTCAAATAAATTGGATTGGTTAAATTGATCAAAAATACATTTATAATGTTACAACAGATTTATATTTCAAATAAATGCTGTTATTCAAACTTTCTGTTCATCTGTGAATCCTGAAAACAGACACATGTATGAGGGTTTCCACAAAAATTACAAAAACTGTTTTCAACATTGATAATAATCATAAATATTTCTTGAGCAGCAAATCATCATATTATACTGATTTCTGAAGGATCATGTGACACTGAAGACTGGAGTAATGATTCTGAAAATTCAGCTTTGATCACAGGAATAAATTACACTTTACTATACACTCACCTAAAGGATTATTAGGAACACCATACTAATACTGTGTTTGACCCCCTTTCGCCTTCAGAACTGCCTTAATTCTACGTGGCATTGATTCAACAAGGTGCTGAAAGCATTCTTTAGAAATGTTGGCCCATATTGATAGGATAGCATCTTGCAGTTGATGGAGATTTGTGGGATGCACATCCAGGGCACGAAGCTCCCGTTCCACCACATCCCAAAGATGCTGTATTGGGTTGAGATCTGGTGACTGTGGGGGCCATTTTAGTACAGTGAACTCATTGTCATGTTCAAGAAACCAATTTGAAATGATTCGAGCTTTGTGACATGGTGCATTATCCTGCTGGAAGTAGCCATCAGAGGATGGGTACATGGTGGCCATAAAGGGATGGACATGGTCAGAAACAATGCTCAGGTAGGCCGTGGCATTTAAACGATGCCCAATTGGCACTAAGGGGCCTAAAGTGTGCCAAGAAAACATCCCCCACACCACCACCACCAGCCTGCACAGTGGTAACAAGGCATGATGGATCCATGTTCTCATTCTGTTTACGCCAAATTCTGACTCTACCATCTGAATGTCTCAACAGAAATCGAGACTCATCAGACCAGGCAACATTTTTCCAGTCTTCAACTGTCCAATTTTGGTGAGCTCTTGCAAATTGTAGCCTCTTTTTCCTATTTGTAGTGGAGATGAGTGGTACCCGGTGGGGTCTTCTGCTGTTGTAGCCCATCCGCCTCAAGGTTGTGCGTGTTGTGGCTTCACAAATGCTTTGCTGCATACCTCGGTTGTAACGAGTGGTTATTTCAGTCAAAGTTGCTCTTCTATCAGCTTGAATCAGTCGGCCCATTCTCCTCTGACCTCTAGCATCAACAAGGCATTTTCGCCCACAGGACTGCCGCATACTGGATGTTTTTCCCTTTTCACACCATTCTTTGTAAACCCTAGAAATGGTTGTGCGTGAAAATCCCAGTAACTGAGCAGATTGTGAAATACTCAGACCGGCCCGTCTGGCACCAACAACCATGCCACGCTCAAAATTGCTTAAATCACCTTTCTTTCCCATCCTGACATTCAGTTTGGAGTTCAGGAGATTGTCTTGACCAGGACCACACCCCTAAATGCATTGAAGCAACTGCCATGTGATTGGTTGATTAGATAATTGCATTAATGAGAAATTGAACCGGTGTTCCTAATAATCCTTTAGGTGAGTGTATATTCACATAGAAAACAGCTGATTTACATTATAATAATATTTCACAATATTACAGTTTTTGACAATTTTTTTTACAAATAAATGCAGCCTTATTGAAAATAAACATAAAGAATCTTATTAATCCCTCACTTTTTAATGGAAGTGTCTGTATATATAATATATCAAAATGAACAAGAATTTAAAAACAATCGTACCAGAATAGAGTTTAAAAAAAATAGGCCTAGTTCATGAAGGTTTATTTTAGTTGTTACAGTGATGTATTCAATAAATGATAACAACTAATAAAATACCTAGTTTAAAAGTATAGCAAGCTCAAAAAGAAGAGCGTAACGAACTGCAATCAACGTAGACGACAGATCATGGACGCACAAACCAGCTTCCTCTTGCATCCTTGCATCCGATTGCTCGATTGCTTTTGTCCGCCTCGCTGCCTGCTGTGAGCTGTGAGTTTGTTTGTGTCGTGGCTGTCTAAGCCTCGTATTAGCTTCGTATTTCCTTCTGTTTTTCCGTATTTCTCTCTTTATTCTGTTCTGAACCATCATTTAACTCATAATTACAACTCGGACTGTTGGCCAGACGCGTCTCAAGCCATTATACGGCTGGAACCGCAAATACGGTTGGAACATTGGTTGTTGGTCGTAGAGCGAGACACCGCTTCACTGCTGTTCGCCCTGCGATCGACTGCTTTTGTCAGCCTCGTTGCCCGCTGTGAGTTTGTTTGTTTGCGTTTGTTTGTTTGCACAAATACGGTTTGAACATTGGTTGTTGGTCGTAGAGCGAGACACCGCTTCACTGCTGTTCGCCCTGCGATCGACTGCTTTTGTCAGCCTCGTTGCCCGCTGTGAGTTTGTTTGTTTGCGTTTGTTTGTTTGCGCAAATACGGTTTGAACATTGGTTGTTGGTCGTAGAGCGAGACACCGCTTCACTGCTGTTCGCCCTGCGATCGACTGCTTTTGTCAGCCTCGTTGCCTGCTGTGAGTTTGTTTGTTTTCCCGTCTATCGTGTGTCTACATTACACACATACCACCAAAAAGACGGTTTTTACCCAAGACTTGAGTCATAAATTAGTATAAATATTAATAGCATCACTGGTTGCATCATTGCTAACTTACTGTCCATCTGTTAAAATGGCGAATATATCAGGTGTATGTTATCTACCTTTTGGTGCAGATGAGAACAAATCTGAATTGCTCGCGGTGCAGTCTGAATTAGAAGCTGTAGAAAAGCAGATCCGTGACCTTCTAGAGAGACAAGCTGAGCTGAGAGACCGGCGTTTAGCTCTTGAAACATCATGCGCTGATGCACACGGATCAGTGATTAACGTTAGTAACCCGCTGACGCTGACCTCGTCTACTCCGTGCGTTTCTCAGCATTGGTCCCGAGCGTCCAGGTCACGATCAGCCATGATTTCATTCACTCCGGCTCCAACACACCACCACGAAGCCTGGGTGGTTCCGCGGAAGCCGCGAGCCAGGACAAGAATCTTTTGGCCCCTCCCGGTTTTCGAGATCTCCACTCAGAACCGCTTCTCCCCTCTTCGCGAAACGGAACGCGATGCTGTGATCATCGGCGATTCCACCGTCCGACACGTCCACGCTACGTTAGGTAAAATTAAGGTGCACAGTCACTGCTTTCCTGGTGCTCGTGTTCTCGATATCACTGCGCGGGTAACTGAGATCTTGAACGGTGACGAGCGCGTCGGAGCTGTTGTGCTGCACGCGGGAGCTAACGACATTAGGCTGCGACAGACGGAGGTTCTGAAGAAAGACTTCAGGAGCCTTATCGATACGGTACGCAGCACATCGCCTGAAACATCGATTATTGTGTCTGGACCGCTTCCTACGTACCGACGAGGGCATGAAAAGTTCAGTAGATTATTCGCGCTAAATGAATGGTTATTGTCATGGTGCAATGAGCAGAAACTGATTTTTGTAAATAATTGGAATCTGTTTTGGGAGCGACCAAGGCTCTTCCGCGCTGATGGCTTACACCCAAGTAGAATTGGGGCAGATCTTCTGTCGGATAACATCTCCAAGATGTTAAATACCATTTGACTAGTAACCAAAAATCCAAATCACAGTCTCTACTGCACCAATTTAATTGATATTAATACTAGTGTAGAACATTGCATAGAAACTGTGTCTATTCCTCGTTTACTAAGATCAAATAATAAATCTACTGCGGGATCTAGAAAAAATCTAATTGTTATTAAAACAAAAAATCTCGCTATTAGTGAACAAAAACAATTTCTAAAGCTAGGTCTTCTAAACATTAGATCGCTCACACCTAAGACGGTTATTGTAAATGAAATGGTCACAGATAATAATTTCGATGTTCTGTGCCTTACTGAAACCTGGCTTAAACCAAATGATTATTTCGGTCTAAATGAGTCTACTCCACCAGGATACTGTTATAAGCATGATCCCCATCTGATCGGTCGTGGCGGCGGTGTTGCAACAATCTACAGAGATATCCTTAATGTTACTCAGAAAACTCGTCATAGGTTTAATTCGTTTGAAGTGCTTGTGCTAAATGTTACGCTCTTAGATGTAAGAAAAAAATCCCTATTATCTCTAGCATTGGCTACCGTATATAGACCTCCAGGGCCTTACGCCAATTTCCTAAAAGAGTTTGCTGACTTTCTATCAGATCTTTTGGTCAACGTCGATAAAGCATTAATTGTTGGAGATTTTAACATACACGTAGATAATTTAAATGATGCGTTAGGGGCTGCGTTTACAGATTTATTAAACTCCTTCGGGGTCAAGCAAAACGTCACCGGACCAACTCATCGTCTTAATCATACACTCGATTTAATTATATCATATGGAACCGATCCAACCGATATAGATATCATTCCACAAAGTGATGATGTCACTGACCACTACTTGGTAACTTGCATATTACGCACTGCTGTAATATGTCATGCTGCGCCACGTTATCGACCAGGTAGAACAATTCGTCCATCCACCATACAGTAGATCATTTCTCAAATAGCTTATCTGATCTGTCTCAGCTGCTGCCTGAACCCAAACAAACAGATGAATTAGACGAACTAACTAGCACTATGAGCACCATTCTCTCTAGAACATTGGATATTGTTGCACCCATTAGATTAAAAAAGGTCAGAGAAAAAAGTATAGCACCATGGTACAATAATACTACGTATGTTTTAAAGAGAGAAACCCGTAATTTAGAGCGTAAATGGAAAAAAACTAATTTAGAGGTCTTTAGAATCGCGTGGAAAGACAGTATGTCACTTTATAAAAAGGCACTTAAAACGGCCAGGGCTGAGCACCTCAGCAAATTAATAGAAAACAACCGAAATAATCCAAGGTTTTTATTTAATACCGTGGCTAGACTAACAAATAAACAGACGTCGTCTGAACAAAATACCTCGTTACAGTTTAGTAGTAATGATTTCATGAACTTCTTCATCAGAATCAAAATCGTAAACGTTCGATCTTTGCTCGCGCCTTATAATTCGGCCGCAATTATCACCCCGCAAGAACAATTACAATGCTTTACAACCATAGAACAAAAAGAGTTAAATAAACTTACCACTTCATCTAAAACAACAACATGTTTATTAGATCCTATACCAACTGAACTACTGAAAGAAGTGTTACCTATAGTGGAAGAGCCTCTTCTCAATATTATTAACTCATCTTTATCTTTAGGTCATGTTCCAAGAACGTTCAAGCTGGCAGTTATAAAACCTCTTATTAAGAAACCACAATTAGATCCAAATAACCTAGCAAATTACAGACCCATTTCGAATCTTCCATTTATGTCAAAAATATTAGAAAAAGTTGTGTCCGCTCAACTCGGCTCTTTCTTGCAAGAAAACGACATCTATGAAAAGTTTCAGTCTGGATTCAGGCCACATCATAGCACTGAAACTGCGCTTGTTAGAATCACAAATGATTTACTTTTAGCTTCGGACCAAGGCTGTATCTCAGTACTAGTTTTACTTGATCTTAGTGCTGCGTTCGATACTATAGATCACACAATACTCTTAGATCGACTACAAAATTACACTGGTGTTAAAGGACAAGCATTAAGCTGGTTCAGGTCATACTTATCTGACCGCTACCATTTCGTCTACTTAAATGGAGAAAAATCGATTATAACTTCGGCAAACTATGGAGTGCCGCAGGGATCTGTGTTAGGCCCTTTATTATTCTCAATATATATGCTGCCACTTGGTAATATTCTAAGGAAACATGGAATTAGTTTCCATTGTTATGCTGATGACACTCAAATATATATTTCATCACGGCCAGATGAATACGCTAAATTATCCAAATTGACAGATTGTGTTAAAGATATAAAAGATTGGATGACGCGTAATTTTCTTTTATTAAATCCAGACAAGACAGAGGTAATACTTATCGGTTCTAAAAACCGTCCACAAAACCTTTCACAGCACGACTTTAACATAGTAGGATGCCCTGTTACTTTATCCGCTACAGTAAAAGACCTGGGTGTTACATTAGACTGCAACCTGTCTTTTGAAAAGCATATTTCATATGTTACAAAAACTGCCTTTTTCCACCCTAGAAACATTGCTAAGCTACGTAATATGCTATCAGTCTCTGATGCAGAAAAGTTAGTTCATGCATTCATGACCTCGAGACTAGATTACTGTAATGCTTTATTAGCTGGTTGTCCTGCATCTTCAATAAACAAGCTACAGTTAGTCCAAAATGCAGCCGCTAGAGTTCTTACTAGATCAAGAAAATATGATCATATAACACCGATTTTATCATCACTTCATTGGTTACCTATAAAGTTCCGTATTAAATACAAGGTATTGCTTTTGACTTATAAAGCTCTAAATGGTTTAGCTCCAGTCTATTTAACGGATCTTCTATCGCCTTACAATCCATCGCGCTCTTTAAGATCACTAAATTTGAGGCTTCTGGTCATTCCTAGGATATCCAGATCCACCAAAGGAGGCAGAGCATTTTCACATTTAGCTCCGAAGCTCTGGAATACCCTTCCTGATATTGTTCGTAGCTCAGACTCGCTCTCCCAGTTTAAAACTAGACTGAAGACGCATCTATTTAGCCAGGCATTCATATAAATTTTTTATCTTACAGTTACTGTAAATTCGACCTCTAGTTCATAAACGCCAGAGGAGAACTGGCCCCCGACTGAGCCTGGGTTCTCCCAAGGTTTTTTTTCTCCATTGGGTCATCTGATGGGGTGTTAGGACACCATTAGGTCACTGGATGGAGTTTTTCGATTCCTTGCCACTGTTGCCTTTGGCTTGCTCAGTTGGGGATATTCAAATTAATTAACCAATCATACCATTGATCAGCTCTACCAAACTTGGATGTCTTTTTTCCAGTAATAAACAAACATTGTTAAGTTGTTTTGATTGATACTGTGAAGCAGCTTTGATACAATCTGTATTGTGAAAAGCGCTATATAAATATATTTGACTTGACTTGACTTGACAAAACGTGGTGCATAAAGAACTTTTAAAACTGCTATGAAAAGGTAAACAATCGTAGTTTAGGCATAATTCAGCGATACGCTGAAACTATAGTTGACTTTATGAAATAACCAACTAAACGTGCTAAGATAACATGAACTAAATTTCTGAGTCGCGCATGTCTGGGAAACTCATGAATATTCACGTACGATCAGCCTTCGCAAATCGATAATATCGCAAAACCATATTCATCCAAAGCCACTGGAAGGCAAGCCTGAAACCTTTAGCCATAAAAGCGTTTTTTGCTTCACTAAACAACCACCTCATACAGTGACTGTATCATATAACCACAGTGCTTTTTCTAAAGGCTATGGGACAGTTTAAGGAAATTATGATAATGAACAATTCAATTTTAATAACTATACCATACATGATTTATCCTTGGCTTTTGAACACAGACATATGTAAAGCTCAAATCTGGACTGCAAATACCCAGAGAAGTGCATGTTTGGCAAATCCAAAACCAGGAATGAATTATTCATTGGCTGAATCAGAGAACTTCAAAAATGCATGAACAGTGCAGGAGAATTATGAAGAAAAGACCAGCTTTGCTTGACAGTTTATGCACTGGTTATTATTGCTGTAATGTCATTTTGGCAACCCTACTTTAATTGTTCTTCAGATTCTGCAGTTGTTTTAAGACTTCATGCATCATGCATTTGGCTCTGCAATAACAACTGCATTCCTTAGTTCAAAATAGGGTATTATTGTCGGCAGGTGCTATTATTATACAGTATTTAAATACTTAAAGTCCCCCTGTGGTGAAAATCCAGCTTTTAATGTTGTTTATATATCTATGTGGTGTTTTTAATATGCTTTAAGACAAACCATGTGTAAATTCATAAGTCGACAGCATTGCTGAGTATTTTCTCCTTAAAACTGCAGTGAACCAAAGGCAGTCTCAAAAACACGGTTTGAAATCGCTGGTGTTTCTGACGTCACAAACGACCTTGTAACCAATCAGATCAACGTGTGATCGTCAACAAGTGGATCTCTGAGTGAGTGAGTGAGTGAGTGAGTGGAGGCGGGGCTCATTTGCATATTCATAGAACCGTTTAAATTTGTCATTTTGGTGAACAAAGATGAGTTTTAAGGGACAAAATTATTGACTACAAGGGGACTTTAATCCACACTAAAAAGTTATGTCATGCATTATAATAAATTACCATACCAACTGACATCAGTAAAACAGCATTGCTTTATTCATAACTGTTAAAAAAGTGAATTTATGGTAAAAATCCGACAGTTGTGTTTGCCAGAATATTTACAGTAAAAAATATGGTAGCAACATAAAGTTTTATGGATTGAAATTTACACAGAAAAACGTATATTATATAGTTAAATACTAAATATAATATTAATATACCAAAGTACTAAAATCTTCTTAGGTTACGTATGTAACCCGGTTCCAGGGAAACGAGATGCGTCATGGTGTTGATGTTATGGATCGCTTCTGCGTGACTGGTGTGTAAAGCATGTGTGAAAACACACCAATCATAATTGGCTGATGTCAGGTCAGGTGACGCAGCACGTCAGCAAGACCATAAAAGGGCACATGCGTCACGGAATAGATATTCCCCGTGCCTCATAGGCCAGAGAAACTGCATCTTTTATCCACTGTGAAAGATGCTGCTAGATGACCACAGGCTTGCTCAGACCAAGAGTTGGTGGATGAATGCCACTGGCCGGAGCGGTGGAGAAATGCTCACACTGAACACAGTCAGGCCCCTCGAGGACTGACCAAGCATGTGTTCGGATGTAATCCAGTCTAATCCAAGCAGGAGGAGTGCACTGGATGATCTCTGCTCTTCTGATGAAGTCAGTGTTAAAAGAAGAGCCACTTACAGAGTCTGCAACTGTTTCGAGGTGGACTCTGAGGGTTCAGATGCTGAGCCTCCAGGCCCACAGAAGCGTCCAGAGCCTGAAGATGGCGAGCAATAATCCAGACACCAAGGGTTCCTCTCCACAGAAGAGTCCCGAGCCTGAAGATGGCGAGCAATAATCCAGACACCAAGGGTTCCTCTCCACAGAAGAGTCCCGAGCCTGAAGATGGCGAGCAATAATCCAGACACCAAGGGTTCCTCTCCACAGAAGAGTCCCGAGCCTGAAGATGGCGAGCAATAATCCAGACACCAAGGGTTCCTCTCCACAGAAGAGTCCCGAGCCTGAAAATGGCGAGCAATAATCCAGACACCAAGGGTTCCTCTCCACAGAAGCGTCCCGAGCCTGAAGATGGCGAGCAATAATCCAGACACCAAGGATTCCTCTCCACAGAAGAGTCCCTAGCCTGAAGATGGCGAGCAATAATCCAGACACCAAGGGTGTCAGACGCTTCCTCTCCACAGAAGCGTCCCGAGCCTGAAGATGGCGAGCAATAATCCAGACACCAAGGGTTCCTCTCCACAGAAGAGTCCCGAGCCTGAAGATGGCGAGCAATAATCCAGACACCAAGGGTTCCTCTCCACAGAAGCGTCCCGAGCCTGAAGATGGCGAGCAATAATCCAGACACCAAGGGTTCCTCTCCACAGAAGCGTCCCGAGCCTGAAGATGGCGAGCAATAATCCAGACACCAAGGGTTCCTCTCCACAGAAGAGTCCCGAGCCTGAAGATGGCGAGCAATAATCCAGACACCAAGATTTCCTCTCCACAGAAGCGTCCCGAGCCTGAAGATGGCGAGCAATAATCCAGACACCAAGGGTTCCTCTCCACAGAAGCGTCCCGAGCCTGAAGATGGCGAGCAATAATCCAGACACCAAGGGTTCCTCTCCACAGAAGCGTCCCGAGCCTGAAGATGGCGAGCAATAATCCAGACACCAAGGGTTCTTCTCCACAGAAGAGTCCCGAGCCTGAAAATGGCGAGCAATAATCCAGACACCAAGGGTTCCTCTCCACAGAAGCGTCCCGAGCCTGAAGATGGCGAGCAATAATCCAGACACCAAGGATTCCTCTCCACAGAAGAGTCCCTAGCCTGAAGATGGCGAGCAATAATCCAGACACCAAGGGTTCCTCTCCACAGAAGAGTCCCGAGCCTGAAGATGGCGAGCAATAATCCAGACACCAAGGGTGTCAGACGCTTCCTCTCCACAGAAGCGTCCCGAGCCTGAAGATGGCAAGCAATAATCCAGACACCAAGGGTTCCTCTCCACAGAAGAGTCCCGAGCCTGAAGATGGCGAGCAATAATCCAGACACCAAGGGTTCCTCTCCACAGAAGCGTCCCGAGCCTGAAGATGGCGAGCAATAATCCAGACACCAAGGGTTCCTCTCCACAGAAGCGTCCCGAGCCTGAAGATGGCGAGCAATAATCCAGACACCAAGGGTTCCTCTCCACAGAAGAGTCCCGAGCCTGAAAATGGCGAGCAATAATCCAGACACCAAGGGTTCCTCTCCACAGAAGCGTCCCGAGCCTGAAGATGGCGAGCAATAATCCAGACACCAAGGATTCCTCTCCACAGAAGAGTCCCTAGCCTGAAGATGGCGAGCAATAATCCAGACACCAAGGGTTCCTCTCCACAGAAGAGTCCCGAGCCTGAAGATGGCGAGCAATAATCCAGACACCAAGGGTGTCAGACGCTTCCTCTCCACAGAAGCGTCCCGAGCCTGAAGATGGCAAGCAATAATCCAGACACCAAGGGTTCCTCTCCACAGAAGAGTCCCGAGCCTGAAGATGGCGAGCAATAATCCAGACACCAAGGGTTCCTCTCCACAGAAGGTCTGACAGCGGTTACGTGTCTAGCAGAAGCGGTGGCCACATCTCCAGCTGTACCAGTGGACAGGGTTTATGTTTCATCTAGAGCTCTAGAGCACCAGAAGTTAAACAGTGTACCTTTAAGTAAAGAAATAACAGTGATAATTTGTGATCAATGATCTGAATTTTTATTTAGTCAAAAACTAAGTACACAGTTACATATAAATGCTTCTGATTTAATAAATTTAATACAATTTACTATTAACAAAATGACAGGTTTTTGCCGTTACATTTTTACAGTCTTTTACCCATAAAATGACAATCATTTTTTGCAGTGCAGGCACTTAAATACTTAAGTACAGTAATGAAGTAAAATATATTGAGTTACTATCCACCACTGGAAAGCCCCAAGCTCTCCAAGCAACATCTGTTTCTGTAAGAGATGGATGTAAACCGAGAGCAAAAGGTGAACATGAAACGAGAACGCTCCTGCTTGCACCAAATCACAAATATACACCAAGGATGCACTTTGTCACCGAACAACCAAGAGAAAAGTTTCTATCCCGCTGATCCTGTGCAGAGATGTGAGTCAAGTTTGCACTGTAACAAGATGTAATTTGGACTATGAAGAAAGTCTGATTAAAATGAGTCCCAGTTTCATGCACACTGAGACGATTAAACACTGGCCACCAGTGAATTACTGTGCTTTTATCCAGGCTCTATCCATATCTTCAGCTACTGACAGCATACAAGTAACTGCATATGTCGGGGTTATTAGTGTCAACCAATATTGATTTTCTTGATGGCAGATGCCGACAGTGGCGGTTCTAGACCATTTCAACTGGGGGGGCCAAGCTGGGGCCAGTTGTACTGTTAGAGGGGCCAGTTACATATAGACCTTATTGTTGTCATATCATTTTCTGCACTGCACTGCAGGCATTAACAGGCAAAATACCATGTTTATAATAATTCAACAATGTATTTGCATTTCCATTATATTTTTACATTTGCATTACATATTCAGTATTAGTCACAGTAACTGTAATTGACATGTCATTCTTTCTCTTCATTTTGGTGAGAACTATAGAGCAAAAGCAATGGGGACCAAGAAGCTTATTAATTCATTTACTGAAAATAACTGACTTGCTAGGTAACTATGTCTAACCGTTTACAGGGTTCCTGCACACTTTTTAAAGTCAAATTTAAGGCTTTTTAAGACCTGAAGAAATCAAAATTCATACTGTACATTAGGGGTGTGCAATATTGACAAAAATATATCTCAATATTTTCAACGTTTTGTTGATAATAATTAGATGATATTTTACTGATTGTGTTTTTGTGCTGGTGCCATGGCTGGTTTAGGCCTGTTGTTGACAGCTGACTCATGAAGATATTAATATTTTTAATATTATATGCAGTGGTCAGTTCACAGCAGTGACAGAAATTAATTTTTTAATTAATTTTTAATTAATTTAATTTGCCACCTTAAATTGATTTCCAGGGGCATTTTCACCTATATATGGACATTCTTTCTAAACTTATTTAGAGTTATGAATCACCTTTTATGTCAAATACTAACATTCAAATTATTCAGTAATTATACTTATTTATACAATAATACTTAATTATACAATAATTGTACAGTACCACTGTTACCCGTCAAATTAAATCATTCAATCAAAATCCATCTTTGCAGTGCAGAGGAGACACAGAAGCGGCATTAATATATTTACACTCCATTTACAATTGCATAAATAAAGCTATGAGATTTTTTTTAAATCAATATTTAAATATGAAATGATTTCTAATTTTAACGTTTTAATTAAAGGGTACTTTAAATATGAAACTAAAACCGCCAGTAGGCGGCGGCAAGTCACTGTCTTAATAAGTGAGTTGAGGGAGTATGGCAAGCCGTTTTAACATTTAATCATTTAAACCTACTAGTCTCTATTTTCATGCTACTAGTACTTATTTTTTAGATACTAGTATCTATTCCATTAAGTACTAGTACTTATTCATTAGCTACTAGTGCTTTTTCTTTAGGTACTAGTGCCTTTTCTTTAGATACTAGTACTTATTCATTAGATACTAGTCCTTATTTATTAGATACTAGTACTTATTCATTAGATACTAGTCCTTATTTATTAGATACTAGTACTTATTCATTAGATACTAGTCCTTATTTATTAGATACTAGTGCTTATCAATTAGCTACTAGTACTTATTCAATAGATACTAGTACTTATTCATTAGTTACTAGTACTTATTCATTAGATACTAGTACTTATTCATTAGATACTAGTACCTATTAAATAGATACTAGTACTTATTCATTAGATACTAGTACTTATTCATTAGATACTAGTACTTATTTCGATAGTCACTAGTAACTATTCTTTTGTTACTAGTAACAAAAAATTTTTTTTGCCATTGACTTCTATGGGGATCTGTCATTTAGATAGCAACTATTCAGTTCTGACTAGTATCTATTCCAATTGTGACTAGTACATATATATTAGATACTGGTAGTTATTCTTTAGGTACTAGTACTTATTTTTTAGATACTAGTACTTATTCATTAGCTACTAGTACTTATTCATTAGCTACTAGTACTTATTCATTAGATACTAGTACTTATTCATTAGATACTAGTACTTATTCATTAGATACTAGTACCTATTAATTAGATACTAGTACTTATCAATTAGCTACTAGTACTCATTCAATAGATACTAGTTCCTATTAATTAGATACTAGTATTTATTCCAAATGTTACTAGTAACTATTATTATCTTACTAGTCACAACTGCTTTTTTACTAGTCTTATGTTATGACTAGTCAGAACGGCCACTGTATAGTTCAATTAAAAATCTTACTAGTAAAATAAAAAATCTTACTAGTAACATTTGGAATAAATACTAGTATCTAATAAATAGATACTAGTATCTATTGAATAAGTACTAGTATCTAATGAATAAGTACTAGTATCTAATGAATAAGTACTAGTATCTATTGAATAAGTACTAGTATCTAATTAATAGGTACTAGTATCTAATGAATAAGTACTAGTATCTATTGAATAAGTACTAGTATCTAATTAATAGGTACTAGTATCTAATGAATAAGTACTAGTATCTATTGAATAAGTACTAGTATCTAATGAATAAGTACTAGTATCTAATGAATAAGTACTAGTATCTATTGAATAAGTACTAGTATCTAATTAATAGGTACTAGTATCTAATGAATAAGTACTAGTATCTATTGAATAAGTACTAGTAGCTAATGAATAAGTACTAGTATCTAAAAAATAAGTACTAGTACCTAAAGAATAACTACCAGTATCTAATATATATGTACTAGTCACAATTGGAATAGATACTAGTCAGAACTGAATAGTTGATATCTAAATGACAGATCCCCATAGAAGTCAATGGCAAAAAAATTTTTTTGTTACTAGTAACAAAAGAATAGTTACTAGTGACTATCGAAATAAGTACTAGTATCTAATGAATAAGTACTAGTATCTAATGAATAAGTACTAGTATCTATTTAATAGGTACTAGTATCTAATGAATAAGTACTAGTATCTAATGAATAAGTACTAGTAACTAATAAATAAGGACTAGTATCTAATGAATAAGTACTAGTATCTAAAGAAAAGGCACTAGTACCTAAAGAAAAAGCACTAGTAGCTAATGAATAAGTACTAGTACTTAATGGAATAGATACTAGTATCTAAAAAATAAGTACTAGTAGCATGAAAATAGAGACTAGTAGGTTTAAATGATTAAATGTTAAAACGGCTTGCCATAGAGGGAGTCATTCATTCAACCGATTCGTTCAAACGGCTGATTCATTCGGGAAAGCAGCAAGTGATTCGTTCAAAACGCGGATTTCAGTCAATAAATCATCGCTGTCTGTTGCACTGAGACTCTGCTACGGTTTCATTTTGAAATTCTAGTCGGCGAAATAAAGGGAAAACAAACAATATTGACAATATTGTGTCTAAAAAGTAACTCCCAATGTTAACTTATTGTTAATTTAACTGTTGTATAACATAAATATCACAGTTGCAATTGTGCACGGGAAAACGGCACTCTTGCTGATGTGATATTCTAATATAAGAACATAATAATATAAATATAAGACAAAAACTAATTTGGGGACATAGCCTATGAAGCGCACACAGCAGTGAAAGGACGATAGACAAATGCGATGTCAGCTCACAGTGCCTCGTACACAGTTAAAACAATGATTACAATATCATAATAGACAATACACATCGCACACCTCTACGCACATAAAGAATGAACTTACAACTGAACTGACATTTACTAACTTTCTTCTTCTCTCCTCTCTCGCGTGCAGGAGACAGACGTTATTCTGCCGCGATTCCCGCGAATGTGATGCGAATTGTCACGTGAACAAGCAAATCCACCGATATAATCCACCGGTGGCCGATATAAATCTGATATACATGACATCACACTATTTCATTTAAAAACACATGCATAACAATAGCATAACAATTTAATACAAATTAAATGTATGTTTATTTTACACAGTATTTACTAAATTATAAATAAATAATTTGAAAATTAACATGAAAAAACTTTAGATTGCAACTTATTGATACTGTAATCCTATTATAGTATTTTTCATAAAAAATATGAATAATAATAAAAAAGGAAGTAAACACTGTTACCAATGGGCGTTCAGACTCAGGCGCTGGCGTTCTCATCACTTTCAAAATAAAAGTCCTGTACGATGTCAAAGTTCCAAACAGGAAAACTTACTGATAATTAAAAAATTGCAAATGTCAGCCACTAGTGGTTCTACACTGATGATTAATTACCTCTCACACTGCCTCCAGTTCTGCAGGACTCCCGTTACACCAGGCCAAATGCCCAGAACACACCAGTGAATACACTCTAAAAAACACTGGGTTAAAAACAACCCAATTAGGGTTGTTTTCAACCCAAAGGCTGGGTAAATATAGGACAGAACACATGTTGGGTTAATTTTACCCATAAAATTGGGTTGTTTATTTAACCCAACATAATGGGTTGATTTAACCCATCATACTGGATAGATAAATTTTTTCTATAGTACTAGCTTTTTTTGTTGCTTTTTTTTTTTACTTTATACATGAACTCATGTTTACAGATTAACTTAAACTTAAAAAAAAAATACTCAACACAACCGATGGTTTGCATGATAATTCCTTTTTTTTATTATCATATTTTACAGTATAGCATATTTTATATAGTTTTGAATACATAAAGCATACATTTAAGCTTGTTTAACAAATATTAAATATTAAATAGTAAAAATGTACATTTATGAGTAATTGCAGTGTAATGGCCCAGTCTCTGCTGTGCGGTTTCCACTGTACCGGCGCTGGATCTCGCGAGCTTGAGTCGTGTTTATAACTTCAGACCGCAGAAATATGACTGACTCCATAACCTGTCCATAAACAATCAGTGTAAAGTACTGACAACATATTTTAACTTTATAAGCATTTATATTCTGTATATTTTTTTTTAAATAAAATCATATAATGTTATGCAAGGCATCAGGCATTTCCATCACGTGAAAAATAACCTATTTTTTTAGTGTATAAAGTTGATTACAAAAGAAAAAACCAAAACGAAGCAACACACCAGGTTGAGGCAGCACTCCAGTGATTCCCAAGATCATACCTTACGGTTACAGTTGTGTTACCTGTATCCCAACCTCAATAATACACCACAGGAAAACCACATAAAACATGCACATCACTGCAGCCCATAACGTCCATCCATTCTCCAAACCGCTTGTCCTGGTATACCGCAGTCTCCAGCCGCATAAATCATAATCATTATAAAACTGTGCAGGAACACATAAGCAGGTAGGACTCAGTCTCCGGTATAGCCAAACCAAGGCTGGCGAACTCATTTTAATCTCATGAAAGGAAGGGTAAGAGAAAGGCTCTTTGATTAATACACTAGAGTCTTCTGACTCTGAAATGTCTTCAACTGTGACCTCATCGATAAGGCTGATATAAGGATGCTTTGATTCGGCAATCAAGATGAGTGCCATCATAGATCTCCAGATCTGCATAATCTGACAGAATTATTCCATTCCCAATCCGGATCTAGGGATTTTCCCAGTAAGCCAGCAGGCCATATTCAGACATAAAAAGAGCAGAGGAGTCTCATATGCCATTCTCCTCAACTATACGTTATCAGTGGTTTAGCTCTTCTTGCATGAGGTTCAGTTAGAGAGAATGGGCATAATTGCATGGGAAAGCGCTGTGCCAAGCAGTGCCGTGAACGAAGGCATCATGCCACGGACGGGCTACACGGTCCTGGCGCTCATCATCGGTGTGTTCTCTGTGTTGGGCATCGTGCTGAACGTGACGGTGGTGGCGGTGACGCTGAGGCACAGACAGCTCCGGCAGCCGCTGAACTTCGCTCTGGTGAACCTGGCCGTGGCGGATCTGGGCTGTGCCGTGTTCGGGGGGCTGCCCACCACACTGACCAACGCCATGGGCTACTTCAGCCTGGGCCGGGGGGGCTGTGTGCTGGAGGGCTTCGCTGTCGCCTTCTTCGGTGAGCATCTACTAAACCTTTTACGCATACCTTATTGTGGGGTTTTTTTGGGGGGTTTTTACCATGAAATAGTTCTGAAATAGTCAAAATTTTCGTTTTTAATGGTAAAAGACTTTTTTTTTTTACCACGAAATAGTTCTGAAATAGTAAAAATGATGGTTTTTAAATGTAAAATACTTTTTTTTTACCATGAAATAGTTCTGAAATAGTAAAAATGATCGTTTTTAGCGGTAAAATACTTTTTTTTTTACCATGAAATAGTTCTGAAATAGTCAAAATGATCGTTTTTAACGGTAAAATATTTTTTTTTACCATGAAATAGTTCTGATAAAGTAAAAATTATCGTTTTTAACGGTAAAATACTTTTTTTTTTTACCATGAAATAGTTCTGAAATAGTAAAATTGATAGTTTTTAACGGTAAAAGACTTTTTTTTTTTACCATGAAATAGTTCTGATATAGTAAAAATTATAGTTTTTAACGGTAAAATCCTTTTTTTTCCATCGTTTTTAACGGTAAAATATTTTTTTTTACCATAAAATAGTTCTGAAATAGTAAAAATTATAATTTTTAACGGTAAAATAGTTTTTTTTACCATGAAATAGTTCTGAAATAGTCAAAATCATCATTTTTAACGGTAACATTTTTTTTTTACCATGAAATAGTTCTGAAATAGTAAAAATGATCGTTTTTAACGGTAAAATTGTTTTTTTTACCATGAAATAGTTCTGATATAGTAAAAATTATAGTTTTTAACGGTAAAATACTTTTTTTTAACCATCGTTTTTAACGGTAAAATACTTTTTTTTACCATGAAATAGTTCTGAAATAGTCAAAATCATCATTTTTAACGGTAACATTTTTTTTTTACCATGAAATAGTTCTGAAATAGTAAAAATTATCGTTTTTAACGGTAAAATTGTTTTTTTTACCATGAAATAGTTCTGATATAGTAAAAATTATAGTTTTTAACGGTAAAATACTTTTTTTTAACCATCGTTTTTAACGGTAAAATACTTTTCTTTTACCATGAAATAGTTCTGAAATAGTCAAAATGATCGATTTTAATGTTAATTTTTTTTTTTTACCATGAAATAGTTCTGAAATAGTCAAAATGATCGTTTTTAAATGGAAAAGACTTTTTCTTTTTCTTTTATCATATCATATCATGTCATATTTGCTGCAGTTTGTCTCACTGATGTCCTGTATCAGCGTGCTGTATAAAGCTCTGCCTCCTGCAGGTATCGCGGGCCTGTGCTCGGTGGCCATCATCTCGCTGGAGCGCTGTCTGGTGGTGTGCCGGCCCGTGGGCTCGCTCAGCTTCAGCGCCTGGCACGCGGTGGCCGGGGTGGTGATGACCTGGCTCTGGTCGTTCCTCTGGAACACACCGCCTCTGTTCGGGTGGGGGGGGTTCGAGCTGGAGGGCGTTCAGACCAGCTGTGCCCCGGACTGGTACAGCAGAAACTGGGCCAACGTCTCCTACATCCTCTGCTACTTCCTCCTCTGCTTCGCTCTGCCTTTCTCTGTCATCATTGTGTCCTACACTCGCCTCCTGTGGACCCTGCGACGGGTAGGGATCCGCTCTATGCTCATGAGAAGCCCAGTGTCGGCCCAGATCCGGCCCACATCTGGTGGCGTGGAGTCCACGTGTACTGGATCTGGGTCGACACTATCGGTGCGTTCAAGTCATCTCGTTGAGTTCGTATTTACGAGTTGAGCGCACATGAACAACACCACAATGTCGTAAATACGAGTGGGAACCCCCGATCGTTACGAGTCAGTGAGAAACATGGCGGAATACCACAATACTTACAGGTTTATCAGTGATATTATCAGGCTTTTCTATTTACAGCGAAGTAAGCTAATTGCCTGCACAGAATATGATAGCATTATAATATAACAATGTAATTTGTAACGATAAAGTTTGCAGTGGCTTCATAAATTAATTAAAAAACATAAAAAAGCAAAGCACACCTGATGCACATTTCTCTGTTCTTCATTTTCTAGAACTATAGTTTAAGAACCTTGCTGTGTTTTTGTGTAATTAATTAAGAGAATGTACGCCGCCATCTTACTCAGACGAAAGTGAATTGAGCGCACTGGCCGTCGAAAACACTTGAGCGCACCGTATGTTCCTGTCTAGGGAGGAAGTCGTTTTCATATGTGTCTGTATCAGAAATTGTAGTATGTTTTATAGATGTTTACAGCACTTTATCCTTCATCCTTCCCTCGCACTTTGTAACATCTTTCCCTCACAGGTCAAAATGACGCGAAGCCCTAAGATTTTACCGTTAAATTACTAGATTTGATCAATAATAAATAAATAGTTATTTAAGCACATTTCTTACATTCTTTCAACTTAAATTAAAAATAACTCACAATTTCATGCATAACCCTATAAATTCAGCTCTAAATATCTTACATTGGGTGTTTTTGACCTCTTGTGGAAAAATAATAATATAACATGATATTTCATGACTCTTGATGGCCTTGTATCTCTATATGGAGCAAATGAGCTATTCCTCTGGGTCCTAAAGGCAGTTCTCTTTCAAGGGAACTCGAGCTGCGTTTGAGACGCGATGGGAACGCTCTGCGTGATTACGTCGTGAAGCACGTGTAAAATCAGCCCAATGGAAGCCCACTACGACATAGGTGACGTCATAGACCAGGAAACTATAAAGCAGCCCTGAAATCAGCAAGCGCTCTCTGTATATCTGTCCTTGTCTATTTATTGTTGTCTGTCAAGCCCAATATATCTATCATTATTATGGCGAGCAAGCAAGATTATAGACGGTGTGTTGTTCCCTGCCTCGTTATATTACGGGTGGGGACACACATCAGCTTTGTGTTGCTTGTTTGGGAGTGGAGCATGCCCAGTCAGTCCTCGAGGGGGCTGATTGTGAGCATTGTATAAGTCTATCTATGAAGACGCTCCGCTCTCGCCGATCGTTCTTTGAGGAGGACGGTTCGGTTCGCGCTCCCTGCGCGGGTCCCGCTGTTGCCTAGACACGGCGGCGACTCACATTTTGGGGTTCGCAAACGGATCTGACAGCGTGGGTTGGGACGGGCCCTGCCCTATCTCAGCTTTCACCTGCAGATCCAGTGTGCTGCGATTTCCAGTTCCGAGGAATTGGTATCGTTAGTGTTTTGTTAAGAAAAAGTGAACAAGACAAATAAAAATATTAAGAAAAAGGCAGATGTTTGATTTTTCAATAAATAGGCAGCTCATAACTCTGTTGAATAAAGAGGAGCTTTTAAAAGGAGGTTTTTCTAATGCTGTTGCTAGTTAAATATTTACTGGACAGCTGAACATTATGAGAGTGAAAATAAAAAGAGTTTATTAGATGAAATATATCTAAAAAAACAGGAAAACTCTGTATCTCAGCCTCCTCGTCGGGGACTACTGGTTTTTCCCTATCTCCACACTGAGGTGTTGAGATCGTGGAATAAACCGGTTTCTATTTTATGTGTTTAATACCCAAACGTCTAACTAGAGTAATGTTATGGGTATTAAGTATCATGGTATGACAGTGCCTTGGATTATAGAGACGCTTGCGAGCTTTCTCTCTCCCGAGTCGGCGTCATAATTTTTAACCCCGACGTTACCCACCAGCCATCTTTAATAATAAATAAATTTTATTAGGCAGTACTGGTGGGTAAAGTATTTAAGGACATAGATGAATGTGAGGATGTCAGCATTGACTCTATTCGAGAATATATTCGAGAATATATATATATATATATATATATATATATGTTTATATGTATACGTTTTTCTGATATAAAAATAAAGAAAAAGAAAGATAAAAATGTCTGTTCTTCTGGACGCTCCGCTTTCAAGAAAACTAAACCTTTCAGCGGCGTTCCAGAGGTTTCTTCCTCACCAATCTATGTTCCTGAAACTGGCATAGAGTGCAAAGAAGAAGACCTGATGCCGAGGCTATCAGGCTTCTAAGGGTGGTCCCCTCCGGGGTAGGGACGGTTTTGAGAAATCGTTTCTCCTCGGCGCCCTCTGGGGTGCGACTCTCTGAGGAGGGTCGCAGCGCTGCCAGTTCGGTTGTTCCCTGCCGGTTCGCCGTTCAGGGCACCGAGGTGTCAGCGTCCCCATACGATCCTCCGAGGAGGGTCGTAGAGCAGTCAGTTCGGTCTCCCTGCCGGTTCGCCGTTTCAGGGTGCCGAGGTGCCTGCTTTTTCCTACGATCCTCCGAGAAGGGTCGTAGGAACTAAGCTAGTTAGAGGTAGGCAAGATCTGAGGACTGTCGTCATCTCTAATAAAGCTTAGACAAGAAGTCCTGTCGAATGAAAAAAAAAAAAGAGGGACGGTTTTGAGAAATCGTTTCTCCTCGGCGCCCTCTGGGGTGCGACTCTCTGAGGAGGGTCGCAGCGCTGCCAGTTCGGTTGTTCCCTGCCGGTTCGCCGCTTCAGGGCGCCGAGGTGTCAGCGTCCCCGTGCAATCCTCTGAGGAGGATTGTAGAACGGTCAGTTCGGTTGTTCCCTGCCGGTTCGCCGCTTCAGGGCACCGAAATGATTGTTCAATCAAATCCAGAGGACAGTCTCGAGAGACTGGTTCCCTTATCGGAATTTCTGGCAGCGTGGAAACTTCTGCCAAATATTTCTTTATGGGTCCTGCACATAATAGAAAAGGGTTACAGAAGTCAGCTCGGTTCTCGTCAGCCCAGATTTCAGGGGGTCCTCCCTACGGTAGTGGACTCACAGGAGGCTCTGGTTATGGAGCAGGAAGTACTGACACTTCTTCAAAAAGGAGCTATAGAAAGGGTTTCTCCTCCCAGCAGAGAGTCAGGGTTTTACAGCCGTTACTTCATTGTTCCAAAGAAGGATGGAGGGTTGCGTCCTATTCTAGATCTGCGCCATTTAAACAGCAGAGTTCAGAAACTCAAGTTCAGAATGCTTACACTCAAACAGATTGTATCACAGATTCAGTCCGAGGACTGGTTTGTCACAATAGACTTGAAGGACGCGTACTTCCAAGTATCTATCCATCCTCATCACAGGAAGTTCCTGAGGTTCGCTTTAAAAACGGGGGCGAAGCATACCAGTATCGGGTTCTTCCATTTGGCCTAGGTTTATCACCCCGCACCTTTACAAAATGCGTGGATGCAGCTCTGGCTCCTTTGAGACTCCAGGGCATTCGCGTATTATATTATATCGACGATTGGTTGATCCTAGCTCAATTTGAGCATATGGCAGTTCGGCATTGAGATGTCGTTCTGTCTCATTTAAAGATGTTGGGGTTGCCACTCAACGCCAAGAAGAGTGTGATCCTCCCAGCTCAGAGGACCACTTTTCTAGGTGTAATATGGGTTTATCTAGGCCAGTCACTCACTGTGAAACAGTTTCAGACTGTGGGTCTCATGGCAGCTGCGTCCAACGTAATTACTTTTGGCCTTCTGTACATGAGACCCCTGCAGTGGTGGCTCAGGACCAAGGGGTTTTCTCCGAGGGGAAATCCGTTTTCGCATGATCAAGGTCACGCGGCTATGCCTACGTGCCTCGGTCATGTGGAAGAACCTTGGTTCCTCGCCCAGGCCCAGTGTTGGGGGTTTCTTGTCGACGCATAATGCTATCGACGGATGCTTCTCTCACAAGTCGGGAGTGATCATGAGTGGTCGCTCGGCGGAGGGTCCGGACAACACACTGACGATCTCGTATATCAGAGCAGATATCCTGTTGAGGCAGGGGCTGAGGCCCGGGGAATGTAGACTTCACCCCGAGGTGGTGGAGCTCCTATGGGAGATCTTTGGTCAAGCTCAGGTCGATCTTTTCGCATCATACGATACAACCCATTGTCCGCTATGGTTTTCCCTCACATATCCAGCTCCTCTCGGACTGGACGCTATGGTGCAGGTGTGGCCGAGGCTGCACCTGTACACATTCCCCCCGATATCAATGCTCCCGGGAGTTCTGCTGGGGTGCGACTCTCTGAGGAGGGTCGCAGCGCTGCCAGTTCGGTTGTTCCCTGCCGGTTCGCCGCTTCAGGGCGCCGAGGTGTCAGCGTCCCCGTGCAATCCTCTGAGGAGGATTGTAGAACGGTCAGTTCGTTGTTCCCTGCCGGTTCGCCGGTTCGCCGCTTCAGGGCACCGAAATGATTGTTCAATCAAATCCAGAGGCCAGTCTCGAGAGACTGGTTCCCTTATCGGAATTTCTGGCAGCGTGGAAACTTCTGCCAAATATTTCTCTATGGGTCCTGCACATAATAGAAAAGGGTTAAACGGAGTTGTGGAAACGGTGGGCTTGGCCTCTGAGGGGGCCCAGCTCATAGAATCCGGTCTCTCAACTGAGGTCGTTGAGACCGTCCTTCAATCCAGAGCTCCTTCCACGAGAAAACTATGTACATTGAAATGGAAACTGTTCTCTACATGGCGTGGAGAACGTTTTTTAAATCTTGTTAACTGCCCGGTTGGTACAGTTCTCGATTTCCTACAAGACCATTTCTCTGCTGGATTATCTCCCTCCACCTTAAAGGTGTACGTAGCGGCTATATCTGCTTATCACCCCTCTCGGGGCTTCTTCTCTTGGGAGAGATCCTCTTATTATTTGTTTTCTCCGTGGTACATTGAGGCTCAGGCCTGCACTGCAATCTAGAGCACCGGCTTGGGATTTGGCCATTGTACTTGTGGGTCTGGCCTTGGCTCCCTTCGAGCCCATCGAGGAGATTTCAGAAAAATTACTCACTCTAAAGACTATATTTCTCCTTGCTATTTCGTCTATCAAGAGAATTGGTGATTTACATGCTCTGTCGGTTGCTCCTTCATGTCTGGAATTTGCACCTGGTATGGTGAAAGCATTCCTCTACCCTAGACCGGGTTATATTCCTAAGGTCCCACTAAATGTTGGGGGCCCAATAGTGCGGCAGGCCTTTTATCCTCCACCCTTTAATACCCCAGATCAGGAACAGCTTAACCTGTTATGTCCAGTCCGGGCTTTAGATGCCTACGTTCACAGAGCTGCTCTGTGGCGTAAATCTGAGCAATTATTTGTTTGTTTTGGGTCACTCAAGAGAGGATGCCCTGCATCTAAACAGGTGATGAGTAAATGGATAGTCAAGGCTATTTCATTGGCTTATGAAGCGGCCGGACAGCCTTCACCTATGGCTGTGTGGGCCCATTCTACTCGGAGTATGGCGGCCTCTATGGCCTTAATTTCGGGAGTTTCCCTTCTTGACGTGTGTAATGCGGCAGGATGGTCCTCTCCGCATACATTTGTCAGGTTTTATGACCTTGACCTCTCCACTCCTGGGGCGAGGTTGCTTGCTTCTTAGTGTGCGCAGGACTTCACACAGAACGGGCATTTGTCACTATGGCGTAGTGGGTATGGGGTTCCCATCGCGTCTCAAACGCAGCTCGAGTTCCCTTGAAAGGGAACGTCTCAGGTTACGTATGTAACCCTGGTTCCCTGATAGGGAACGAGATGCTGCGTTTGCCTGCCATACTTCCTGCATGCCCTGATCGACTTGCTTCAGGTTTTTCAGAAGCTGTCGCGGTCTGATTTCAGGGCTGCTTTATAGTTTTCTGGTCTATGACGTCACCTATGTCGTAGTGGGCTTCCATTGGACTGATTTTACACGTGCTTCACGACGTAATCACGCAGAGCGTTCCCATCGCGTCTCAAACGCAGCGTCTCGTTCCCTATCAGGGAACCAGGGTTACATACGTAACCTGAGACGTTTCTTCAGTATGCATTCAGATACACATGTAGACATTATAAAATAATTTTTTGGTAAAGTTTTAGCATTTTTAGTTTGCATTTTGAGCATTTGTAGGTTTTTCTATGTAAACTGAAGCATTCCTCGCATTCCACTAATTCCGGAGGGAGTCAGATTGACCCCGAGAGGGAAGGATTCGTCACTTTTTTTAACCACAAAATCAAGTAATTTTGTGTGTGTGTGTGTGTGTATTCGTGGTTCAAGTGCGACAAAAGTCCTGGGGTCTTGGACCCGTCTGATGAACACTAAATTTTTAAAACTTAAAATGACCCGAGGGAAAGATAAGAAATGTAAATGCTGTCACATGTTCAACGAATTGTGCTGGGCTTTTCTTGTTTGTCCTGTTCCCTGTATTGTGTCATGGTCATGTTTAGTTTCTCTGTTGCGTTTGTCTTCCTCGTCACCGTTTTGCCTCAGTTCTAGTAATGTATTGATTGTTTATCACCTGTACCTGTTTCTGTTGATGAGAGCTCTCCGCTGAACCTCTCGGCGTCTGCAGATTCACAGGATTCCTCAGGCTGTGTGTTGTATCCCAGGATTCCTCAGGATGTGTGTTGTATCCCAGGATTCCTCAGGATGTGTGTTGTATCCCAGGATTCCTCAGGATGTGTGTTGTATGTGTGTTGTATCCCAGGATTCCTCAGGCTGTGTTTGTTGTATCCCAGGATTCCTCAGGCTGTGTGTTGTATCCCAGGATTCCTCAGGCTGTGTGTTGTAACCCAGGATTCCTCAGGCTGTGTGTTGTATCACAGGATTCCTCAGTGGATGTGTGTTGTATCCCAGGATTCATCAGTGGATGTGTGTTGTATCCCAGGATTCCTCAGGCTGTGTGTTGTATCACAGGATTCCTCGGGCTGTGTGTTGTATCCCAGGATTCCTCAGGATGTGTGTTGTATCACAGGATTCCTCGGGCTGTGTGTTGTATCTCAGGATTCCTCAGTGGATGTGTGTTGTATCCCAGGATTCATCAGTGGATGTGTGTTGTATCCCAGGATTCCTCAGGCTGTGTGTTGTATCACAGGATTCCTCAGGCTGTGTGTGTTTTATCCCAGGATTCCTCAGGCTGTGTGTTGTATCCCAGGATTCCTCAGTGGTTGTATCCCAGGATTCCTCAGGCTGTGTGTTGTATCCCAGGATTCCTCAGGCTGTGTGTGTTGTATCCCAGGATTCCTCAGGCTGTGTGTTGTATCCCAGGATTCCTTGGGCTGTGTGTTGTATCCCAGGATTCCTCGGGCTGTGTGTTGTATCCCAGGATTCCTCAGGATGTGTGCTGTATCCCAGGATTCCTCAGGATGTGTGTTGTATCCCAGGATTCCTCAGGCTGTGTGTTGTATCCCAGGATTCCTCGGGCTGTGTGTTGTATCCCAGGATTCCTCGGGCTGTGTGTTGTATCCCAGGATTCCTCGGGCTGTGTGTTGTATCCCAGGATTCCTCAGGATGTGTTTTGTATCCCAAGACTTCTCTGGCTGTGTGTTGTATCCCAGGATTCCTCAAGCTGTGTGTTGTATCCCAGGATTTCTCAGGCTGTGTGTTGTATCCCAGGATTCCTCAGGCTGTGTGTTGTATCCCATGATTCCTCAGGCTGTGTGTTGTATCCCTCAGGCTGTGTGTTGTATCCCAGGACTCCTCAGGCTGTGTGCTGTATCCCAGGATTCCTCAGGCTGTGTGTTGTATCCCAGGACTCCTCAGGCTGTGTGCTGTATCCCAGGATTCCTCAGGCTGTGTGCTGTATCCCATGATTCCTCAGGCTGTGTGTTGTATCCCTCAGGCTGTGTGTTGTATCCCAGGATTCCTCAGGCTGTGTGCTGTATCCCAGGATTCCTCAGGATGTGTGTTGTATCCCATGACTCCTCTGGCTGTGTGTTGTATCCCAGGATTCCTCAGGATGTGTGTTGTATCCCAGGATTCCTCAGGCTGTGTGTTGTATCCCAGGATTCCTCAGGCTGTGTGTTGTATCCCATGATTCCTCAGGCTGTGTGTTGTATCCCAGGATTCCTCAGGCTGTGTGTTGTATCCCAGGATTCCTCAGGCTGTGTGTTGTATCCCAGGATTTCTCAGGCTGTGTGTTGTATCCCAGGATTCCTCAGGCTGTGTGTTGTATCCCAGGATTCCTCAGGCTGTGTGTTGTATCCCAGGATTCCTCAGGCTGTGTGTTGTATCCCAGGATTCCTCAGGCTGTGTGTTGTATCCCAGGATTCCTCAGGATGTGTGTTGTATCCCAGGATTCCTCAGGATGTGTGTTGTATCCCAGGATTCCTCAGGCTGTGTTGTATCCCAGGATTCCTCAGGCTGTGTGTTGTATCCCAGGATTCCTCAGGCTGTGTGTTGTATCCCAGGATTCCTCAGGCTGTGTAGGATTCCTCAGGCTGTGTGTTGTATCCCAGGATTCCTCAGGCTGTGTGTTATATCCCAGGATTCCTCAGGCTGTGTAGGATTCCTCAGGCTGTGTGTTGTATCCCAGGATTCCTCAGGCTGTGTGTTGTATCCCAGGATTCCTCAGTCTGTGTGTTGTATCCCAGGATTCCTCAGGCTGTGTGTTGTATCCCAGGATTCCTCAGGCTGTGTAGGATTCCTCAGGCTGTGTGTTGTATCCCAGGATTCCTCAGGCTGTGTGTTGTATCCCAGGATTCCTCAGGCTGTGTGTTGTATCCCAGGATTCCTCAGGCTGTGTGTTGTATCCCAGGATTCCTCAGGTTGTGTGTTGTATCCCAGGATTCCTCAGGCTGTGTGTTGTATCCCAGGATTCCTCAGGTTGTGTGTTGTATCCCAGGATTCCTCAGGTTGTGTGTTGTATCCCAGGATTCCTCAGGCTGTGTGTTGTATCCCAGGATTCCTCAGGCTGTGTTGTATCTGTGCAGGTGCGCAGGCTGGAGCTGTGCGAGCGAGACAGCACCTCGCGGGCCGAGACGCAGGTGGCCTGTATGGTGGTCGTCATGGTGATGGCGTTTCTGCTCACCTGGCTGCCCTACGCCGCATTCGCTCTGTCTGTGATCGTAGACCCCGACCTCCACATCGACCCCGTGATCGCCACGGTTCCCATGTACCTGGCCAAGAGCAGCACGGTCTTCAACCCCATAATCTACATATTCATGAACAGACAGGTGAGTCAGAGAAGTTCTCATCAGAGCGCTCAGAGATAGAACTGAACATCTTCTGCCTGAAACTAAACATCTTGCAGGGTTTCATGAATATCAACATCAAATATTTTGTGTGAAACATGAAAATTATGTATGTATCCTTGTCACATGTGTTACAAGTCAAGTCAGCTTTGTTTATACAGCGCTTTATACATTACTGATTGTTTCAAAGCAGCTGTAAAGACTCAGGGGCGGATCTAATCCGTGGGGGATTTGCATATCATAATTAATAATTGGTAATTAATAATTATTCATACATGTTTGGATTAGATCAGTCTTACATGTTAATAAATCTCCTGATAAGGGATGATATGTCATTTTACCTGCATGCATGCATGTGTATCCTTGCAATTAACCACAAGTTGATTGTAATTAATTACACGGACCACGTCCTACAAAACAGACAAAATTAATTAGCTCAATTGTCAGAATAATATTTGTGGGGATCCTCAATATCATCCTACTTTATAGGATTTCAGGAAAAGCAATTCTGTGGCCACAAGAATTGGGTTTCCTGCCCTATAAGCAAATACTCTGTAAAGTATCTTTAATTTGTAAGCTTGTAAGATCTTTTGACACTTAAGGGACTTGAAAATGAGCAAAAAGGCAGTACATCAATCAAATGAATATAATGAATTTAATAAGGCAGAACTACTTATGTATTTACTACGGTTACATGGGATATATGTATTTACAAACATAATAAACAACAAAACACGATAAGGCATCGATGAACGAGAAATGCATAGAGACAGAGAGAGAGAGGAAATGTAGAGAGTTGCAGTTATGCAAGAGGGAGTTTAGAAAGACCCGAGGATCTTTCTAAATAGCAAATTCACATAGACAACAGAATTTTGAGAGACAACAAGACTTCAACAAATCTTAAAAGCGTGATCAAACACGGATACTTGCACAGGTAACTCTTTGCATGGCTTGTTAAGAAGCGTGTGTGTCTCTCGGTCCGGCGCGTCACGTGGTCACGTGCGCGTGTTTCTCCTTCAAAGCGAGCGCGCGCTCGTTTAAAAGTCCCTTGTAGATGGATTTGCTGAAGAGATATGTCACGTGGTTTTCTTTTCACTCGTCGATTGGAATTAAACACGGAGACTTATCTAAGACTGAAAAACACAAACTAAACTAGAAACAAATAAAAGAAAGGCGAAGAGCTCGCCCGGAGGCGAGACGTTACATTATGACACGAGGACAAGAGAAGTAAGATAAGATAAACTGGTATTCAGTCCTTTTGAAGACCTGACGTTTCCGCCTTCTTTTGGAAGCGGGTCCAATCAGGAGCTGTCCCTTTGGAGGGAGATTTTATGACCCTTTGTGTTATAACCAGGCATTTAAATTTCTAGTTTCATTGGGTGTTTAAGAGAAGAATCTTCACAATTCTTATAATACTAATGTGTCACAAAGTTTAGCAAAATGTAATGTCAATTAACAAATGGGGAATGAAAATTGGAGTTTATCGAGACCAAACTTGCCACAAATGGATTTGGTTAAACATTAGTTGGCAAAGTTTGAGACATTATCCCATTAGAGTTGTCGAGAAACATGGACCAAACCACAAAAAGGCAACTCATGAAATAGGGAACTTAGATACATTGTTCATACAATTCTCAAGTGGATATATAATAGCATATATATATATATGAATACAGGATTCATTTTTCCTCCTTGGTTAGAATTCAGAGAGAGCCACAGTTCTGTGAACATTCCTTTGGGTCGTAAACGCTGTTATCTAAGGACACCAGTGATGGTAGTTTTGGTCTCTTTTCACTCCAAAGATGGAAAACATAGTAAACTATATTTTACTGGATATTACTGTACGTATTCTGATTGATCACACCGAAAGCATTCTGGAGGTGTCCAGAACTATGTGTACAAGTTATGGGAATAGACAGTTATATTTAAAATGCATAATGAAGGTATTTATAATTCACTTTAAGCTACGATAAAATCATAGTCATTCCAATGTGACATGGGCAAATAGACACACATAAAAACACATCGAATATATCTGGTTAAATGTCTTTTAAAAAGAGAAGTTTCTTTCTCTTTAGAATCGCCTTCTTTGGGACATTCCAGTCAGTCATAAAAATGTCTCGTAACTGGACACCACGCTCTGTACTGAGCGGGCTTCACTTGTGGGGGATGCGTGTGTGGTTGTGTGTGTGTGTGTGTGTGTGTGTATGTTAATTTACATCCAGGCTTTTTGGGCCTGAAGGCTTTGGGATTTTAGCTAGGATGTATTTAGTTATTCAGATTCACCCCTCGCCCAGTCCTTACAGTCCCCCCTTTTGTCTGATGAAGTCCCGGTGTGGACATCATCGGACATAAATCATCGCAATGGACGGATGACAGGTGAATCATGATGATCGGGTAGCAGGTGGCTGTTAGGGCCGAGGGCTCAGCTTGATGAGGTTCAGCGCGGCCTCGGGCATGGTACCCTCTTTCTGAGGGTGCCGTGAGCTTGGCTGTGGATGTTCGCATCTCGTTGAGTCTCCTGTATAGGATGAAGGCCAAGCCCAGTGTCAGGGTGTGGCTGAGTACCTTAGAGCTACACAGCGCAGTGTCCACTGTGGTCCAGGCCTGGACAACAGGTGGGGTAGTCAAGTAGAGCAGTTGAGACAAAGCTCGGAGGGCTGTGTTGATAGAAGCAATGTCAATTTGCTGGGACCCCCCTTTCGCAAACCACAACTCCCGTTCTGGAGTTAGGGTGAAAGTGTGGTTCCTGGAGAAGGATGGGATTTCCAGTTCTAATTTGTACTCTTTGCTTGGAAGATGGTACCATGCCAGGTCGTCAAGGTGAAGGATGGCGCCTTTCGGTACTTGGATTCACATGCTCTGGTGGAGCGAGGTGACACAGGTGTCAGTGTCATTCTGGTCGTAATTGAGTGCAGCTGTGCGCACAGAAGTGTTAACGAGCCCTGTCACCTACAATCTCTGCTTGGGTCTCGATGACTTGAGTGCGAGGCTTAGCTTCGGCAGGGCAGCGGGTGTCGCTGATCTGCAGCCTGCAGATTCCATCAGTGTTGTCTCTGAGGAAGGGTTTGTTAGGGCAGAGATAGTGAATGTCTTTGGTCAATGTGCACACGTACGGGTTCGGAGCTAAGGACAGCTTTGTGTAGCTGTCGTTGAAGTCAACCACGTCCGGCGTGCGGATCTTGATGTGAGTGTTACTTTTCAAAATCTGACATTGACAATGTTCTTGAGCCGGTAGATTCGGCTTGGCTCTATGATGGGCAAGTTCCGGAGCAAAACCCACTTCTCTCTGCTTGGGGTCGACGCAGAGTGGGCTGGCACTACCCAGCGAGTAGGCAAGGTGTATTTGTAGAGAGTCAGCTGGCGCGGTGATGGCGGAAACCAGCACGGTTTGCACAAGGCTTAAGGGTATCAGGTGCGGTGGAATTCTACCCATGGCTAGGCTGTCAATGGAGGAGTTCACCTCCAGCAGCGTGTCTGTCATCAGGGCTGTTACCAGCTGAGTTTGAGCAAAGTCATTCTGGAAGACAGTAAACAGCTGTTTCGTGGAGTTCACTGTCTGGGTCAGCAGAACGCTGTGAGTGTTGAAAATTACCACAATTCCCTTTAGTGTCTTGTCGATGGTCTGCAGGGATGCACTCTATGTTGTGAGTTGCTCTTTTATCTGTGGAATCTCAGTCTGAATTTCGGCTGCATGCCGCCTCATGGTGGCTAGGTTCACTGTATTCACACTGGACATACAAGTGTTAAACAGAGTGGCGGCGGCTCCGGGCAAAGCTCCCCGGAACTGTTTGGAGCGGTGGTTGTGTCCACCTAACTCCGCTTGTGTGATAGTCATTTTCTCAAGTTGGTTGAGCATGTGCTCGACATCGGCCCCGGCGTGAGTGAGGGAGTCTGTCCATCGGGCACCTGCCCAGCTGTATTGGGCTACTGCGCTGGGGTAGGGTGCCCTGTAAACATTGCAGGGGTCGAGACGAACATGAACTTTCTGGGTGTGGGTCCTGAAGTTGGTAGTCAGGAGTCCCGGTTGTTCCCTCAGGATGGTGCCTGATGCTGGACCTGGTGAGATGTCCGATTGCAGCTGCCCTCTGGTTGGCTGGAGGCACGGGATGGCGAACCACCGCAGCATCCTGGTAAAAGTGAAAGGGAGAGAGAAAGAGAAAGGGAGGAAAAATTTCAGCGAGTGTCGTCCTTGGTTGGCTAGGACAGTCTTTTCGCTTTGAGGACGCCGGTATGCCACTTGCTTCGGTGTGTCTTGCAAGTGTCTCTGGTGCTGCGGTGTGCAGCACATGGTGCGTCATGGGCATACATTGGCATGACCCCCCTTTTGCACTGTGGCACCACAAGCTGTGGCGCAGTGATGGCATCAGGTGCAGAACGCTGAATGTTGTCTTGTGTACGCAGCATGTGCAAGGTGTATTGCAGGTGTCTGGGGCACCGGTCGTCGGTGGGTTCAGACGGCGTGCTAGGGTGGTTGGAGGGGTCTGAGAGGTGGTTTCTCATAATGTCCATTGGTTTGTCATAGACTTTGGTAAGCTGGAAGGGTAAGGTCAGGTTAAGCAGAGGTTCTGTGACATTTTGTCACACTTGTTGGGAGAGACTAATGCATGACCCTAAAAGTTCAGAACCACGGTTTAACGGGTTCACTAGGTATGTAGCATAAAGCTAGGTGTTTCACGTGTGGCTAGCTAGTGAAGTGTGTCTTGTATCCTTATCTTAGCTGTGGATGTTAGGAGGCCAAGACTTTATGTGGTTCCGAGAGTATGTCCTGAAAAGGGCATAGCCGAGATGAAATAAATGACTTAAGATGGTTCTTATGACTAAATTATTTCTCTGGACTTAACTAGTGGTTCACTACGGCTTGACGAAGTGAATGATAGGGGGAAAAAGGACAGCTTTCCTATTCAAATTATGCTTATTATCAATCCTCTGGACTATAGTTGTGCCCTAGTAAATTGTTGAAATTACTTGTGTTGCAGGGTCACAAAAATGAGTGCACTGGTTGAAACTAAGCCAAAATAACAAATAAGGGTGTCTCTGTTTCCTTTCTGGGCCCTATGGGAAATGGAACCACATTTGAACAAGAGAGGAAATGAAATGAAATCATATAGATGACCGAATAGCCAAGGGAATAGCTGACTGCTATTATTATCAAAGTCAAAGAAATGAAAGAATTAACGAAGAGCAGAAAAAATTAAAATTAAACGCAAAAAGGAATAAAGTGATCAAAACCACGGGAATGATCTGAATGTGAGAATAATCAGTGGCATTAGTGAATAAACTTTGGATTTGCCTGGACCACCACTCCATAGTGGGTTACAGCGGTTGCGTGTTCAAGACCACTCTGTGTGTGTCCCTCCAAAGGTTTAGTCAACATGCTCATGAAGATTCTCATTACTATACGGATTCTTCTCTAGCTACACATTTTACATGTAATTAAACTTAAGTGTAAATGGCGGGGCATCTGCAAATTTAGCCTACTGTGACGATCGGCAGCTGTAGTGCCCTCGAGAGCCTCTGGAGGACACTCTCTCTTTATGTTATGTTTCATTATGGACTCATTATGTTTATTATGTTCAGGTGTGTTTTATTAAGCTGATTAAGTTTTCCTGTCTTAAGCCCATGTTTTCCCTGTGTTCAGTGCGAAGTATTGTATAGCGTAAGCGTACCATTCCCGAGCATTATTCTCTGATTCTAGTTCTTTGTGTTTCCCTGGACTTTTGACCTTAGCCTGTTATCTGGACTCTGTTTATGAACCTGTGCTGCCTGCCTCGACTTTTGCCTGTTTGACTTCGATGCTGATGTTTCCTTTCAATAAAGTTCTGCAAATGGATCCGACCGCCTCTGTAACGTACGGACAGAGGCGGTCGGATCCATTTGCAGAACTTTATTGAAAGGGAACATCAGCATCGAAGTCAAACAGGCAAAAGTCGAGGCAGGCAGCACAGGTTCATAAACAGAGTCCAGATAACAGGCTAAGGTCAAAAGTCCAGGGAAACACAAAGAACTAGAATCAGAGAATAATGCTCGGGAATGGTACGCTTACGCTATACAATACTTCGCACTGAACACAGGGAAAACACGGGCTTAAGACAGGAAAACTTAATCAGCTTAATAAAACACACCTGAACATAATAAACATAATGAGTCCATAATGAAACATAACATAAAGAGAGAGTGTCCTCCAGAGGCTCTCGAGGGCACTACAGCTGCCGATCGTCACACCTACAGTGCTCAGCAAGGACTATGCCTAAATTAGTGAAGGTGAATTTAGCTGAGAGGAATTGAAAGTATGGAAAGTGAAGAATTACAAACCCTAACTGGGGTTAGGGAAAGTATTCTAGAATACTTCGCACTGTATAAACAAAAGCTGTAATTACGGCTTCAAGTAAATGATGCTAACTGCTAACTGTAGAAGTTATTATATAGCTTAGCCTAAGCTGGATGGACACTAGGTTAGGTTAGCTTAGCGTAAGCTGGATGGACGCTAGGTTAGGATAGCTTAGCCACCTAGGCTGGTTTGTTTACAAAGTGACATCACGAGTTAGCGCTTCCTGTGACAAGTCGTTGTCATGGGAACCAGAGCATGTCAGAACAATTCGACAGTACCTGAAGAATGTCTGCACCTTTTAAATGAGTTATGCATGTTTAAACGGGTTAAAAGGGGGCGCCTATACTTTAAGTCTTTCGAGAACTTGATGTTACATTAAGTAAAATGCGACTGTGTTTTGGCATTTGCTAATTTTACTCATGTAACTCTTCTCTTTACTTTCCACAACTTATTCTATTTGTTTACCGAGTAAGGAAATAGATTTGCTGTAAGTCAAAGGTTGTCTAAGCATCTATAGTTACGTCCCTCTCATGCACAAATGCTGACTTTTCAGCGAGTAAACAGTTTTGATCGCTTGGTAGCTCTCTGCTTGTAGATGCAGCTAAAATTTAGGTGAATTACATCAATCTAACAATATTTTGTAAGGCCTTTACATTGTAGAAAGGGGGGCATCACCCAGGTCTACATATATATAACTCTGTCCTGAGCTTTCTTTGTCAGACACAGGTTTAGTCATACTGCGATTTGGATTTCTTTTTAACCAAAACAGAATAGATATCGGTACAGATTAGAGGCTGCTGAAATGAGATTCCTTTGTCACACAGACTTACGCTTTACGGCTGAACTTACTGATATTAGTTGGAAATCTAAGACTCTTTCACTTAAAGTAGAGATGTCAATTCCAGCTATCGTTTTATCTGCATTTAGACAAGCCAGCGATCAAAAATGCGTATTGCACGTTGTGTTCTAGTTGGATCGCAAAGATCAAATGCACGCCTGTAGGTTAACAGTAGTTTAAGGCTCAGGTGGTTTTACTACACTCTGACGTCAGGGTGACGTATGCCCTATTTGGAGCTAGTGTTTTCTGTAACCCTTCATTGTCAGGAAACCTAATGTTTAGCAGTGCCAATTCAACCAGCATCTAGAAACTGTTTGTTTCAAAAGAGTCGTGCATAGTCTGTTGGCCGTTGAGATTTACACGTCCATTTAAGATTCTTTTAAATCAGTAAAATTCTAATTTTACGAATGCAGAGTCTTGCAACTCTTTGAGCACACATTTTCATCTACTTTTACAAGTTCTATGTCCTATGCTGATCAGGGACCTTTTTAGCAGAGTCTTGCACTGTGTTCGTGCAGTGTCTTCTGGTTTTGCAGTTCAAAATCATTGGGATTTTAGGAATTCTTTCTGAGGAGGCCTTCTGTGTTAGAGGCCTTCTGCATTAGGTCACGCATCGTTGAGTGGGCATTGCGTGGTCTTTGGCGAGCTGGAAGGTGCAGGTAGCGAACTTGAACCTTGACTTGGTGCAGAGGCTGTGTACCCATGGATGGCTGCTGGAGTTCCGGGGAACTCTGTGACCTTGGAGTCTGGCTTTGTTGTAGTTCTCGTGACCTCTGTGACCGGCCAGTCTGGCTTTGGTGACCTGTGTGACTGGAGGGGGAGGGGTTCTTGAACTTGGGCCCAGACTGTCAGGTGTTTGAAGTCTAATAAAAGCTCAAAACATTCTAGCAGATCTTTGCCAATCAGAAAGGGGTAAATGTCCATTTGTGAGATGTACACCGGGTGGATAGGACTCAAAGGACCAATTGTCAGGTGAATGGGAGCTACCTGTTCGAGCCGGATGTCGTTTTGGCTGTACGACTGCACGTTCAACTCACACATTTGGGGTATAAGAGTTCGATCTTTGCTCTTAGCTTTAGCACTGAGTCTTTCAAAGAGTTGAGCTGACATTAAAGTGAGGTCTGAGCCGGTGTCTACCAGGGCTTCAAGGGTCACCTCATTGTCCAGAGTGATGGGTAGGTAGAGTTTCCGGGCCCACCCCCTTTTGATCAGGTTCCCCAGGAGTCTTGGCGTAGGGGCTGGTGTGGCGATCGACGGGCGGTTAGGGCCGGTCTTGTGTAGTTCTCTGCGGAGACAGACAGACAAAGCAGCATTTCTAGGTCTTTTGGGCTTTTGGACCCAGCTGTGGGAAACTGTGCTGTCTCGCTCAGGCTGTGCAGCTGTCAGCTGTGGTGGCTGTGTGCTGCTGTCACCTTGTGATGTGACAGTTTGCTCTGTGGTCTGTGGCTGACGAGCAGTGTTCTGTGTGCCTGTTGTAGGTCTTACGCTCAGGCATAGGATGTCAGGCTCGTCCCTCTTGTATTCTTTGGAAAGTCTTTTGTGAAGAAGCTTTTCAGCGACTTCAGGGTCTCGGCTGTCTCAGACGTGGCGGCACTGTGTTTGTCTAATGTGTGCTCAGACTTGTGCTTACCAGTGGCATGTTGAGAGGGGTACCGCTCCAGGCTGTCTGGGCTTGAGTCTCTTGGTGATGGGGGTCGGCTATTTCTGGGTCGCCGGCTGGCTTCCTAGAATCTTTCAGAGCGCTCACTCTGGTGCCTTGGACGAGCACCATCACGGTTGTGCTGCCCTCTGCTGGCCTGGAACGGTCTTGACTCTCTGTAAACAGGGCTATGGTGTTGTGGGGCGCCCTCTAGAGGCAGCTCTGCGTAGGGTTCAGAGACAGAGTAGATTGTGGGGTTTTTCAAAGTCTTTTTGGACACAGTCTTTTGCTTGGTGTAAGCTTCTCTTAGCTGTTGAGTAGTCATGCTATGTGGGCTGGCTGGTGATGTTTTGAACAGTGGGCTTTCACCCCCCTGTACAGCTCTGGGTTCTTGGCTGAAAGGTGCGGACCGGTCAGGGGAAACTTGTGGTGTGTGTTTCCCCTTTTCCGGTCATGCTGCAGTTTATAAGAGTGTTGCAACTCTGTGTGAACGTTGTCAAGTTCGTGTTCGAGATCTTGTCTCTGCTGAACGAGCTTGTGGATGGTAGCACGGGCCTCTTGCGAGTTTCTTTCGCAGGCCGTGGCTTTCGAGTCTCTTTAAGTTCAGTCTCTGCTCTTTGCAAGGGGCTTCACTTTGTCGGAGTTTCTCGTTGAGTTCCTCTCTGGTTCTTTTCTCTGACTGCTCTCTTCGGTCTATGTGCAGATGAGGATCAGACATGGCAGTTTGAAGTCTTTCCACTTCCTTCTGTAGCTCGGGGTCGTTGTCATCCTCGGCTTGCATCCTTAGCGTTGCAACTTCGTGCTCCAGGGCGATGCGGCTCCTTTCGTGAAGGCGTGCTTGTGCGATGAGCTGGCAAGCGAGGTTTTGACGTGTCTGACCGGTCTTTGTCGTGGGAGCTTTGGCTTGGTTTGTGCGCCATCAGCTTGTCCACGTCTGCGATGCTCTTGGCTCGGGGCTCTGAGTCACTGGCGACCTTGGGCAGGAATGGAGGTGTCATGAATCTCAGCCATGTCTCCAGATTGTCCCAGCGGGTTGTGGGACTGTAGGACCGGAACATACTGGCTTCACTGTGGGCGAGAAAAACACAACACACGCAGAGAGACCAATGCAAGTTCGTTCTACGTTTAACGAGCTATAATACGGGCTATGCCGTGTATGAAAATTTTGGTTAACTGATGCAGACATTTAAATCATTCGGTGGGACAATTTGGGTAGGTCAGCATGGGCCTGAATAAAGATTTTTAACGGGGCGGTAGCTTAGGGGTCACCTGTTGATGCTAACGGCTTGGTTGTCAAACTATTATTCAGCGTTCCTTGTTGTCTCAGATAGGTTCTGTCTCTAGGTGAACTGAAAGGAACAGAGCACAACAGAAAAGAGCAATGGCAAGATAGCAAAGTTTGAAGTAACATGCAACCATCCAAGATGGAAAGGTCGGTAATGAAATGGCGTTAATAGTACACAGGAAGTGTTACAGGGGAAGAGGAGGCCTAAGCCTGCGGTTTGTGGCTCGGAGAGGAGGAGGGAGCCAAACACTTCAATGACCGGGGGAATCTCTAGATTCTGTGGCCAATACTAAGTGGATGGATTTAATACCTTTTCTAGTTCCTGGGGTGAAATGAGGTCATTCAGATTGGAGTCAGCATCGTGGTTGGTCTCTCTGTCGTCCCCAAACACTTGACAGCAGTGTCCAGGGCCCTTCCGTATATCTGTACCGATGTGTGCCCTTACGCAACTTGACTTTGAACACAACCGGCAGTGCCAAATTGGTGATGTCGTGTTGCGGGCCGCACCAACGGAGAGATACAGGAAAGTCCGAGACTCGCGCTCAGTCAGCGCTGGTGACGCAGGTCAGACGAACCAGCTTGCTGGACCCCAAGCAGAGATGACTGTCAAATCACCACAGCACGAGAGAAATTTCTACCTACAAACACAAAACAGGATGAAGGACAAGTGAACCTCAACGTGAATTAAAGCTCTCTCTATCTAAATCAAATTGAGTGTCTATTTTTTGTAGAAAAATCAAACGGCTTTACTAAAATTATGGTACAAACAAAAAGGGAATTATGACAATGTTAATTATCAGAACAACCTAGCCTCCATTCAGAGAAGAGATTAAGTGCAGCAGGAAGAGCACAGGAGGAAGCAAGCTGTAGTGGCGCGTTTGGGCCACAAAGGGTTTGGGCCACTTCCTCTTAGTGGTCAACCTGGCTGACAGAGAACTTGATTTAAATTGCATTCAAACTGGTTTAAATACAATTCAAATCAAGCGTATGCATAGATGTTAAGTAACTTCTAGAATAGTAAGGATACAGTTGTCATAACGTATCAAATCAAAATTATTAAAAATAATTTGAAAAAGGAAATATAGAAATAAAGCCATAAAACCATTCCCAACAGGAAAGGAGACTTAATTCAAATTGATCTTGAAATTTGTTTGTTTCAAACCAAATTTGAATAAGTGTAGGAAATTAAAGGTTGGCATTATATTTGATGATGATCACGACTACGGTGAGGTATCAATGATAATAACCAAAATAAAACCAACTGGGAGAAAGCCACTTCAGAAAAGAATGATGTTAGGAACTAAGTGATGAGCTGACGTAGAGGGGGGGGAGGCCACAAGGGGCGCATTCCTCCTAAGTGGTCATCAGAAACTGCTACTACTTACTTTTAAATTTTAAATTCAACTGTGGTTTGAACCAAATTCAAAATAAGTGTACACAGTCAGGAGTGAAATCATGTTAGTAAAACTGGAACTTGCACATGCATTGAAAGTTAGAAGCACAATTTCAGAAATTCACTGGAAAAATCTGAAATTGTGATGAGAGAAATTGTTTAGGAAAGGACGACCTTGTTACTAGTGTCCACGAGATGGCGCTATTTCGCTCATGGAGGGTAAAGTCAGGGGGCGGTGCGTAATTCGAGAACTGTCAAGCACTTAGGCCTAAGGGCTGCCCTCTAGTGTTTGTCAGCGGAATAACAACCAGCCTGCTTCCATGTGTGATTCAAATTTGAGCGTGCAGACGCTTTGTTTTCTGTAAGATCACACTTATCCAAAATAAAATCTCAGCGTTTTTTGGTGCTATATTTCACAAAACGGCGTGGCAGGATATTTTTTTTTTCGCTACACACACACATAGGGACAACAGGAATTAGGCATCTGTTTTTCGATTCCCACATACAACAATTAGCGCTATGATTCACACGTGTTCGCTTATGAATTTTAAACCTCGGCGGGTTTTTTCTATTCGACACACGTGTGCACGGAAGGATTTCTTCGCTTCCACACACTAATATGGACAACAGGAATTATACGTCTGTCGTTCGGATCCAAATAACATTTATCAAATAGCACTTATGATTAAAAATGTTTTTAGGTTTTGGATTTTTTTGGTGCTATATTTTAACAAACACGTCTGGCGGGATTGCTTCGCTGCGTCGTGCAAAAGAAAACAGGAAATATTCGTCTGTTTTTTCGACTCCCATGACATATTATCAAATAGCACTTAAATGATTAAATATGCTTTAGGTTTTTTACAATTGAGTAGCTACGTCAATGTTTAACCAGGAGTTTATCGTTAATCTAACGATTATAATATCAGGCCTTTCTTAAGAATAGTGAAAGAGCATCGTTTCACTAAATCTTGTCTTCACCCTGACAGAAGAATCTCGTTCGGACAGGGGAGTTTAACATTAAAATGTCACAATTCAAAAGAGGTTTCTTCGTCTTTTGTAGGACAAATTTAATACTATGAAACTGCAGTTTACTTTTAGTTATTAACAATGGCAAAAGGAATGTTAGACATTATTTTGCAGCTGTTAATGTGCTGAAATGGACTCGGCTTTGTGCCTTTAATCAGTCAGCCAGTGAGTTCGCATTGCGTTCGCTCACTCGAGGCGCACGTACAATATTAAATCACAATATAGACATAGATTGAAACTGAATTGCTCAAAAACAAGTTTAAAATGTGCCTGCATTCTCCACCAAACTGTAAAGACTCAGGGGCGGATCTAATCCGTGGGGGATTTGCATATCATAATTAATAATTGGTAATTAATAATTATTCATACATGTTTGGATTAGATCAGTCTTACATGTTAATAAATCTCCTGATAAGGGATGATATGTCATTTTACCTGCATGCATGCATGTGTATCCTTGCAATTAACCACAAGTTGATTGTAATTAATTACACGGACCACGTCCTACAAAACAGGCAAAATTAATTAGCTCAATTGTCAGAATAATATTTGTGGGGATCCACAATATCATCCTACTTTATAGGATTTCAGGAAAAGCAATTCTGTGGCCACAAGAATTGGGTTTCCTGCCCTATAAGCAAATACTCCAGGGCCGGCCCGAGGCATAAGCGAACTAAGCGGCTGCTTGGGGCCCCTTGGCCACCAGGGGGCCCCCCAATCGAGTCGAAAAATCGAAAAAAAATTTTTTTAGATGACTTAAACAAGTGACATAAATGAATGAATTAATATTAATGTATGAATGAATGAATAATTAAAGACAAGAAAATTCTGATTTCATGATCAATATACCTGCCTACAACTGCTGCTGTGTCTGCCAGCGTTTAAGTCATGCGCATAATCTAGACACCTCGCGCGTGCATAGACAATTCGTGCGCAACTGCGCATAGTCACCGTAATGTTAAGCCATGTCACAAAAAAGGACGTATCCCTCTGGTGCCGAAAATAGAAAGAAGAAAATGACAGAGGAGGAGAAAAAAAGAGCAAGATAAAAGTATGTTTGCATGATTATTTACGGTATGTTTTGTGCAGCAATTGACCCATTCCTATCTACGGCAAGCCCCGAGGGGAAAAATACATTGCATACACACATATACAACGAGCGCCAGTACATCATTACCGGTATTATAGTAACAGACTTTGTTGGATTCTGTCATGTACAATCTAACAAAGTCTGTTACAATAATAATAATAATAAAAAAAGATTTTGAGGACAATTACACTGTATTGAGACTGTTGAGAAATAATAATATTATACAGTTTTCAACAATAATTGTCATTGTTGAACCCTTGCTCTTATTATGTTTCTGATTTCTCAGTTTTGTCATTATTTTAGCAAATCATTTATTTGATATGTTTTCAGACAGTTTGTTTTAAGAAGTTTCAGAAGTTTTTTATTTAAGTAGGCTATCTATTTTTTATTAAGTATTTATTATGTATTAATACATAACCTCACTGTATTCATTTATAATGTATCATTATTGCGTGATATTTGTGTCAATAATCGTCAAGCACAGGTGACTCCGCGTAGTGGGAGGGGGCCCCCAAATCAAATTCTGCTTAGGGCCCCCAAAAGGCTCGGGCCGGCTCTGAAATACTCTGTAAAGTATCTTTAATTTGTAAGCTTGTAAGATCTTTTGACACTTAAGGGACTTGAAAATGAGCAAAAAGGCAGTACATCAATCAAATGAATATAATGAATTTAATAAGGCAGAACTACTTATGTATTTACTACGGTTACATGGGATATATGTATTTACAAACATAATAAACAACAAAACACGATAAGGCATCGATGAACGAGAAATGCATAGAGACAGAGAGAGAGAGGAAATGTAGAGAGTTGCAGTTATGCAAGAGGGAGTTTAGAAAGACCCGAGGATCTTTCTAAATAGCAAATTCACATAGACAACAGAATTTTGAGAGACAACAAGACTTCAACAAATCTTAAAAGCGTGATCAAACACGGATACTTGCACAGGTAACTCTTTGCATGGCTTGTGAAGAAGCGTGTGTGTCTCTTGGTCCGGCGCGTCACGTGGTCACGTGCGCGTGTTTCTCCTTAAAAGCGAGCGCGCGCTCGTTTAAAGGTCCCTTGTAGATGGATTTGCTGAAGAGATATGTCACGCGGTTTTCTTTTCACTCGTCGATTGGAATTAAACACGGAGACTTATCTAAGACTGAAAAACACAAACTAAACTAGAAACAAATAAAAGAAAGGCGAAGAGCTCGCCCGGAGGCGAGACGTTACATTATGACACGAGGACCAGAGAAGTAAGATAGGGATAAACTGGTATTCAGTCCTTTTGAAGACCTGACGTTTCCGCCTTCTTTTGGAAGAGGGTCCAATCAGGAGCTGTCCCTTTGGAGGGAGATTTTATGACCCTTTGTGTTATAACCAGGCATTTAAATCTCTAGTTTCATTGGGTGTTTAAGAGAAGAATCTTCACAATTCTTATAATACTAATGTGTCACAAAGTTTAGCAAAATGTAATGTCAATTAACAAATGGGGAATGAAAATTGGAGTTTATCGAGACCAAACTTGCCACAAATGGATTTGGTTAAACATTAGTTGGCAAAGTTTGAGACATTATCCCATTAGAGTTGTCGAGAAACATGGACCAAACCACAAAAAGGCAACTCATGAAATAGGGAACTTAGATACATTGTTCATACAATTCTCAAGTGGATATATAATAGCATATATATATATGAATACAGGATTCATTTCTCCTCCTTGGTTAGAATTCAGAGAGAGCCACAGTTCTGTGAACATTCCTTTGGGTCGTAAACGCTGTTATCTAAGAACTCCAGTGATGTTAGTTTTGGTCTCTTTTCACTCCAAAGATGGAAAACATAGTAAACTATATTTTACTGGATATTACTGTACGTATTCTGATTGATCACACCGAAAGCATTCTGGAGGTGTCCAGAACTATGTGTACAAGTTATGGGAATAGACAGTTATATTTAAAATGCATAATGAAGGTATTTATAATTCACTTTAAGCTACGATAAAATCATAGTCATTCCAATGTGACATGGGCAAATGGACACACATAAAAACACATTGAATATATCTGGTTAAATGTCTTTTAAAAAGAGAAGTTTCTTTCTCTTTAGAATCGCCTTCTTTGGGACATTCCAGTCAGTCATAAAAATGTCTCGTAACTGGACACCACGCTCTGTACTGAGCGGGCTTCACTTGTGGGGGATGCGTGTGTGGTTGTGTGTGTGTGTGTGTGTGTGTGTGTGTGTGTGTGTATGTTAATTTACATCCAGGCTTTTTGGGCCTGAAGGCTTTGGGATTTTAGCTAGGATGTATTTAGTTATTCAGATTCACCCCTCGCCCAGTCCTTACACAGCTTTACTTGAGATAACAGGAAAATTATGCATTTCGGCTGAAGTCAGTTCAGTGTTGAATGTACTTACTATTAGGGATGGGAATTGATACGATTTTATCAATATCAATGCCACTGACGATTCTGCTTATCGATCCGATTTTTTAACGATTCTCTTATCGATTCCTGATAGCACTGTGTGGAAAATAGTCATATGCTTTTTCAGCAAAAAAAAAAAAGTGTTTTTATTTGTTTTTAAGCTTACCCTTGAGTAAGCAAACTGTACTTTTTATGTAATAAATGGAACCTTATTGTAAAGTGTTACCGATTAGTTATACACCGATTCTAGATGTCTGGTGAGTTCAGTGTTGGAAAGATCAGTAGTTTTAACCATTCATTAAATTAATCGGTTCAAATGAGTCATTAGTTCGCAAATTGGACGTGTCATGCGCGTTGTGTGATTATCCCAGCAGTTAGGACATGGACATCGCACAAGATTTGTGTCAACAAAGAAAACATTTCATCACTGGATAGTTGTTTTTTTTTCGTTTATTTAAAGGGTTGTTTTATGTCAGCTGAATGTGCGGAACGCTTTTCAGAGAAGATAAGGTAACTTATTTGAGCACAATTCACACCCAGCGGTAATTCAGGAAAACAAAATCTCCGAATGCTCCACATGAAACTTTGGTCTTCCGACCTTTTAACATCGTGTCGATTTATTTTGGTTAGTATGTGTGAGGGAGAGAGAGCAAGACAGCGCTTAGTGTGGAGATGAAGTCGCCTGGCTCCGAGTGAGAGAGTGCGCGCGCGTGACCGGGTCTCTCTCTCTCTCTCTGCTCATTCTTTCAGTTAAACATGTGCCCTGTCACAAGCGCAGCAGTTCATCTACATTACTCACCGATCAAATAAGACTTTGTCGGGACAAAAATTCGCTTTGGCGGGCGCATAAAATAAAGCCAAGTTTTAGATCGTGTTTTCCACATGTTTACCTCCTCTGCTCAAATCGCTTTGACATCATGCCATCATATGACATCATATGCAGTGTTGTGCAAGTTACTTCCAAACTGTAATACATTATATATTACTTGTTACTGTTATTTAAAAGTAATTCATTACCTTACAATATTACTGTCTCAGAATTGTAATGCGTTACATTACTCCTGTATTACTTTTGAGTTACTTTCACCAAAATAACTATACAGAAGTAGAACTTAACATTCTAAAATTACTAGGGCTGTAACAATATGCGATATGAAACCGAAATCGCGACACTCAGATCCACAAACCTGCAGAATCGCGACACACCCCTTCCAACTCCCAGCGTTATCCATACCGTCCAGATCCAATGCTACCACATCTTTAAATTACTATTAGTATTATTTGAAGTTAACTTAACATTATAAAATACGTAGACCCACACCACAAAACTAGTTGAGGATAAATTATTTAAAATTTGGGAATTCCAGCGTTATGGACATGAAATTTGCAGTCAAAACTTGAAATATAAATTCTCAGAAAATGCTTTAATACCAAAATATTGAAACGTCTGTTTATCCATAGGCTCCTCCCTGAAAGGAGTCCAGACATTAGAAAAATATCAGTCTACACATGCGTTTTATATTTAATATTAGGGAAATAGACAGTCATGCATGACAAAAAAAAATCTTTAACTTTTAGGAGGCAACGATTTTTTTTGTTGTAATTCTGTGAATTAAACTGCGCAAATCGGATGAAGAAGGGTTGGCTCTCCACAGAACAGAAAATATTCATTTTATTTTATTTTTCGTGTTCGCATTTATGAGGAAAAAACAATGTTACAGATGTGACAGTTCTCCGTTATGGACGCAACCGCTCTGAAGCAGCACTAAAAGACTGCTTTAAAACTCTCACAGAGACCTTACACAGAAAGCCTTTCTTTAAAGTGAATTTCGTTTTGTATTAATTGTATCTTAATTTTAATCAATGTTTCATCAACCAATTGCCTGGATTTAATATTAAGTAGGCTAAATATAGCAGACAATTATAGCTAATCATGACACAGAGGTGCCGACGGACCTGAAAAATATATCTATATTGAAATGTCTACTTGTAAACAGAACAATTCAAAACGAAAGAAAACAGACTGCTCTCTGCTTATGAAATGAAATGTGCATTTCTCTCTGGTGCATTCACTAGCCTACTGCGAAGATCGCGAGTCAGCATCGTCAACTTCATCTTGACTTTATTAATAAACAATTAAAATGTCTCCTTGCTATATTTGACATATTCATAATCATTGCTTTTGCCGGTTCTTTGTGACAGCTTTTAGGTGCTTTATCGGCAGCGCCGCCGCCCTTACATGAACGCGTCACCGCATCAAAAACACGATTGCGTGATGAAAACATGAAAAATACCACATAAACATAGCCTAACTGTTTAGAAAGAAAACACAGAACGAATAGCCTAATGCGCATACGTCCATCTCGCGAATGTATAGTCTTCTTCATGCCATCTTCACCATTAGCCGCTTTTCCACTGGCCAGCGCGAGCACAGAGGCCGAAATCATACCTCACGGCACTCCTGTAAAAAATAAATCGCTGTACAAATATATCAGACGCTGCCATTTAGTCTTTATTTACAGACTTGGACACCACACGCGGCTATTGACTGACCACGAACAGGTAATTTAGCCTACTTGCATTTTTCATTTAATGTATCGCGCGGTCTTGCTGTTTTTTTTTTGTTTGTTTGTTTTACAATTAAAACTAAAAGTCTGTTGTAACGCAAGCCTTACTGAACATGTACCGAGTAAAATATTACTGAAAATGTATTAGTAATGCCTTACACTACTGCGTTACAGCAAAAAGTAATATGTTACTGTAATGCATTACTTTTGTAACGCGTTACTCCCAACACTGATCATATGACATCATAGGACGTCGCGCTATGGTGCCCGATAAAGGACAAAAGGGAAAGTTGTGAGTTCGCGGTCTGTATATTATGGCTGGGACTCGGAGCAGGAGCATCGATAAGAGGAATCGTTAACGTCGAGGGCATACAATATCGATGGTTCGTAAAACTTAGAACCGGTTCTCGAGTGGAACCGGTTCTCGATTCCCATCCCTACTTACTATCATAGCTAATTATGCATAATTACATGCAACTAACTCTAAACCAAATCCTTTTCCTAACACTAACCGCATGTTGTTAAATAATATTATTATATGAGATTGATACGGTAAAACCCACGCCATCGTTACTGTTCGTATCACTGTGATCAAGAGCTGAGATTCAGATATGATAATGAGCGTTTGCTTTCTGACCAATCACAGCAGAGCAGCTCTCAGAGAGGCGGGGCTTAGAGAGACTGAATCTTTGATGGAAGCGTTTCAGACACTGAGAGAAAAGAGCTGATGCTGCAGTGGAGATTATGAGGACATTAAAGTGTTTATTATCATGGATGAATGTGAATCTATTGTAGGAGACGCCAGAACAACATTAGCAGCCTTTAAAGTAGCATAATAGGGGAATTTTAATTCAGTTTTCAGCTGATATGTTTGATCTGAAACTCTGTCTCAGTTCCGGGACCGTGCCGTGCCGTTCCTCCTGTGCGGCAGAAACCCGTGGGCCGGTGAAGTGGGAGAACCGGGAGAACCGGAGAGAGAGACCACAGTATCATCCGTCAGCAGGAGCAACAAGGTCTCGCCCGGATCCTCTCAAACGCAGGACTGACAGCTATCAGAATATCATCACTGCAATTGCCAAGTATTGGCATGAGTTTGTTTAAACTGGTTGTATTTTGCATTTGAATAGTTAAAGGGGTGGTTGATTATGATTTAACTTGTCTAACTTTAGTTAGTGTGTAATGTTGCTGTTTGAGCATAAACAACATCTGCAAAGTTACGACACTCAGAGTTCAAAGCAAAGGGAGAGATTTGCTTTTAAAGAAATCAATTTCTAAGGACTACAACAACAGCTGGTAGGAACTACACAACATTCCTCCCGGGTTAGTGACATCACAAACCCTAAAATTTACATAAGCCCCGCCCCCTGAGCAGGATAGATTATCATAACAGAAAATGCTAATCAATGACTAGAAGATAACTACACATCAGATACATAAATTCATCAACTAACCATTCAGAAACGTCCAGTTACTTCTACATGTCGTCTCTCCATCTTTGTCCGATTCCGGTTTTAAAAGGCAGAATAGTTTGTGACATTTTAGTGCGTGTCTGCATGAGGTAATCGGAGCTGCTAACACACACACACACACACACACACACACACACACACACACACAAGCTCTTGAAGCTCCGCCCCCTGTGCATTTAAAGGGACACACACAAGAAACGGCGCATTTTTGCTCACCCTCAAAAATTTGACCATTTTAACATGTTATATTTAAATGATCTGTGGTTATCTGCTAAAACTTCACACACACACACTCTGGGGACATCAGAGACTTATTTTACATCTTGTGAAAAGGGCATTATACCCCCCCTTTAAATGAATGTGCTAATCCACTTAAAACTCCATGTAATCATATTATAGATAATATTCCCGAGCGATTTTTCCACCATATGTCATTGTTTGTGAGAGTCTGGGCATTTAGCTGATTAAATGGAGACTTGCTCATTAGCAGCATCTTTCCATGATGGACTGATTAATGTTAGGAATCATCTACGATGATGAAGGAACACTTCTACACTTCTGATGCTTCACCGACACAAAGGAGATGTGTTTCCAACATTAGTGATGTACATGTGGGCCGTACATGAAGAACATGCAAACTCTGCCGGACCTGAATCTGAATACATGAATGTAAATCTGAACAGTTAAATCCTGAATTCTAAATTAAATGTGTAGTTATGAATCGTGACTACCAAGAAGTTTTTGTAAATCTTAATAAATCTCTCTCTCTCCGTCTCTCTCATTAATTCATTTAAATAGCCTAAATGTAATTTTACCACACAACTTTATTTTCTTAAAGTCTCCCTGTGGTGAAAATCCAGTGTTTAATGTTGTTTATATGTCTATGTGGAGTTTTTAATAAGCTTTAAGACAAAGCATGTGTAAATTCATAAGTCGACAGCATTGCTGAGTATTTTCTCCTTAAAACTGCAGTGAACCAAAGACAGTCTCAAAAACACGCTTTGAAATCGCTGGTGTTTCTGACGTCACAAACTACCTTGTAACCAATCAGATCAACGTGTGATCGTCAACGAGTGGATCTCTGAGTGAGTGGAGGCGTGGCTCATTTGCATATTCATAGAACCGCGCATACTAAATGAGGCAAGGGTGTCGAGTTACATTCAAGATATTTTAAGGCATGAAGAAATAATTTGCAAGGAAAAAACACTTAAATATGTCTTATATGAAAATCACCATTATTTTCTGGAAGGCCTGTATATCCGTTCAGTCATATTTTGCGCTGCAAACATCTGATCCATGCTGTAATCACGTGCCACCCGACATGAATTATAGAAATAATTCTAATAACACGGCCATTCAAAACCCAAGCGTCAACCATGTCACATATAAAGCGATCACCAACAAAAATCATTTTGTTGGGATTAATCTACAGATATCGGATCCCAGTCGTGTCTAAAGGGAATGCTGCAAAAAGGCGGGAGAGATCTCGCCCTGTAGTCAATCATTTTCTCCCTTAAAACTCATCTTTCATCACCAAAATGACATATTTAAACGTTTTTTCCTTGAAAAAAAAACTTCATGCCTTAAAATATCTTGAATGTAACTCGACACCCTTGCCTCATTTAGTATTCGCGGTTCTATGAAAATGCAAATGAGCCCCGCCTCCACTCACTCAGCTCAGAGAGAAACACTGCGGGCGCCTTCCATACATGCATAATAATACACTAATAACTTCACAATACACATACAGTATTGTTACATCCCTGACCTTTAACCTACTGTACAAAACTTGATTATTGTATCATTATTATTCTAATCCTTCTTTCTTTCTTTTTATAACCAGAACAGCTTGTGAAGTGAGCAGGGGAATGCTGTGTGTGTGTGTGTGTGTGTGTGTGTGTGTGTGTGTGTGCGTGCGTGTGTGTGTGTGTGTGTGTGTGTGTGTGTGTGTGTGTGTGTTACTGACAGACAGATGTTAGTTTCACTACAGAATGTGGTTTCACTTCAACAGTCAGTGAGTTAAAGAAAGTACAAGACTTTTCGGTTTTAGAGAGGGCAGTGAGTTCAAAAAACAACATTTGTATGCCATACAATCTACACTTATGAATATGGAATTCAGCTACAGAATTAGTTTAATAATACGGATATTAATAATACAAACATTATATGGTTGAAAATAAATCAAATGGGCAATGCTAAATCAAATAAACAGCATCTATCAGTTTAAAGCAATACTTTCTTTAACAAGATATGATGGATTAGCAAGATTCATGCAACGAATACGTTTAAGCAACCCCTATGATATCCCTACACACACACAAGGACACACACCCACACACCCACACACACACACACACACACACAAAGTTTCTTATTTTTTTTATTTTTTTTTAAATTATTGTTGTGTTTCAAGTTATACTTACAAAATGTGAAACTGTGTAAAAGAAATGTGTCAAGAACTTGATATTGAATTCTGTAATTTTGAAAATTCAATAAAAAAAAAAAAAATCTAGTAAAATACCAGTCAAACGTCACGACCGAATATTGACGTAGTGCGCAGAACCGGAAGTGCACCACAGTATCCGGTTAAACAGCAGCAGCGATGGTTTATGTATCAAATGGTAAGTACTAAAAAAAACATTGTTTCTTTACGAAAAAAATGTTGTTGTTTTTTAGCGCAAACATGTACAACTCTTATCATATATAGTAAACTGTCATACATGGCTAAATATGTAATTTAGCGTCATTGTGTTTGTGAAAACATCCATTATTGCTGGTTTTCCTGTCACTCTGAGATGTTTGAGATATATATATATATATATATATATATATATATATATGTGTGTGTGAGTGAGTGAACTGTCGACACGACCCGCTCTGCCCAACATATGGTTTTGTTAATGTTACAGATGATATCCGGGTAGGAATGTTACGAACGATATGGTAAACACACATCTCCTGAATATTAATTAAAACTAAGCTGACGCATTTGTAATCTTGTATCTTATTGGCTCGTCAGTTTGAATATTCATGCATCATTCTGTTCATTGGCTTGCTTACCTGCCAACGTCACGTGTTAAATATTCATAACAACGCGATCGCCATAGGATTCACGATTTCCGTCATATATTTGATATTGTGTTATGTAATAATGTAATGTTATATGTGTCCAGGCCAGGTTCTGGACAGCAGCAGCCGCTCGCCCTGGAGGCTGTCCTTCCTCAGCGATCTCTTCTGGACCGCCGTCGAGTTCATCGGCTTGTTGTAAGGGTTTTTATTTCTGAGGTTCATCAGTTTTTTAGGGTTCTTGTTTGCAAAAGGAAAATTTTCAAGAAGTTGTACATTAAGCATCTAAATTCATAAACACATTAGTCATGATCAGACTGTAAACACAAGATGTGATATTGCTTACATTTGTCACAGAAAAGCAAACCTGCATGAAAGCTGGGTCATCAGCACTAATATAAGCAGTGTTTGAGGTTTGATCACGTGACTAGGTTTGAAGTAGTTTTATAATTAAAGTCTGAACTTGAAGGTTTTAAGCTTGAAATAGTTTTAGTTAAATAGAAGTTTTAAAAGGCAGAATTTTGAACAGATAGATATATTTAGATATAGTTTTAAAAGTTTGAAGGTTTTCAGTGTAAAATAGTTTGTTTTAGTTTAGTAGTTTTAAAAACTTGGGGTGGTTGCCAAGTTGCTATGCGGTTGCTTGGGTATTCTGGGTGGTTGCTAGGGAGTTTACCTGTGATGTTTGACCTGTGTAATGTCTCCTCAGCTTCCAGACTCTGATTCAGCCAGATCTGTCTAAAGATGGACACAGCGGCTCATCATCACGCTTCAGCGACGGCAGAGGGTACGTGTGTGTGTGTGTGTGTGTGTGTGTGTGTGTGTGTGTGGCTTCAGCGACGGCAGAGGGTACGTGTGTGTGTGTGTGTGTGTGTGTGTGGCTTCAGCGACGGCAGAGGGTGTGTGTGCGTGTGTGTGTGCGTGTGTGTGTGTGTGTGTGTGTGTGTGTGTGTGTGGCTTCAGCGACAGCAGAGGGTACGTGTGTGTGTGTGTGCGTGTGTGTGTGTGTGTGTGTGGCTTCAGCGACGGCAGAGGGTACGTGTATGTGTGTGTGTGTGTGTGTGTGCGCTTCAGCGACGGCAGAGGGTACGTGTGTGTGTGTGTGTGTGTGTGTGGCTTCAGCGACGGCAGAGGGTACGTGTGTGTGTGTGTGTGTGTGTGTGTGTGTGGCTTCAGCGACGGCAGAGGGTGTGTGTGTGTGCGTGTGTGTGTGCGTGTGTGTGTGTGTGTGGCTTCAGCGACAGCAGAGGGTACGTGTGTGTGTGTGTGTGTGTGTGTGCGTGTGTGTGTGTGTGGCTTCAGCGACGGCAGAGGGTACGTGTGTGTGTGTGTGTGTGTGTGTGTGCGTGTGTGTGTGTGTGTAGTTTCAGCAACGGCAGAGGGTACGTGTGTGTGTGTGTGCGTGTGTGTGTGTGTGTGTCTTCAGCGACGGCAGAGGGTACGTGTGTGTGTGTGTGTGTGTGTGTGTGTGTGTGTGTGGCTTCAGCGACGGCAGAGGGTACGTGTGTGTGTGTGTAGCTTCAGCGACGGCAGAGGGTGTGTGTGTGTGTGTGTGTGTGTGTGTGTGTGTGTGTTTGTTTGTGTGTAAATCCCCCGACCACTATGTCGGTCTGAGACAGCGAGACCAAGACAAGAGCGAGACCACGTAAAAGTGGTCTCGAGACCAAGACCGGTCTCGAGACATACATCACTATTATAGACACTCATACTTTTAAAACAAGACAATGATTATCTAGTCTCCAAGCCAGTTTAGTTACAGCTCTGCAATAAAGCAAGATGGAGAGCAATGTATGATATTGACTATTGATTTATAGGCTATATAGATACAGACGGTTGTCTGGGAACGCCACCGGGAACGCCCCGTCACGTGATGTGAATTTAGCCCGAAATACACGCAACAATCATGCCGAAGAGGTGCTGTGTCGTTTTCTGTACCGCCAATAAACAAACAAGTTATGAATTGAAGTTCTACATCCTTCCTAATAAACACACAGAACCGGAAACGAGGACAAAATGGCTACAAGCAATAAATAGTAGTGTAATACTTCTGTGATGTTCTGTAATACCTCTATAGTACTTCTATAGTATGTCCCAAAATGCTATAGTATTCCTATAGGATTACTATAATATTTTGTTCTAAAATACTACAAGATTCCTATAGTTGTTTTTCATAAGGGATGTCTCATTCACATTAGCGTTATCAGCTGAAGGCTCTTGATAGGCCAATCGCTCCGGTCTACACTCGATACACACTGCAGTCTGTGAGTTAGGGATAACTGTCTGCACAGTCCCTCGGCAACCTCGTACTACTGATCACCGTTTTACAAAAGGATTAATAGTTTGGAGTGAAGCATACGTACAATTGGTAAGTGACAAGGTTTTATGGAGTTATAGTATGCAACATATACGAAAGTTGATTGAGTTATAGGCTAATGTTACCGCTACAGCTACCGCAATGTCTTACCCGGAGATTCAACCAGATAACAAAATATGTCTGGAAACGACACCTCCGGCCATTTGGTCGGGTCATTGACCCAGTTTTTAATTAAATAAGGGCAATCGTACCCTATTGCAGTTAATTTTGCAATGTGCCGTTGCCGGTCGGCAGGCGTCAATGACTCGCAATACGACATTTCTGTCATTCAAATACACACGACGTTTGCGGTGTTTTCCCCCACGCCGACCACGCCCCCAACTATGACTAGATGCCGACTGTATCTATTGCATTTAAAATGTTGATTGGCTGGACTGGTCAATATGGATGCACATCCCTCAGTAAATAATAACCATCAAGTATCAAGTATTGCTTTTATCATTTAAAACACAGTGACATGCTATGACAAGCCATTTTAGCTTTTATTCATTCTCAGGATGCATTTTTGATATCAATAATTAGATTTGTACTATTTAAAATGTGAATTCTTGATATTAAGAATGTACTTTAGACATTTAGAACAATGTCTATTTCTGATATCAGGAATTACATTTTCATTAGTACTAGTTTAAGTAGGGATTGTAGTGGGAGCACTGGGGTGTCAGCTGTGACTGTGTGGCAATGGCTCATGGGTCAGATAAGAGGGACCCTTAACAGAAGCTAGCTTAGGGCTAAATTGTGTGTGTGTGTGTGTGTCTGTCGCTTCAGCAACAGCAGAGGGTGTGTGTGTGTGTGTGTGTGTGTGTGTGTGTGTAGCTCGTGTCCCGTTCTCTGTCTTCACCCTGTGTGTTCCCACAGTCCTCCTGGGTTCCCGGGCCGCAGACGGATGGGCAGAATAAACCACGGCGCCGGTCCCACTCCTCCACCCATGGGCGGAGGCGGATGAGGACGGTACGCAAGACACACACACACACACACACACACACACACACATGGGCGGAGGCGGATGAGGACGGTACGCAAGACACACACACACACACACACACACACACACATGGGCGGAGGCGGATGAGGACGGTACGCAAGACACACACACACACACACACACACACACACACACACACACACACACACACACACACACATGGGCGGAGGCGGATGAGGACGGTACGCAAGACACACACACACACACACACACACACACACACATGGGCGGAGGCGGATGAGGACGGTACGCAAGACACACACACACATGGGCGGAGGCGGATGAGGACGGTACGCAAGACACACACACACACACACACACACACACACATGGGCGGAGGCGGATGAGGACGGTACGCAAGACACACACACACACACACACACACACACACACACGGGCGGAGGCGGATGAGGACGGTACGCAAGACACACACACACACACACACACACACACACACCCATGCGCGGAGGCGGATGAGGAAGGTACGCAGGACACACACACACACACACACACACACACACACACATGGGCAGAGGCGGATGAGGACGGTACGCAAGACACACACACACACACACACACACACACACACCCATGCGCGGAGGCGGATGAGGAAGGTACGCAGGACACACACACACACACACACACACACACACATGGGCAGAGGCGGATGAGGACGGTACGCAAGACACATACACACACACACGCACACAAAAAAAAACTTCTATGGAAGACTTCTCGTAATTTTGACTTTATTCTCGAAATTTTACGACTTTATTCTCGAAATTTTACGACTTTATTCTCGTAATATGACGACTATATCTGTTTTTTTTTACGGAAATTTTTATTTTTTTTACGTCACGGCTCAGGGCTTCCGTAATTATATATACAGCAGTGTCGAAAAGTGACGTGCGGAGAGGATATCTGTGCTAAAGCATGAAAGTATGAGAAAAATATTTTAGATTTTTAATTGTTAAATATGATGGAAGAAAAAAAGGCAAACTACAGGTTTGATTTTACTATGTAAAAAAAAAAAAAACGTTGACAGGAAAAAGTAAACAATATCAGGCTACTTATTAATATTTCATCGGTTCTCTCTTGTTTTTGCATGCTCGTAATTTTTTATGTATGACAGGCTGGACACATACTTTCTCATGTTTCATTGTGTTATTATGACTAATAAACAACCGACTCCAAGCACAACTACACAATATGACTACACAATCTTTAAAGTCCCCTGTCGTCACCCATTTTATCACTTAAAACTCATCTCAAAGTCACCAAAATTACATATTTAAAAGTTTTTTCCTTAAAAAAAATTTCTTCATGCCAAAAAATATCTTGAATGTAACTCGACACCCTTGCCTCATTTAGTATGTGCGGTTCTATGAATATGCAAATGAGCCCCGCCTCCACTCACTCACTCACTCAGAGATCCACTCGTTGACGATCACACGTTGATCTGATTGGTTACAAGGTAGTTTGTGACGTCAGAAACACCAGCGATTTCAAAGCGTGTTTTTGAGACTGTCTTTGGTTCACTGCAGTTTTAAGGAGAAAATACTCAGCAATGCTGTCGACTTATGAATTTACACATGCTTTGTCTTAAAGCATATTAAAAACACCACATAGACATGTAAACAACATTAAAAGCTGGATTTGAGTCTTCTGACAAATGATTGTATTTTGTTTCTTTATTTGATCATGTTAATGCTGAATAATGACTGTGTGTGTGTAGGTAAACGCCTGCACGCTGTTGCAGGCGCAGAGGACCGTGACACACTGATGCTCCTGTAAAGCTCATGTTCGTCACACACTCCTCTTCCCTCGGCCGACGCTGCAAACGCAGACTCATGACGTCACTCCGGGAATACCTCACTGAGGGGCCGGAGCGGCTGAAGATGGCGGCCACACACACACTCACACTGACTCTCTCACACACATACACACACTGTGACTCTCTTACACACACACACTGACTCTCACACACACTGACACTCACACACACACTGACTCTCACACACACACACACACGTGCACACACTGACTCTCTCACACACACACACGTGCACACACTGACTCTCTCTCACACACACACGTGCACACACTGACTCTCTCACACACACACAGACACACACACACACACACTGACTCTCTCACGCACACACACTGACTCTTTCACACACACACACACACACACACACACACTGACTCTCACACACACACTTTTTTAAGGAATGTCTTACAAAATATATGTAGTGGCAGAAATTGTATGTACGATTTGCGTCAATAAAGATAAGTTATGATGATCCTTTGACTGATTTAGTTTTTTGTGCCTATAGTCACGAAAACCTGGAAATATCCGGGGATTCTGCTCACACATTAAGAGGAACACACACCTTTCCCTGGCGTTCTGGAACACACACCTTTCCCTGGCGTTCTGGAACCCACACCTTTCCCTGGCGTTCTGGAACCCACACCTTTCCCTGGCGTTCTGGAACCCACACCTTTCCCTGGCGTTCTGGAACACACACCTTTCCCTGGCGTTCTGGAACACACACCTTTCCCTGGCGTTCTGGAACACACACCTTTCCCTGGCGTTCTGGAACACACACCTTTCCCTGGCGTTCTGGAACACACACCTTTCCCTGGCGTTCTGGAACCCACACCTTTCCCCCGTGTTCTGGAACACACACCTTTCCCTGGCGTTCTGGAACCCGCACCTTTCCCTGGCGTTCTGGAACCCACACCTTTCCCTGGCATTCTGGAACCCGCACCTTTCCCTGGCGTTCTGGAACACGCACCTTTCCCTGGCGTTCTGGAACCCACACCTTTCCCTGGCGTTCTGGAACACACACCTTTCCCTGGCGTTCTGGAACCCACACCTTTCCCTGGCGTTCTGGAACACGCACCTTTCCCTGGCGTTCTGGAACACGCACCTTTCCCTGGCGTTCTGGAACCCACACCTTTCCCTGGCGTTCTGGAACACACACCTTTCTCTGGCGTTCTGGAACCCACACCTTTCCCCCGTGTTCTGGAACACACACCTTTCCCTGGCGTTCTGGAACACACACCTTTCCCTGGCGTTCTGGAACACGCACCTTTCCCTGGCGTTCTGGAACACGCACCTTTCCCTGGCGTTCTGGAACACGCACCTTTCCCTGGCGTTCTGGAACACGCACCTTTCCCTGGCGTTCTGGAACACGCACCTTTCCCTGGCGTTCTGGAACCCACACCTTTCCCTGGCGTTCTGGAACACACACCTTTCTCTGGCGTTCTGGAACCCACACCTTTCCCCCGTGTTCTGGAACACACACCTTTCCCTGGCGTTCTGGAACACACACCTTTCCCTGGCGTTCTGGAACCCACACCTTTCCCTGGCGTTCTGGAACCCACACCTTTCCCTGGCGTTCTGGAACACACACCTTTCCCTCGCGTTCTGGAACCCACACCTTTCCCTGCCGTTCTGGAACCCACACCTTTCCCTGGCGTTCTGGAACCCACACCTTTCCCTGGCGTTCTGGAACCCACACCTTTCCCTGGCGTTCTGGAACCCACACCTTTCCCTGGCGTTCTGGAACCCACACCTTTCCCTGGCGTTCTGGAACACACACCTTTCCCTGGCGTTCTGGAACACACACCTTTCCCTGGCGTTCTGGAACACGCACCTTTCCCTGGCGTTCTGGAACACGCACCTTTCCCTCGTGTTCTGGAACACGCACCTTTCCCTCGTGTTCTGGAACACGCACCTTTCCCTGGCGTTCTGGAACACGCACCTTTCCCTCGTGTTCTGGAACACACACCTTTCCCTGGCGTTCTGGAACACGCACCTTTCCCTGGCGTTCTGGAACACGCACCTTTCCCTCGTGTTCTGGAACACGCACCTTTCCCTCGTGTTCTGGAACACGCACCTTTCCCTCGTGTTCTGGAACACACACCTTTCCCTCGTGTTCTGGAACACGCACCTTTCCCTCGTGTTCTGGAACACGCACCTTTCCCTCGTGTTCTGGAACACGCACCTTTCCCTCGTGTTCTGGAACACGCACCTTTCCCTCGTGTTCTGGAACCCACACCTTTCCCTGGCGTTCTGGAACCCACACCTTTCCCTGGCGTTCTGGAACACACACCTTTCCCTGGCGTTCTGGAACACACACCTTTCCTTCGCGTTCTGGAACCCACACCTTTCCCTGGCGTTCTGGAACCCACACCTTTCCCCGGCGTTCTGGAACACACACCTTTCCCCCGCGTTCTGGAACACACACCTTTCCCTGGCGTTCTGGAACACACACCTTTCCCTGGCGTTCTGGAACACACACCTTTCCCTGGCGTTCTGGAACACACACCTTTCCCTCGTGTTCTGGAACACACACCTTTCCCTGGCGTTCTGGAACACACACCTTTCCCTCGTGTTCTGGAACACACACCTTTCCCTGGCGTTCTGGAACACACACCTTTCCCCGGCGTTCTGGAACACACACCTTTCCCTCGCGGGTCAAAATCACAACGTTTTTTTAAATGCAATGTTTTTGGAGGATTTTGTATTTACCTTTAAATTACAAGATTTAATCAATAAATAATAAATAGTAATTTATGCACATTCCTCACATTCTTTCAACTTAAATTCAAAATAACTCACAATTTCATGCATAATCCTTTTAATTCAGCTCTAAATATCTTACATTGGTGGTCTTTGACCTCTTGTGGGAAATAAATAATATATCATGATATTTCATGACTCTAGATGGGCTTATATCTCTATATGGAGTAAATGAGCTGTTCCTCTGGGTCCGAAAGTCAGTTCTCTTCAATGTGCATTCAGATACACATGTAGACATTATAACATATTTTTTTTGGTAAAGTTTTAGCATTTTTAGTTTGAATTTTAAATATTTGTAGGTTTTTCTATGTGTACTGAAGCATTCCTGAGGGAGTCAGATTGACCCGAGAGGGAAGAACCACAAAACTCCTCGAATCCATAAAAAAAAAAAAAAAAAAGTGTGTATTGGTGGTTCAAGTGCGACAAAAGTCCTGGGGTCTCGGACCCTCCGATGAACACTCAATTTTTAACATTAAAAAAAAAAGAATGACCCGAGGGAAGGATGAGGGTTTAAAGGGATAGTTCACACTACAAATAACAATTCTGTCATTAATCACTCTCCCTCATGTTGTTCCAGACCGTAAAACTTGTTCATCTCCAGAACGCGAAGATCTGAGAGATTTCTGTCCCTCAGAGAGATTTTTGGGCAAACTATTCCTTTAATTACTATGTACTAACAAATACCTACAGGTGTATTGATCCACTGGATGAAGATTATAGGAGGAATAGTTTTAGGTTAACTTAATTATTATTAATTAATTAATGGGTGAGTTACGGTTAGGGGTAAAGTTAATAGTGTGATATGATACATCACAATGAAATAAAGTATTATAAATATCAGTATTAGTAATAGTTCATAAATCATGAAAGTATTTTCATATGTGTGTTATAGTGATGAGATTGTGATGATGCTTTTTCAAAGCACTGCTGTATCACACACTGCTGTATCACACACTGCTGTATCACACACTGCTGTATCACACACTGTACCGATGCGTATCGAAAATACAATGCACGTGATTGATGACGTCTGAAGCTTCGCACGTCATGCATCGGAAGGTCGGGATAGCGGGTTTAAATGGGCTCATCTGATGCATAAAAAGGGAAATGATTATGGGGGAGGCATTATTTAAATGATTTAAAGGAGCTGTATGTAAGAAATTTATTTCAATTAATCATAAAATGGCCCTGATATGTCACTAGACATTAAGAAATCATGTTCATTTCAAATACTTATATCACTGACAACAGTAGTCCGGCCAGGATATTGTCATTTAAAAAGTGAGGTTGCAGCCCTCAACTGATGTTGATGTTGTCATGTTGTGTTTTGGTCTGATGCGTCACCCTCCACCTATCCACCAATCACGAAGTCAGTAGTGTTGCGGCATCCGGGTTGCCAGCTCTGCTAGTTACCACAGCTGCAGCTACAAACGTGTCGGAATCGGATAAAAAAAATGTCTAACGTTGCGAAACCAAAATAACCTCGTTATGAATCCGAAATACTTCGTGACAAAGTCCAAAATAAAACAAGGATCAGTATAGGAGATGCCTTTGAAAGATAGAGACGGCTGAAAGCGGAGAATAATTTGACGCCAACGTTGCTAATTTTCTCCTGGACAGGTAAGATTCATGTTTGGCTAACTTGTACTTGATGTAAATGGACATTTCAAATATTCATGACAGTCGAACAAAGTTATGCATGTTCGTGCAAAGTAACGTTACGTTAGCTCATATGGAGGAGGTGGGTCATCGACTTGAAAAGGTAAGGAATTGTTTGGGTAATAAAAACGGCGAGTCATTGCTAACATTAGCAATGCATTATCAGAGCCCGTTTCTCTGTCATTATGCTGAGACGCTGAGGAAAACAACATTAGCACGCCCATTATTGTTTATCATGCAAGTTCTACAGCCAAAAATAATAGAATGACATATAACGTTAATCTTTCACACCACATATTTTAGCGTTATGGACTTATAGCGTCAGCTAAATGAATAGCTGTATCTTTGATATCGGTTACACACAGTGACAGAGGCTTGTGCTTGTACTTACGTTAATGACAGATACCTACCGTTACAAGTTAGACTAACAGCTACTGTTCTAACAATGTACTGTCACATATGAGTGTACATCTTTACGATTATATTTGGCTAATCGCCATTAGTAAATTTTTGCGATATATAATTACTTTGCAAAACATCTCTCATTTGAAGCATAAACATAATTAACAGAAAAAGCTTCTTGTAGCAGCCTACGTTCCTGCTGGATCCTGCAGCGTATCTGGCAACCTCGAGTCAGGGAGGAGGGGGAGGGGATACACCGCTCTACAGTAATTTGAAAGTGATTGCAGTACCAGTTTTGGCCACAATCTTACATACGGCTCCTTTAACACTACACATATTTTTTAAAACGGAACACCCAAAATATATTTTTCCATTACAATTACTATAATTATTTTATGATCACATACTTGTATATTTTATATTATTGATCAATATGTGAATCCGTTGACCAGGCTACACATGTCTCATTGGCACACATTCATTTAGATGAGATTAAATACTGTATTGATCCTACACTTGTATGGACTTCCGGCTGAACAATATAGTGGTTATATTCAGAGATTTGATATTGTACCTTATTTGTTTGTATTGTTGAAGCTTAATAAAAAAATAAAAAATAAATAAAAACTTGTATGGACTTCCGAAACTTTGTTTGGTCACGTGCTTTATCTTCTCTGCTGTGATTTGTAGATATGGTGGAGAAAACAAGTGTGACCACCAGGTGTCGCTAATGCGCAGTGTTAAAAGCTTCGAGTAATGAACCTTTTTCGGCACAATTTGATGAAAGCCTCGGTTTCCCATCACTAGGTTCAGATACACACAGTAAGGTTTGGGCATGGTAAAAATAAAAAACCTGTTGTTGTGCACAGGCGGCGGGAACATCCCGGAAGTGACGGAATAAGCGCGCTCCTTCTCTCCAGCCCAGCAGATGGCGGGAATGCCAACCGCCGCTAAACTGAACAAGAAGAAGAAGAAGTGATTTGTTTGAACACACTCGTTCATCCGCAGTGTGTTGAGAAATGTCCAGCTAACAGTTGCTGATCATGACTCAAACAGACAGAGATGTGGAGAACGGCAGAGACCGAGAGAAGGAGCAGCGCGGAGTGAAGAGACCGATCGTTCCCGCCATGGTCCCGGAGCCCGCGCAGGAGGTGACGTAACATTACCGACGGTTATACATCATACATGACGCCGGATCGCAACATTAATCAGAGGGATATAAACATACACTTTATTAATCAGAGTGATCAAAACACTAATACTGTCAGTGATAGCTAAAAGAACTGCCTATTATGGCAAGCCGTTTTGACTTTTATTCTGTTTATTTGTTCTTGATATTATCAACAAATCCATTTTCACTAGTTAAAATGTTAATTCTTGATGTTAGGAATTAAATTTCTACTAGTAAGATTGTTAACTCTTGATATCAACAATCACGTCATCCCTCGAAGAAATACGAAACTTTGATATCAAGAATTAAATTTCAACTAGTAAAAACTAATTCTTGATATCATTAACAATTAAAATTTCACTAGTTAAAATGATAATTCTTGATATCTGTTTCTATTTTCACTAGCTGTCACCATAGGCTTTCATTCAAATTCAATTGTTGATATCAATAATTGATTTCTTACTAGATGAAATTCCAATTTTACATACCAGAAATACAATTCTTACTAGTAACAATCATACTTTTTTATATCAATAATTATAGTTACTAGTGCAAATATAAATTCCTGATATCAAGAACTCAATTGTCACTAGTTGAAAAGTTAATTCTTGATATCTGTATTTCAACAAGTTACATCTGTTATTTCTGTCATCTGAAAATGTATTTCTGATAATAATAATTAGGAGAGTAATATCAGAAATCTAAAATATGTTTCTTACTAGTAACAATTACATTTATGAGATCAGAAATTAACATTGTCACTAGTGAAAATCGAATTATTGATACAAAAATGTACAATTTTTCTAGTAGCAACTCAATTGTTGATATCAAGAACAGGCATTTGCACTAGTAACAAATTATTGATATTGAAAATTATGATTGTTACTAGTAAGAATTGTATTTCTGATATGTGAAATTGGAATTTCATCTAGTAAGAAATCAATTCCTGATATCACCAATTGAATTTGAATGTAAGCGTAAGGTGACATTTATCTAGTGAAAATATAATTACAGATATCAAGAGTTATAGTTTTTACTAGTGAAAATTAATTTGTTGATATCAAGAATTCATATTTCTGTGAGTGATGACTTCATTATTGATATCAATAATTAAAATTTTTACAAGTAGAAATCTAATTCGTAATATCAAGAATGATCATTTTTACTAGTGAAAATGTAATTGTTGATATCACAAATTCATATCCTGTGAATGAATAAAAGTCAATATGTCTTGATATGCCTATATAAGAATAAACATGGTAATAACGATTTTGATTTGACTAACTATTCATTTAATATTAGTAAAGATTATTCTACTTATTTAATTCTTCCTGATAAGAGTTCTGTCGGATCATCTGTGGCGTACGCTGCCGTGACCGACGGAAGGGAACGAGGGGTACCGTACACAACTGAGACGCTTTTCCTGTCTATCTAACGGCCATAAATCTCATAATTCACATGTTTTGTTTGCTTATCAAAATCTGAAGTCACAAATTACATTAAAAAAAAATCTGAAATACACTGTAATAATGGAAATATTGACTAATTAATCAGAGTTTAGATGTTAAAGTTTTCATGATATCTAAATGGGCAATTTTTTATATTTTATGGAATATTGCAGCATTTTTTAAATTCATGTGCATTGCGATCTTTAATCAAAATAATTTAATCTCCCTCTTCCAATCTTTACAATAAACCATTTATTGAAAAAAAAAAAAAAAGAAGAATTGTCTATTTTGATTTCCTGGTGACTTTAAAAGACGAATATGTTTGATATGTTCAGCAAATCCAGGCGAACTTCCTGGTGGTGATCCACCCCGGGTCCAGGACTCTGCGGATGGGTCGAGCCACGGACACCCTGCCCGTCAGCGTCCCGCACGTGATCGCGCGCAGGCACAGGCAGCTCGGACAGCCCCGCCGCGAGGACCCCAGCCTGCTGCGCCACGGACTCAGCGTACGCTAGCGCTAGCATATGATGATGTGTACGGCTGAAGAGTGCAGCAGTAGGTGATGAGTGTGTGTGTGTGTGTGTCAGTCTGCAGATAGCAGTGAGCAGAGACAGAGTGGCCTGAAGATGATCGATCAGGTGATCTGGTCCAGGAAAATGTCCAACGGTGTGAGACGAACGCCAGTGTCCGCAGAGCAGGTGTGTGTGATCCTGAGAACGAGTGTGTATCAGCAGGTGTGTGTGCCTCAGCACTGACCGTGTGTGTGTGTGTGTGTTCACAGGCCAGATTGTACAACAGACAGATCCGTCCTGCGGTTTTGGAACCGAACTCTAAAGTCAGCTGGACGAACACAGCTCATCAACCCCAGTATCTCGTCGGAGAAGAGGCGAGTCATAAACATCACATGATCAAACACCTCCAAATAATCACTCTTGCATTCTCAATGTGCCTAGTTCTTACTAACACCACTGGAACAAGTTTTTACCTTTTATCCTTTAAAAGTCGTCCTGAAAGGGAAGCTGCGCACGTCCTCTCGCCGGTCATGTGTCCGAGTGATGTCACAGTGTACCGCTAGTGACGTCACAGTGTACCGCTAGTGACGTCACAGTGTACCGCTAGTGATGTCACAGTGTACAGCTAGTGATGTCACAGTGTACAGCTAGTGATGTCACAGTGTACCGCTAGTGATGTCACAGTGTACCGCTCTGAGATGATGCGCATCATGTAGTTGGCTGACATCATGTATTAATTTAGGCAGAAACAAAGAGCTTGTTAAAGCAATTATTACAAGTTGTGATCATAATGATTACAAAATATAGAAACTTTGGTATTGGTGCGTGTCGATTCAGAGTTGGCGTCATCTGAAGTTCATAATATTAGTAAATATATATTCATGTGCATTTGACCTGATATAACTGGAGTATAAGGTTATGGCTAAAGCGATGTGTCTTTTATTATTGAGCTGGGAGAGTGTACCAACTTGTCTATAAATCATATTCTTTTGGACTGCCCAATCTTTAATGTTCTGAGACAGTGCTTTTTATCAAGACAAACTTTAAGGACTTATTTATGGATCCAGATTTTTTAAGTACATTTAAAGAATCTTTTATAGAATTGTACTAATTTTGTACATGTACTTATTTTTTTTATTATTCCTTTTGTCTAAGTTTGTTTTCATGGTGTTGTACTTATGATGTTATGTTGTTTAATGTGTATCTGCCATGTAATAGCTGGTGATGCTGATATGGCAATAAACTTAAATATTCCTACTAAACTGAACATTATCCGGAAGGATATTCCAGAGTTTAGGAGCCAAATGTGAAAACGCTCTCTCCATTAGTGGACTTAGATATCTTAGGCACTACCAGAAGCCCAGGGTTCTGTTCTTTCAATAGGCCTACACACGCCATTATTTTATTGAAAAATAAAAAAGATCACAATTTTACACCCAAAAATGGAAATTATGAAAATGTACTCACCCTCATGTCGTGTCAAACCTACAAGACTTTCATTCATCCTTGAAACCCAAATGATGTCACACGCGACAAAACACAACAAATCCATTATAATCAGCCATGCTGTCTACACTGGATGTGACGCAATATATATATATTGAGCGCTTTATATGATGAACAGTTATATTTTAGGACGAGACGGTAACATCCGTTGCTTTTATTGCACTTTCGTGAGATGAGTGGGAGACAGTGGAGGTACTAGGGATGGAGGGAGGAACAGATGTGGAGGTACTAGGGATGGAGGGAGGAACAGATGTGGAGGTACTAGCGATGGAGGGAGGGACAGATGTGGAGGTACTAGCGATGGAGGGAGGGACAGATGTGGAGGTACTAGCGATGGAGGGAGGGACAGATGTGGAGGGAGGGACAGATGTGTAGATACTAACGAGGGAGGGAGGGAGGGACAGATGTGGAGGTACTAGCGATGGAGGGAGGAACAGATGTGGAGGTACTAGGGATGGAGGGAGGAACAGATGTGGAGGTACTAGGGATGGAGGGAGGAACAGATGTGGAGGTACTAGCGAGGGAGGGAGGAACATATGTGGAGGTTCTAGGGATGGAGGGAGGAACAGATGTGGAGGTTCTAGGGATGGAGGGAGGAACAGATGTGGAGGTACTAGCGATGGAGGGAGGGACAGATGTGGAGGGAGGGACAGATGGGAGGGACAGATGTGGAGGGAGGGACAGATGTGGAGGGAGGGACAGATGTGGAGGTACTAGCGATGGAGGGAGGGACAGATGTGGAGGTACTAGCGATGGAGGGAGGGACAGATGTGGAGGTACTAGCGACGGAGGGAGGGACAGATGTGGAGGTACTAGCGACGGAGGGAGGGACAGATGTGGAGGTACTAGCGACGGAGGGAGGGACAGATGTGGAGGTACTAGCGACGGAGGGAGGGACAGATGTGGAGGTACTAGCGACGGAGGGAGGGACAGATGTGGAGGTACTAGCGACGGAGGGAGGGACAGATGTGGAGGTACTAGCGACGGAGGGAGGGACAGATGTGGAGGTACTAGCGACGGAGGGAGGGACAGATGTGGAGGTACTAGCGACGGAGGGAGGGACAGATGTGGAGGTACTAGCGACGGAGGGAGGGACAGATGTGGAGGTACTAGCGACGGAGGGAGGGACAGATGTGGAGGTACTAGCGACGGAGGGAGGGACAGATGTGGAGGTACTAGGGACGGAGGGAGGGACAGATGTGGAGGTACTAGCGACGGAGGGAGGGACAGATGTGGAGGTACTAGCGACGGAGGGAGGGACAGATGTGGAGGTACTAGGGACGGAGGGAGGGACAGATGTGGAGGTACTAGGGACGGAGGGAGGGACAGATGTGGAGGTACTAGGGACGGAGGGAGGGACAGATGTGGAGGTACTAGGGACGGAGGGAGGGACAGATGTGGAGGTACTAGGGACGGAGGGAGGGACAGATGTGGAGGTACTAGGGACGGAGGGAGGGACAGATGTGGAGGTACTAGGGACGGAGGGAGGGACAGATGTGGAGGTACTAGGGACGGAGGGAGGGACAGATGTGGAGGTACTAGGGACAGATGGGGAGGGACAGATGTGGAGGGAGGGACAGATGTGGAGGTACTAGCGATGGAGGGAGGGACAGATGTGTAGATACTAACGAGGGAGGGACAGATGTGGAGGTACTAGCGATGGAGGGACAGATGTGGAGGTACTAGGGATGGAGGGAGGAACAGATGTGGCGGTACTAGCGAGGGAGGGAGGAACATATGTGGAGGTTCTAGGGATGGAGGGAGGAACAGATGTGGAGGTACTAGGGATGGAGGGAGGAACAGATGTGGAGGGAGGGACAGATGGGGAGGGACAGATGTGGAGGGAGGGACAGATGTGGAGGTACTAGCGATGGAGGGAGGGACAGATGTGTAGATACTAACGAGGGAGGGACAGATGTGGAGGTACTAGCGATGGAGGGACAGATGTGGAGGTACTAGGGATGGAGGGACAGATGTGGAGGTACTAGGGATGGAGGGAGGAACAGATGTGGCGGTACTAGCGAGGGAGGGAGGAACATATGTGGAGGTTCTAGGGATGGAGGGAGGAACAGATGTGGAGGTACTAGGGATGGAGGGAGGAACAGATGTGGAGGGAGGGACAGATGGGGAGGGACAGATGTGGAGGGAGGGACAGATGTGGAGGTACTAGCGATGGAGGGAGGGACAGATGTGTAGATACTAACGAGGGAGGGACAGATGTGGAGGTACTAGCGATGGAGGGAGGAACAGATGTGGAGGTACTAGGGATGGAGGGAGGAACAGATGTGGCGGTACTAGCGAGGGAGGGAGGAACATATGTGGAGGTTCTAGGGATGGAGGGAGGAACAGATGTGGAGGTTCTAGGGATGGAGGGAGGAACAGATGTGGAGGTTCTAGGGATGGAGGGAGGGACAGATGTGGAGGTACTAGCGATGGTGGGAGGGACAGATGTGGAGGTACTAGCGATGGTGGGAGGGACAGATGTGGAGGTACTAGCGATGGAGGGAGGGACAGATGTGGAGGTACTAGCGATGGAGGGGGGGTCAGATGTGGAGGTACTAGCGATGGAGGGAGGGACAGATGTGGAGGTACTAGCGATGGAGGGAGGGACAGATGTGGAGGGAGGGACAGATGTGTAGGTACTAGCGATGGAGGGAGGGACAGATGTGGAGGTGCTAGCGAGGGAGGGAGGGACAGATGTGGAGGGAGGGACAGATGTGTAGGTACTAACGATGGAGGGAGGGACAGATGTGGAGGTACTAGGGATGGAGGGAGGAACAGATGTGGAGGGAGGGACAGATGGGGAGGGACAGATGTGGAGGGAGGGACAGATGTGGAGGTACTAGCGACGGAGGGAGGGACAGATGTGGAGGTACTAGCGACGGAGGGAGGGACAGATGTGGAGGTGCTAGCGAGGGAGGGAGGGACAGATGTGGAGGTGCTAGCGAGGGAGGGAGGGAGGAACAGATGTGGAGGTACTAGCGAGGGAGGGAGGGAGGAACAGATGTGGAGGTACTAGCGAGGGAGGGAGGAACAGATGTGGAGGTACTAGCGAGGGAGGGAGGGACAGATGTGGAGGTACTAGCGAGGGAGGGAGGAACAGATGTGGAGGTACTAGCGAGGGAGGGAGGGACAGATGTGGAGGTACTAGCGAGGGAGGGAGGGAGGAACAGATGTGGAGGTACTAGCGAGGGAGGGAGGGAGGAACAGATGTGGAGGTACTAGCGAGGGAGGGAGGGAGGAACAGATGTGGAGGTACTAGCGAGGGAGGGAGGAACAGATGTGGAGGTACTAGCGAGGGAGGGAGGGACAGATGTGGAGGTACTAGCGAGGGAGGGAGGGACAGATGTGGAGGTACTAGCGAGGGAGGGAGGGACAGATGTGGAGGTACTAGCGAGGGAGGGAGGGACAGATGTGTTTGTGAACATTTGATGTGAACATTTTCGTTTCCTCCCCATACTGTCTGCCAGTGTGAAGCGTTAATCTCCTCAGCTGAAATAGACGCCTGATAAGATTGACTGAACCCTAAACACGTTTTGTAACAAAAGCCGGTATTGTCCACTCTCATCACAAGTTCATGTTTTACAGCAGAAACTGACAAGCACCCTTGTGGGTGAACACAACCCAAAGAGTCAGTTTTAGCGAATCAGCGCACAATATTCAGGTCAGGTGATAAGGCAGCTAGTCACTTTGAAAAGATGCGCTAGCTTAGAGGAGTTTCGTCAAAAAGCTGACTAACAGTGTTCGAGTCTGCTGTACAGCTGTGGGTGGAGGGGGAATCTCCTGAACCACCACCAACCCAGGCCGGGAGCTCCACGAGGTCTTCCCCGTACAGCCCTCTGTTCTCATGACCTGGGAGGCCTAGCCGTTGTTGAATAGATGAGCTGAGCACTAGCAGTGGGAGTCGCTAGGCACCGCACGATTCGATTAGATCACTGTGGTAAAGTCTAAGGTTCACAGTCAGATAGGAAGGAAGGAGACGGGGTCGGCAGGACTGGGACTCGCACTTTATTAGTTCAAAATCAAGAAAATAAACAAAAGTTGCGCCATGTTCGCCTTCACTGTAGACTTCAGCTACAGCAACGTTCATAGAACACTTCTCACAGAACACTCTTTCCGCCGTTTCTCCAGCTCTCAGACCATGCAGTCGAACACTCTTTCCGCTGTCTTCAGCTCTCGTTCTCTGTAACGCGTGCGAGTCCCAAGTCCGTCTCTCTCAAACTGCCTCCCGCTTCCAGGTGGCTTTTTATTCCTCCCCACGGCAATCACTGCAAACGAGATCAGGTGTTCATCATTTCTCACTTAACCCACTTACTTGCCGCTCGCCTCCCAGCTCTCTCTCCCGTTGCAGCGGTCGCTGAACCACGCCCCCTCGCCACAATCACGATTCAGACGGCTGCGATGATAAAACGATCATCGATGCATCTTTTTTTTCTCACTGTGTGACTACTTGGTACTTTTAAAGCAAAGTATTTGTAATGATCCATAATGAATTTACTTCCAATATATTTGATTAATCAAACAAATGGAAGTGATTTGGCAATAAATGTTGCGATAGAGTTTGTAAATCGCTTTGCCTTTTCTGAGTTGGGTGGAAGCTTTTAGGGATGTCCTGGTTAGATCTCGCTGATGTTATTAATTCTGCGGGGAATTCGAACACTTCCTCCCTGGATCTCCCAGCACTGTAGTTACAGTGTCGCGTGATTGAGACCGGCCCACGAGTAAACCTGTTCTGAGCTCGCGCTGCGCTAAACGGTCTGCACACCACAGCTCAAATGAATAGCGCGGTTGCGTTTCATTTGCTATCTGATGTAACAGAAGTTGCAGCTCTTATCAATTGGACAGCGTGGTGCGACCTCTCGTCGGGCGTCTGGTCTCAGTCTGGAGCGGTCCTGGCAGAAGTGTGGCTCTTGTCCAGGTCCTCTTCCCTTCAACTTCATAAAGCCAAAGTTACGCTAGACTTTAATGTAGGGCTGGACGATTTTGGCTAAAATCATAATCGCGATTAATCGAACAAGTTACCTCGACTACGATTATTGAACGATTATTTAAAAAAAATTCTTTCTCATGTGTCACTGGCAAGGCTTATACTGTAAATGTTCACGGTTATTTTTTTTAATGAAAGAATGCATAATCCTATCTTTGTGATTCTAAAATAAGGAAACACACAGATAGCTTTTAATGCTTACTTATTAAATATTTCAAACAATTGTATCAAACAAAGCATACAATGCTTGAAATAAAAACGTCTTATAAAAAAGTAATTAAGTTTTAATGTAAAAAGAAAGTTTCCTAAAAATGTAGAAAATAGTTCTTTTTGTAAACAAAATAAATTATTGTAAATCACAGCAGAAAATGCAATTGAAGTGCTGCATAGGGTGTGAAGACTCGGTGCTCTTTGGTTGCTTGGGATAATTTAACTCAAAAATCAAAGTAATACTCCAAGGCACTCGGAGTGCCTTGGAGTATTACTTTGATTTTTAAATTATTGTAAATATTGCCATCTTAAAAGTAAAATATAACTTGTATAAAACTAAAAAAAACTAATCCTTTTCATATTGTGTAGCATTTGTAAATGCTTGTGTTATCAAAACCTGCTTTGTGGAGTGGAGGCACTTGTTGCTGGGCGTTTGTCAGTCTCTCTCTTTTTTTGCGTTTTTCTTTGGTACAAGCGGCTCCTGTTGCTGAGTTGACTCAGTGTTTGAGTTCCCTTTCACACAGAGATTCCGGAAAATACACGGATAAAGTGGCCCGGGATTTGACCCGGGTTCGTTTGACTTTGGTTCATTCACACTGCCAGTGATTTTCCGGAATCAAGAGAGTGCGTTCACACAGACACACACAACCCGCAAAGACACGTGACATGTCCCAGCGGCGTGTAGTTTGCTTATGAGCTGCGATTTCTCTCTCGAGAAACCACGCTTGTGCATTTTTTTTCTCTGATTCGATCATAAACTAGCGCATTACGAACCGTTTCACGCTGGCGAACGATCCCGGCTTAGCGCCATCATTACGACACGGCATTGATTACGGCTTTTGTTCACACAGCGCGCGTTCCGGGACTGAACACGGCAATGTTACTATGTCCCCAACCTGGCATCAATCCCGGGTCGTGTTTGCGTTCACACAGAAGGTGTTTGTTCTGGCAATTTCCCGGGATCAACGCGCTGTGTGAAAGGGGCTCATGTTGCTTCAATGTCGCAGACTGGACGGGGCGGAGTTACGTGACTACACACGCGGTAATATGTTTTAAGGGGAAAGTACATTAACACACAGTGGGCGGAAATATTAATAGGATTAAAAAAACGAAATAACCGACATGGTAAAATTACGTCGGTTATAGGCTCTGAATTTCGGTTTCGATTATTTTTCGATTAATCATCCAGCCCTACTTTAATGCACAGGGTGCCGGTCGTCTCTGTAATCTACTGCAGCCACAGACTGTCCAGGCACGTTATCAATTAATATTTAGAAAATAGGTTTTTGACATTTGTGATTCGATTCAGAATTGTTCGCATCGCAATGCATCTAAGAATCGATCCCCCAAACCCCCCCCCCCCCCCAACCTCTACTGATCACCCTTTCCAATGTTTCAACTTTCGTGTCTGTTATAACCAATGTCCACTTTAGTGGCATGCAGCTATATATATATATATATATATATATATATATATATATATATATATATATATATATATATATATATATATGCATAATAGGAGGGGCCCACATTAAGAAATTAATGTTGAAAAAATATATATCTTAATGTTTCCCAGTGTATAGCCAGGAATTAACTTTGTAAAACTTTATATATGGTTTAGGAAACCCCAAAAGAAATAAACAGGACAATGCATTTATATGAACATAAAACTAAATGAAACCAGTCAAATGAATGAAAGCAGTATCCGCACAAATGTTCTGTAAAGTAAGACTTAATCAAAATAGAAAAGCATGACAATGAAAATAAAAGGTTGTAGTTGAGTGATTCTTTGGGTAAGTATGGAATCACTACAATAAAAGTTGAAATAGTCAAAGTTTAGGATGATGTCCAAGTCCCAATAGTCCTTCAAGTGCTCTTCCAAATATCCAAGAAAACCAAAACAGCCGACAGTCACATTCTTGTAGGATATTTGATAATCCACAAGATAATGCAGTGGGAACAATCCATCAGGTAGAAATCACTTTGTCCATATCATTAGAGCCTTAGCAACTCATACAGATCCAAACCCCAAAATATAAAGTAACATTTAAAGAGTCCATCTATAAAAAAGAAAATAAATCTATCATATATTATATACATCAAATGAAAACAAAATGCACAACATTAGGAGAAACAAAACTTACATGATTGAACTGGAAACACAGTTTCTTAACCAGGACTCCAATGAGTGTTGCTGGAGGTGCTAGGATAAACCCATGCTTCCCTCTTCCAAACAAACTGACTTCTTCTATACTACTACGTTTTAAATACTAGAGGTTCTGATGCTCATGAGTATGAAAAAAAAAATACTAGAGTAACAGGTAACACTGTGACCTCGTAGATGTTCAGAGACGCCAGCCGCGGGAGGAGCACCAGAGCTTTACCCTGCAGGGAGCAAGAACTCGTCAGTTCTCTCAATGCCATCAAAGGTGGACCTGAGCTTGAGCCTGAGCTGGTCCACTTGTTCTGAGGGTTGCATCATACCTAGGCTCTTAATTGGTTTCTCCATTAACCCTCTGGGGTCCAGAAACGCGCCGGCGCGTTTTGCTGTTTTTTTTCCACATAGCAGCAACATAGACTTAAAATACTCCGTCATTTTTGGTCATATAAATAAAATCAATACATGATTATAAACTATAGAGGGTCTTCTTTTTTTTGTGTACACTCACATTAACATCAAAACCGTGTGCTTTTGTAAAATGAAGAAAATAAACAGGGTGTGCTTTCGTGCTTTCGTGCTTTCTGTCTCTCCGTCTCCGTTAACTTTTTTTCTGGAGCACGTCTCTAAACTTAAACAAAGCTCAGCGAATACTATTCACACAAGCATGAGCAGTATATCTTTATAATCATTTAAGTTTGTACTTTTAAAATATCTAATTCAAAACTAAAATAAATATTCTCTGTTTATGTAATCTATAAAAAAAGAGAGAGGTGTCAGCCGATCTCATTATCGTTCTCTCAGCTCATTATTCTGCTAATGTGACACGCCCACGGAGAGCGCACGGTATTCAAACGCAAATGATCTAAGGCAAGCCATTCAAACATGCCAACGCCCACCAGCTGGTTTATAAAACACATCATGTTTGATAAAAACTTGTACTTTACCTCGTCTTGCTACCTGTGAGGAATAATACTATCTAATAACCCTGGAAAATGTACCAGAAGTGCTGGTAGTTTCATTTCGAGGAGCAACGGATCCAGCTGATGTAGTAAGTCATTTATTCTTAAGTGCTTTGTTCTAATCGCGATATTGGATAGTGTCTGTAAACCGCAAAAAGACTGTTTAAATATGAATTGCGTGTCTGTGTGTAGGCTAAATGATGAATGAACGGCACAGACGCGCGCGCTTTGTTTACTTCAGTTATACAGCGCGTGTCTGTGCCGTTCATTCACTCTCGCACCTACATTAGTAAACGTTATGTTTACATGAACACATCCAAACTATATTGCTATAGCCTACTAAGATGAGTAAAAATAGACTGAAATATGTTGAAATAAAATGCAACAAACTGCAAATTAACATGTATATGCTAATATATCATACACAATATGTTATAGACTAAATATGAATGTTTAGACAAGATTTTGTGATTAGTTTTGGATAGATTATAAGAGATAGATTTAGGATAGATTTAAGTTTTGACTGTAAAAAAAAGACTACGGTCACATTAAATAGTTAAGCTTTTCACCAATTTCTGCTCATATGTTAAATATACTATAGTATGATGTTTGTCAAAAATAAAGTAGGTATATTAAATTATCAACGAAGATGTTAATATAGTGTTTGTTCCAATATTCAAACTAATCCTTACCTTACCTTACCTAATCCTTACCTTTTTTAATACGTATGATAAAATGTATACTTTTTACAAAGAAAGAATACACTTGAAATATTGTTAAAATTGTAATTGTTGTTGTAATTGTAACCTATTTGTAATTGGTTACAATTTCTAATTGTAAAATATGTATATATAGATAATTTATTTTGTCCTTGCATTCTTTGGGACCCTGTGACACACCTGTGTGAAAGGGCTAATTAATATGCAGCTCATTATGTATGTGGCACATTATCCGGCCTTTGTCTTCTCAGGTGTGAACACGCCTCCACGCATATTGCCTTTCCAAACAAAAGGTGTCTTATAAAATTTAAATCAATGTATTGTTTTGTGTAAATGATTAGGCAGGATGATTTTCAGATCATTTTGAAGCAAAAACTCTAGGCAACAACGTCCATTAGTCAAAAGTCTTGTGGACACATATTTAGTATGTGTTTTGTGGCCTTATTTCAGACACTTTAAGTTTTAGTTTTTTCAATAACCATGCATAAACAATATTCTCTCAAAAATGCAAACATGTAAATACATTTTGCTCACATATTATGGTAGCCCTGTTTGTGCTAAATAGAGTGTAATTACACCTTTGCTATTAATATGTTTATAAGCAACTGAAAAAAGCACAAATGTCAGGGCATGTCAAAACACCTTGGACCCCAGAGGGTTAACGTTGGTATGGGTTCTTCCTTAATGAAGAACCGGCGGTCTGACAGTCTTCCCTTGATTATAGATATGCTCCTGGATTTACTTGACTTAGTGCTTAGTTAGTGTGATCAATCATCCATGCATGGCCTGATGGGAAGGAGCCGCAACCTGGGCTTGATCTGCTCCTACAACCAACGAGAGGCTCGGATGATAACTTCCAAAGGCAAGAACCTGTTATAATACCTATTTCCAATCGGTGCCATGCTGTGGTGTACTCAGCATTTATTAGGCATAGCTGTATATCATAAAAATAGGCTTTTCCAAGGGCTGTGAAAGCCTGCAGTCCAAAGGAGATTGTGGGGAACTGAACCCAAGGCATCGTCCAGGTCTAGGAACACATGAAGATCTCTTCCCTCTTCTTTGGCTGTCTGGATTTGTTGCCAGATCATGCTTGTGTGCTCCAGGCACTGAGACTCCTGCCTTCTGCACAGATGTGTCCACATGTTGATTTTTACGCAGATAAGCTGCCAGCCTGCGTGCCATGATACTGAAGAATGCTCCCTGCCCTCCTACACACTGTAGGTATCTCTTGATTCCTCCACACCACTTTCATCTGGTGGTGCGTAGGGCATCTGGTGCACTTTTACACCTGGTATGGAACTCGGTTGGGCCAGGAGAGGACGCAGCTCTTGTTTCATTACTCCGGGCCGGACTATCATGCAGCTGATGTTCTGGAGCAAGTCAAGTCACCTTTATTTTTCTAGAAGGAAATGGTGTCACTGTCCAGCTTAAGTAAGCTCAGTGATGTTTCATTTTTGATGTAAAAAAAAAAAAAAAGTGTTCTTGCCCGATCTTTCTTTCTGTGCCTCATTCGTAGGGTCTCCGCTCTCCTCAACACCGTTAACCGCTTCTTTATTTCATCCTGGAACAGATCTATTCCCTCCTTCTCCTCTAATGATTTCCTCCCCTGTTTCTAAAGCTCTCTTCTCTCCTTGACCCGCCGGGCGATCTCCTCCTGCACTGCACTCTTCTCTACAGCTCCATAGCTATAGATTATCTCTCCCACTGTTTCCAGTTTCTTCTCTGTGCTTCCCCTCAGTTGTTGTAGGAGTTTGCTGAGATCGGTATTGATTGTTTTTCCACTCTTTTTTTTTTTCTCAAGTTTTTGGCCACTTGAGAAGTGGGTTTCTCCCCTGGGTCTTGTCTCAGTTGTAGGCTGGGGTAGATTAGCCCAGTGGGCTTCTGGGACGGGGGGTTTCCTGCTGCCGGGACTTCACTCGACTTACTTTTAAGAAGCAGTGGTCGATGCAAGGTCCTTGTCCCTGTGTCTTTACACACTTCTTGCGGCCTTGATGTATTTTAATGGTGTGTTCTGTTGTGGCAAAAATTCTGTTAAACATCATCACTGCGTAAGAGACACTCAGAGTCAAATTAATTAAAAGAGAAGTATTTATTCTTGCAAGAATAGGTTCAGTCTAGTACACAGAAGTTACGCTGTGCAAGAGAGTGACACCCCACAGGAAGATATGAGACAGCCTTTATACTCTTTTCAAGGTTCCTCCTCACCCGCTGTACCTTTCACCCACCCAGATAAGGTCCTTACTGCTGTTCAGTTTCTACTTAAAGACACAAACTGGTACTGAAATAAACTGGCCCAAACTGACCGTCCCTAAGGTCAGAGGTCCTGTCCCATATGTTCCTGAAACATCACGCACAAGCACGTACACACATATATTTTTACACATTGAATAGGTTCTCTCTCTTATGATACCTGTTAGGGATCAATGACTATTAAAATTTCTACAACAGTTCACATCAAAAGCGAAGCGTATATCGCATTCGTAGATTACTCGCGGGATGTTTCTTGTTTTTCGCATCACTCGCGCGAATAAAAACATTGCGCGATTAGGAGTGTCTTCACGCACATCAACAACAACATTTCTTTCTGCTATTTTTTCCGTCATCAGCCATGTTGGAGATAATTACTCTTGCTGCCCTGTACCTGTTGCTGAAGCCTGAAACGCCAGGTGTCTGTGTTCACAGCATCATTCAGAGGCTCACACACACAACTCGGTACTCCAGGAACTGCGCCTGGATGACCGCTGTTCCAGCACTACATGAGGATGACGGGTTCAGTGCGCGGACTTGTCAATAAGCTGTTAACTGAAATTTTTTAACTTGCGCGGAAGACGCAATTGAGGCGAATATTGAGCGTTTGAGGCAACCGTGTCACCCAATTCGCGTCTATTTGCATCTTTGCATTGACTTTGTATGTAATCTAGTCGCTCAAATAATTAAATTTGCGTTTGGTGTGAACACAGCTTCAGGCTTGCAACAGATGTTACCTTAGCCCGGCCACAACTGAAACACTGGAGCTTATTACTTTAGTAGATTTTATAGACTCAGGTTTAGTGCTGATAATCACTCTCATTGTTTGTTCCGTTCCGAGGTCAATTGCCATGTTGTCTACCGAGGAGTCTCTCGCTGACTCTAGGCGTATTTCCTTCCTTGATCTGCTCGTAGCCATGAATGTGTGGTGCCCGTACACTAGCTGTGCCAGGCTCCTCAGCTGCGCTATGCACTGCGGTCACTGCTTACATCCAGATAAATAGTTACTTTTTAGCACGAGATGGTAAAATCCCTTGCTTTTATTGCACTTTTCTGAGATGAGTGGGAAACAGATGTGTAGGTACTAGGGATAGAGGGACTTAAACAGTATTAATATTGGCTTTTATTATTTTTTTATTCTATCCATGTATAAACATCGATCTCTCTCTCTGAAACCAGGCGTTGTATGTGAACCCTTCTGACTGCTACAGCCTCCACTGGCCCATCTGCAGGGGTCACCTGAACCTCCACAGTGGACCGGGCGGCTCGCTCACATCTGTGCTGACAGACCTCGAGAACATCTGGGCTCACACTCTTCAGAAGCTGCTGGAAATCCCTCTGAAGGACCTCAAGGTACAGCAGAACCTGGTGATGATGATGATGGTGGTGATTAAGATGGTGATGATTGATGATGATGATGGTGACGATGATGGTGGTGATGGTGATGGTGACGATGATGGTGGTGATGGTGATGGTGATGATGATGATGATGAAGATGATGATGATGATGATGATGATGGTGGTGGTGTTAGTATTACAGGTGTATCCTCCTGATCCCGGACATCTATAACCGGCAGCACGTGAAGGAGGTGGTCAACATGCTGCTGGTGAAGATGGGCTTCTCAGGTACATGTCATGAAGACCAGTAGCTCTTGCTGATCTGATCACAGAAATTAATAGGGTTGGGTATCGGTTGGGTTTTATCCGATACCAGTACCTACTCTGTATTTTTTTAACGGTTCCGGTGCTTAAACGGTTCTTGAAACGGTACTTAAGAAAACGAAACCGCACACACTTTGTCAAAAAATAATACCCTTTTATTTTCAGAGCCAAACTGGACACAATATTAACTTAAATCTTTAAACAATATAAATACAAGTAATATATGGTAATAATAAATAAACCAGTATAAAATAAAAATTCACATTTACATATCAAATAAAACAATATTGTATCAAACAATGTAATAATACTGGAGATTAATAGAGATTACTACCAGGGTAATCTAATCTCGACATGGCTCCAGGTTCCCATGTTTTGTCTGCTTGATCCAGTCATGTAAGTTATCTGGTCGTTGTACTAGTTACGGCAGCGCTTAGCTTGGCGAGTTTGGTATTTCGTTCCCACTGCGTCTTAGTTACGCAGCGTTGAGTGAACCTATGAAAGAGAACGTCTCTGGTTACTGGTGTAACATGTTCTCTGAATAGGGAACGAGACGCTGCGTTCGCTGCCGACAAGCTTCCTTTTTCGGCAGAGAAATCTGAGGAGCAGATGGTGCGCGCGCCAATATAATATGACGACGTAAGAGCGTTGAGGCGGCGCCCGCGCCATCAGCCAATGAATTGGCGTGATTCTATATGGGCTTCAGACAATCGGCACACCCAGAGGGCGTTCTGACGCGTAATTTTACATGTGAAATGCAGCCAAACCTTGGAGCGTTTTGCCTTCGGCATCTTCATTAATCCCCTCGCTATCAGTTCAACAAGTGTGCCGAGTAGCGGCACTGACGCAAGTTGACGCCAGAACACCAGGGGGCGGAAAAAAAAATTCAGGCACTGAATTTTTCGTTCTTATTCGGTCTCGTTACCACCGTTTACGTCGGAACCGGTTCCCTATTGGCACCGCGTTTCGGTACCCAACCCTAGAAATGAAGCTCAGGCCTCGCATCTCTTTCTCTCCGTTTTGTGCTTCCGTCCACACTGAGACTGTGTTTTTATTAATGAAAACAAATCTTTTTGAAAACGCTCTCCAAAGTGGATAAATTTGAAAACACTGTTTTCGTGTTTTAGTGTGGACTGTCAAAACGGGGATATTTAAAAACGTTGACGTAAGTTTAGTCATGTGATGCATATTGTACCAATAGATATTCATGTTTATCGGTGTTGTGCCTGTTATGTGCTGTTTACTTTCATACTGTTGCTGAAATATATTACTCCACACACTCTTCATATCGCAGTCCTGCACAGATGACAGAAAATTTACTCGCATTTGCTGCGGTAAAACATGAGCAGTTTTAGCGTTTTACACCAAACATATAATAAGTGAGAGCGACCTGGACGATCAGTGAATGCTGAGATATTCTGCTAAATAAAATGATCCTGTCAGAAGAATTGCGCGATAACTATTATTTATTTTTCCATCTGTATCATCTCCGTGAGGATATGATGATTTGAGGACGCATGCGCTGTAAGGTGAATTAGCGTTTCAGGCGTTTTAGTGCGGATGAGAAACTTTTGGAAAACGCTAGTGTGAATGGAGAGCATTTGAAAAGAAAACGCCGTTTTCAAATGTATCTGGATGAATGTAGACGTAGCCTCAGCTTCGCAGTCTCTGAAGTTCCTGGTGGTGTGTGTTGCAGCTGTAGTGCTGCACCAGGAGTCGGTGTGTGCCACCTTCGGCAGTGGGCTGAGCAGCGCCTGTGTGGTGGACGTGGGAGACCAGAAGACCAGTGTGTGTTGTGTAGAGGACGGTGTGTCCCACCGCAGCTCCAGGTCAGACAAACACACCATACGCTTTATTATAAGCCATGTTCAGTTTATTTCATATAAAGCAGGGCTCCACACTGCGACCAAATGGTCACATTTTACGACTATTTTTCCTGCCGGTGCAACCAAATTTTGATTTAGCGCGACCGCAGCGTTGCCCAGCATCAAATGGCAAACGAAATGAAAGCGGAACGAAACTGCGCTACTCATTTGTGCTTCACGGACCGTTTATTAGTTCGGGCCAATAATAGACAGCTACTCGCCAGTCACGAGCCGATCTTGATCACGCGACACCGTTACTTCACAGCGCTGGGGATCCAGTGAGAAACATTCAGGTTCAGCGAAGAGTTTTCTGTTATAAAGAAACATGTTATAGAAGGCTTTAAGTCCACAAATCAGCAACATTCACCATGGATTTACTGTAGTAACACTAACTGTAACTGTGTTAGTGTGGCAGAAATAGTCAAACGCTTATGATACATATCTTTTTCCAGCACTTCAAAACTATAATATCATATTTAAATGTTATTTTTAATGTGATGACCAAATCATTTTTTGTTTCACCATTTATAGAACTAAAAGTTTCAAGATGTAGGAAAACTCACACTTATTTAAAAATTAAAAATATTAAATTAGCATTATAACCAGTAGGTGGCTGCAGAGGACGCTTACTGGCTATTTTCACTCCCAAATATCTATTTTTCCACTCGTTTTCCTTTTGAATTAATATTAAGACATTATGAATGATAATACTTAAAGTTAATTTTATCTACACCTCAAATTAAGCTCAGTGCTTTATTGTCACAGTGCTTTATTGTCACAGTGCTACCACACTCTGCAGAACTGTGTCTCGGTGCCGCGGCCCTCAGATGCTAGTCTGGAGCCTGTGAGCTTAAAATAACACTGCACATTGTAATTTCTGTACGTTAGTCTATTTATTATCAAGGCATTTTTCAGTAATACAGTCAAAATGGGGGAAAATGTGAATAATTGCGTTGCAGGTTGATTTGAATTGTGCTCCTAAAAAGGTTCAGTTAGGGGCTACATCAGCGCTCCCAGCAAAACCAGTTACTCTGGAGCCCTGTGAAGTGAAAACTGGAAGAAAATAAAATATAACCATTAATCATTGTTTTGAGTATAAATGCAAAATAATCACATGAGTGATGAGTATTGAAAGCAGCTGAATATGTGTTGTGTGAAGAGTGATCTGGACTGATGTCACAGCTCTTGTGCCGTGTGTTCTCATTCTCAGGCTGTGTCTTGCGTACGGTGGCTCGGATGTGACGCGGTGTTTCTTCTGGCTCATGCAGAGAGCAGGATTTCCCTACAGAGAGTGTCAACTCGGCAACAAACTGGACTGTGTGTTACTGCACCAGCTGAAGGAGTCCTTCTGCCATCTGGACCAGGTGACCTCGCGGCTCACAGCTGAAGGAATCATTCGCTACTTTAAAGGGTGCTAATGTTGTTCTGGCGTCTCCTACAATAGATTCACGTTCATCCATGATCATAAACACTTTAATGTCCTCATAATCTCCACTGCAGCATCAGCTCTTTTCTCTCAGTGTCTGAAACGCTTCCATCAAAGATTCAGTCTCTCTAAGCCCCGCCTCTCTGAGAGCTGCTCTGCTGTGATTGGTCAGAAAGCAAACGCTCATTATCATATCTGAATCTCAGCTCTTGATCACAGTGATACGAACAGTAACGATGGCGTGGGTTTTACCGTATCAATCTCATCAAAGTGGATTTGCTTTGTCAGCAGAAAACAGCGTCTTCTCGACACGAACAACACGAACCAAACTCTTCCAGTCTCAGATACACTACAGTGTTAGAGGGCGGAGCTAAGAGACACTGCTCAGCCAATCAGGACCAGAGGATCAGCATTATGCTAATTAGTTACAAACCTAGCAGGTTCAGCAGGAAGTGAGACTGAATTACTGACGACTCGTTTCAGTTCAGAATCACTTCTTTCTTTTAGGAGACACAAACTTTTATTTTTCATGCACTTTTATCTTTGCAGACCGTTAACATTCACAAACAGCTCTATTACACACCGCATGAAAGTAGGGCTGGGCGGTATCAGAGAATTTCTAATAGAAAGAGAATTGGCACTGTCTGTTTACTTCCGGTTTCTGGACTGGCTGCAGTAACACGTCTCTGTCCATGCGGGGGCGCTCGCAGGCGAGTGCAGAATGAATGGAAGTCCATGGGGTTTCACCCCCAGAAATCCACTTTTCTCAGGATGTAATTTTTTGTCAAGTAATTTGAAAGTTGCATTCAAAAGGGGGGGGGCTAAGATAATACACTCAGCTGAAAATTGCATTTTTAAGTTCACTTATCTGTTCTAAAAATCCGTTCAAAGATGTGATGACGTCACATAATAGCAGAATGCTAGCGTGTTCCGGCCAACAACGACCTAACCTGTAAGAAATCGAAAGGACATAAGTACTCGTTCATTCGACTTTTGGTCTATAATCTATATTGAACTTGCGGAATCAACAATAAAATCTACGTTGATTCAACGACAAGCAGGAGAAAGGGATACATTTAGCCGTCTAGCTCCATAGACTCCCATTCATTCTGCACACGCCCGCGATCACCTCCAGTGGAATTCTAATGGAACTGCAACCAAGATGATACAACGGGGCTAATAGGAAGTGTGCAGTGTGTGTGTGTGTGTGTGTGTGTGTGAGCTCCTGCAGTGTGAACTGTGCAGTGTGAGTGCGTGTGTGTGTGTGTGTGTGTGTGTGTGTGTGTGTGTGAGAGCTCCTGCAGTGAACGTACAATTTGTCCTAAACGTGACACAAGCTTATATTAAGGGCTTCAACATAACTGGTAAGATGACAGATTAATACTGCGCTGTTTAATGCGTTTGAGAAGTGCTTTCCTCAGTGTTTAACTTATATTTCACAGGAATATTCTCCATGTGTGAGTGTGAGAGAGTCAAACAGAGACGTCACTGAGAGGACGAGCTTCTGCAAGCGAATCTGCGCTAATATTCAAGCGTCCGTGAACGAGCGTAAACAGACGAGCACAATATAATAGTAGCGCAATAATTCTGACTAAAATATACATATTGCTAAAATATTTGTTGTTGGAGACACTAAATGTGCCATATGTGGAATTCTAAACCTACAAGTATATTTCTATGAAAGTGACCATTATAATGGGGTAATCAAATGCTGGCTAATATAATTAGTTTGTGCTTTTGTTTTTATTTTTAGTTTAGCCTTTAGTCAATTTAAAACGAAAGCATTTTTTTTTGTTTTTAGATTGTAATGTTACAATGTTAGAATGTAATGTGATTTTAACCACCTTTGTGCACATAATATATTGCATAGCCTACATTACATTCACTTTATTTGTTTCCATATCCTTCAACATCTTGTTCGTAGGATATCATTGGGCAGGATGTGTAGATAATTAAAAAAAAAAAAATAATTACAGATTTTCTTTATCCAAGTAGAAAAACGTAGAAAGTAACGAGATATATATCGTATATCGCCATTTAACCAAAAATACCGAGATATGATTTTGTTGGCCACATCGCCCAGCCCTACATGAAAGGGAAAAAACATAATAAGGGCACTTTAAATGGCTTAAAAGTGTTTATATGTGTGTGTTCAATATTTATATCAACATGCTGTGTAATCTGATGTATTATTGATTTTCCTGCAGGATATTTCTGGGCTGCAGGATCACGAGTTTCGCACACGTTTCCCAGATTCCCCAGTGCTGCTGTATCAGTTACGCTTAGGAGACGAGAAGCTGCAGGTAGAGAGGGACCATTACTGATATCTCAAGTCAAAGCTTTATTTCTATTGTTTCAAAACAGCTTCACAGAAATAAAATAATAGAATCAATGATGCAAACTTTATCAAATATGAGACGTAATCAAACTCAAAGCAGCTCTAAAAAGACATTGTTCAGCTCGAGTCAGTCCAGTGTTGATTCAGTTCAATAACTGTCGATGTTGCAAAGCATCACACGTGTTTAACCATCGATCTGCTTTCTAGGCTCCCATGGCGTTGTTCTACCCGGCTGCGTTTGGCATTGTGGGTCAGAAGATGACATCACTGCTGCATCGCTCTCAAGGCGACTCTGAGGATCCACACGATGAGCACTTTCTGCTGACCACACAGAGCAAACAAGACCAGGCAAACACACATCTGATCGCTGTAGTGTTGTCAAAAGGCTCGGTACTACGGTACCAGTTTTTCTTAAGTACCGGTGGTACCGAAGTACCGGGTTAATCCGGTTCTTGATGCGCTGTCCGAAAGGTGCACAGTTGCTCCTCTTCATAAAAACACTCTGAGACACGGCGGCCGGCGGAGCTGCTAATGCGCTGGCTCTGAATCCACTTGTTGACACAAAAGGAGGAAAGAGCCACATATGGAAATATTTTGGATTAGGCTAATGTCACGTTGCCATAAGGGGCCGTTCACATGCAAATTCGCAATTTCAAATGTAGGCGCCCGGTAAGCGCGCTCATAATAAAAGCAACGAGTTCATGGTTGCATAGCAACGACAGACGCCGCGGGAGAGCAAGCGCTTGTGGAAAGAATTTGCACGCGCAAAAAACGCGATATGTGAACGGCCTCTATAGTGGTATCGGGAGCGGGTGTATCGGGGCAGTTTCACGAGTACATGAGCACAGTATCGGACCGGCACCAGAGTACTGGCATCAGTATCAGTGCATCCCTGTTTATGTCATTAATATCAGTCCGCCAGAAAAGCAGTTCTAGGCTTATTCTTGCCTGGGTAACTCTTAGCAGGTTTAAAAAAACCCTTTAAAATTAAATAGGAATGCAGTTTTGGATTAAGTAAAAGTACAGTCAAGTCAAATAAAACACGTTTTATCTCCTGTATAGTTTGGTAACACTACAATAAGATACCATTCATTAACCTTACTTAATGCATTATCTAACATCAACACATTGAGTGAACAATATATTTTTACAACATTAATTAATGTTTGTGAATGTTATTTAATACAAACACTTGATTGTTCATGTTTGTTCACTTCATTCATTGTGCATTAAATAATGTTAACAGATAAAACTTTTGCTTTTAAAAATGTATTAGTACATTTTTAAATTGGTTTCCATCTTTGTAACCGTGATATGCACTTTCATATATGTAAATTGAATCTAAATTAAGCTTTGGTACCGAAATTGGTACAGAGAACCGTGGATTTTTTACTGGTATTGGTACCGAATACTGATATTTTGGTACCGTGACAACACTAGATCATTGTGAACGCTCAGTCCGAATTTTTCGTATTCGTCATTCAGTGGCTGTGCATTGTAAAAAAAACTCTCAAAAAACTTGCTACGGATGCGGAAAATGCAGAAAATTGAACCCGATCCGAATTTTTTTATGATGGACGAAAGTTTCGGAGGCGTGTGTAAACGTGATTGACACAACGTGAGGTCGTATTTATTTTTTAACGTGCGAAAATTTCGGACGAGAATTTCGGACCTTTAATCTTGTGCCGAACGATTTCAGTTGATTTTGAGTTTTAAAGGGACCGTTCACCCAAAATGAGGATTCTGTCACCATTAATCACTCTTATGTCGTTCCAAACCCGTAGACTTTAGTTCATCTTTGAAACATTTTCAAATTTGGGTGAACTTTGCCTTTGCGCCACCCAGAGTTTAAAAGAACAATACTTTCACAACATATCATCCATTGCGCTGTTCCTGCTGGTAAGAAAACATGCAGTGTAGATGATTTGCTTATAAATGACTCTATGAATGAGTTTAGAGAGTCTAACGTGTCGAACACGGAGGGATCCTTCATTATACTGTGATCCAGGCATGTTTCATGCCGCCCGCGAGGTCATTTATGAAATGTCTCAGTTAGCGCTTCCTAACCAATCAGCTTTCCCTGAGATTATTAACCCTTCACGCGGATCACCGGTGTGTTCAGCGCTCCGTTCCTTACTTGATGAACTGTTCGTTGTTTTGCGCTTTGACCGGCTTTTAATAAAAAGTTTCTTTAAAAATTACCATTGTAAAACAGTTCCCATGTGGAGTTTGTTATTGTCATCAATTAAAGTCGGCATTAAATCAAAATACATTTTTTTTAAGGAGTATTGCAGTGTCTATTCTAAATGATTTATGAGCGCACAACATTATTGTTTTAATTATCATGAATCAGAATAAGGCCGGTGACACACTGCGTGGCGTGAGCGTGGCGTTTCTGTTGCGTGTCAGCTGCGTCGCGTTTTCTGTGTCTTTTGCACACCAGAAACGTGTCTGACACGGCGCTGCTGACACGGATCACCCTTGTTCGACATATGGGAGAGAGTTGTGGAAGCCCTATATAGCCTAGGCTAGGCTACTTCATGTTAAGCATAAATATAAAGCCTACTGATAAAGACACTGTCAGCAGTATTGACAGCATAGACTACAGAATATTTTGTTCTGTATTGACAGGTGCAATATTTTAAAATTGATATTTATTTATTTATTTATTTTTAAATTATATTTATATCTGAATTTGTCAAAACCTAGACTTTCAAACATCAAAATGTAATTTATTAATATGTATTCGTGTACAAAATAACATCTAAACATATTTTCCTATTCTATTTTGCCTGGAAACGCTTCCAACACACTTGCGTGTCGCGTGAAAAATAGGCGTCGGTTCTATTTCTAGCATGCACGCGTTTTCCGCGCGGCTCAAGCAGGCAGTCTGCAAGCTCTAACCTGTTAACATGGGAGCCGAAATAAAAACGGACACGCCACGCAGCTGAGACGCTTACGCCACGCAGCTGAGACGCTTGCTCCACGCAGCTGAGACGCTTGCTCCACGCAGCTGAGACGCTTGCTCCACGCAGCTGAGACGCTTGCTCCACGCAGCTGAGACGCTTGCGCCACGCAGCTGAGACGCTTACGCCACGCAGCTGAGATGTTTACGCCACGCAGCTGAGACGCTTGCGCCACGCAGCTGAGACGCTTCCGCCACTTAGCTGAGACGCTTACGCCCCTGAGACGCTTGCGCCACGCAGCTGAGACGCTTACGCCACGCAGCTGAGACGCTTGCTCCACGCAGCTGAGACGCTTACGCCACGCAGCTGAGACGCTTACGCCACTTAGCTGAGACGCTTACGCCCCTGAGACGCTTGCGCCACGCAGCTGAGACGCTTGCGCCACGCAGCTGAGACGCTTACGCCACGCAGCTGAGACGCTTGCGCCACGCAGCTGAGACGCTTGCTCCACGCAGCTGAGACGCTTACGCCACGCAGCTGAGACGCTTACGCCACGCAGCTGAGATGTTTACGCCACGCAGCTGAGACGCTTGCGCCACGCAGCTGAGACGCTTGCGCCACGCAGCTGAGACGCTTGCTCCACGCAGCTGAGACGCTTACGCCACGCAGCTGAGACGCTTGCTCCACGCAGCTGAGACGCTTGCTCCACGCAGCTGAGACGCTTGCTCCACGCAGCTGAGACGCTTGCTCCACGCAGCTGAGACGCTTACGCCACGCAGCTGAGACGCTTACGCCACGCAGCTGAGATGTTTACGCCACGCAGCTGAGACGCTTCCGCCACTTAGCTGAGACGCTTACGCCCCTGAGACGCTTGCGCCCCTGAGACGCTTGCGCCACGCAGCTGAGACGCTTACGCCACGCAGCTGAGACGCTTGCGCCACGCAGCTGAGACGCTTGCTCCACGCAGCTGAGACGCTTACGCCACGCAGCTGAGACGCTTACGCCACTTAGCTGAGACGCTTACGCCCCTGAGACGCTTGCGCCACGCAGCTGAGACGCTTGCGCCACGCAGCTGAGACGCTTACGCCACGCAGCTGAGACGCTTGCGCCACGCAGCTGAGACGCTTGCTCCACGCAGCTGAGACGCTTACGCCACGCAGCTGAGACGCTTACGCCACGCAGCTGAGATGTTTACGCCACGCAGCTGAGACGCTTGCGCCACGCAGCTGAGACGCTTGCGCCACGCAGCTGAGACGCTTGCTCCACGCAGCTGAGACGCTTACGCCACGCAGCTGAGACGCTTACGCCACGCAGCTGAGACGCTTGCTCCACGCAGCTGAGACGCTTACGCCACGCAGCTGAGACGCTTACGCCACGCAGCTGAGATGTTTACGCCACGCAGCTGAGACGCTTGCGCCACGCAGCTGAGACGCTTCCGCCACTTAGCTGAGACGCTTACGCCCCTGAGACGCTTGCGCCACGCAGCTGAGACGCTTACGCCACGCAGCTGAGACGCTTGCGCCACGCAGCTGAGACGCTTGCGCCACGCAGCTGAGATGCTTGCTCCACGCAGCTGAGACGCTTACGCCACGCAGCTGAGACGCTTACGCCACTTAGCTGAGACGCTTACGCCCCTGAGACGCTTGCGCCACGCAGCTGAGACGCTTACGCCACGCAGCTGAGACGCTTACGCCACGCAGCTGAGACGCTTGCTCCACGCAGCTGAGACGCTTGCTCCACGCAGCTGAGACGCTTGCTCCACGCAGCTGAGACGCTTACGCCACGCAGCTGAGACGCTTACGCCACGCAGCTGAGATGTTTACGCCACGCAGCTGAGACGCTTGCGCCACGCAGCTGAGACGCTTCCGCCACTTAGCTGAGACGCTTACGCCCCTGAGACGCTTGCGCCACGCAGCTGAGACGCTTACGCCACGCAGCTGAGACGCTTGCGCCACGCAGCTGAGACGCTTGCGCCACGCAGCTGAGACGCTTGCGCCACGCAGCTGAGACGCTTGCGCCACGCAGCTGAGACGCTTGCTCCACGCAGCTGAGACGCTTACGCCACGCAGCTGAGACGCTTACGCCACTTAGCTGAGACGCTTACGCCCCTGAGACGCTTGCGCCACGCAGCTGAGACGCTTACGCCACGCAGCTGAGACGCTTACGCCACGCAGCTGAGACGCTTGCGCCACGCAGCTGAGACGCTTGCTCCACGCAGCTGAGACGCTTACGCCACGCAGCTGAGACGCTTACGCCACGCAGCTGAGATGTTTACGCCACGCAGCTGAGACGCTTGCGCCACGCAGCTGAGACGCTTCCGCCACTTAGCTGAGACGCTTACGCCCCTGAGACGCTTGCGCCACGCAGCTGAGACGCTTGCGCCACGCAGCTGAGATGCTTGCTCCACGCAGCTGAGACGCTTACGCCACGCAGCTGAGACGCTTACGCCACTTAGCTGAGACGCTTACGCCCCTGAGACGCTTGCGCCACGCAGCTGAGACGCTTACGCCACGCAGCTGAGACGCTTACGCCACGCAGCTGAGACGCTTGCTCCACGCAGCTGAGACGCTTGCTCCACGCAGCTGAGACGCTTGCTCCACGCAGCTGAGACGCTTGCTCCACGCAGCTGAGACGCTTACGCCACGCAGCTGAGACGCTTACGCCACGCAGCTGAGATGTTTACGCCACGCAGCTGAGACGCTTGCGCCACGCAGCTGAGACGCTTCCGCCACTTAGCTGAGACGCTTACGCCCCTGAGACGCTTGCGCCACGCAGCTGAGACGCTTACGCCACGCAGCTGAGACGCTTGCGCCACGCAGCTGAGACGCTTGCGCCACGCAGCTGAGACGCTTGCGCCACGCAGCTGAGACGCTTGCTCCACGCAGCTGAGACGCTTACGCCACGCAGCTGAGACGCTTACGCCACTTAGCTGAGACGCTTACGCCCCTGAGACGCTTGCGCCACGCAGCTGAGACGCTTACGCCACGCAGCTGAGACGCTTACGCCACGCAGCTGAGACGCTTGCGCCACGCAGCTGAGACGCTTGCTCCACGCAGCTGAGACGCTTACGCCACGCAGCTGAGACGCTTACGCCACGCAGCTGAGATGTTTACGCCACGCAGCTGAGACGCTTGCGCCACGCAGCTGAGACGCTTCCGCCACTTAGCTGAGACGCTTACGCCCCTGAGACGCTTACGCCACGCAGCTGAGACGCTTGCGCCACGCAGCTGAGACGCTTGCGCCACGCAGCTGAGACGCTTGCTCCACGCAGCTGAGACGCTTACGCCACGCAGCTGAGACGCTTACGCCACTTAGCTGAGACGCTTACGCCCCTGAGACGCTTGCGCCACGCAGCTGAGACGCTTACGCCACGCAGCTGAGACGCTTGCGCCACGCAGCTGAGACGCTTGCGCCACGCAGCTGAGACGCTTGCTCCACGCAGCTGAGACGCTTGCTCCACGCAGCTGAGACGCTTACGCCACGCAGCTGAGACGCTTACGCCACGCAGCTGAGACGCTTGCGCCACGCAGCTGAGACGCTTCCGCCACTTAGCTGAGACGCTTACGCCCCTGAGACGCTTGCGCCACGCAGCTGAGACGCTTGCTCCACGCAGCTGAGACGCTTGCGCCACGCAGCTGAGACGCTTGCTCCACGCAGCTGAGACGCTTGCGCCACGCAGCTGAGACGCTTGCGCCACGCAGCTGAGACGCTTGCGCCACGCAGCTGAGACGCTTGCGCCACTTGCGCCACGCAGCTGAGACGCTTGCGCCACGCAGCTGAGACGCTTGCGCCACGCAGCTGAGACGCTTGCGCCACGCAGCTGAGACGCTTGCGCCACGCAGCTGAGACGCTTGCGCCACGCAGCTGAGACGCTTGCGCCACGCAGCTGAGACGCTTGCGCCACGCAGCTGAGACGCTTGCGCCACGCAGCTGAGACGCTTGCTCCACGCAGCTGAGACGCTTGCTCCACGCAGCTGAGACGCTTACGCCACGCAGCTGAGACGCTTACGCCCCTGAGACGCTTGCGCCACGCAGCTGAGACGCTTACGCCACGCAGCTGAGACGCTTGCGCCACGCAGCTGAGACGCTTGCGCCACGCAGCTGAGACGCTTGCGCCACGCAGCTGAGACGCTTGCGCCACGCAGCTGAGACGCTTACGCCACGCAGCTGAGACGCTTGCTCCACGCAGCTGAGACGCTTACGCCACGCAGCTGAGACGCTTACGCCCCTGAGACGCTTGCGCCACGCAGCTGAGACGCTTACGCCCCTGAGACGCTTGCGCCACGCAGCTGAGACGCTTGCTCCACGCAGCTGAGACGCTTGCGCCACGCAGCTGAGACGCTTGCGCCACGCAGCTGAGACGCTTGCGCCACGCAGCTGAGACGCTTGCGCCACGCACCTGAGACGCTTGCTCCACGCAGCTGAGACGCTTACGCCACGCAGCTGAGACGCTTACGCCCCTGAGACGCTTGCGCCACGCAGCTGAGACGCTTGCGCCACGCAGCTGAGACGCTTGCGCCACGCACCTGAGACGCTTGCGCCACGCAGCTGATACGCTTGCGCCACGCACCTGAGACGCTTGCGCCACGCAGCCAGTGTGTCACCGGCCTAACAGCGTCATCTCTTCTCTGATGATGTGGGCGGGGCTATAACCTGTCACTCACATGAGATCAGCCAATAGCAAACACAACCATCCAATCAATTCCCCACAGACACAATCAAGCCCCGCCCACATTCGTTCTTGTTCCTGAAGCGTTTCACTCGGATATACGGCACAATAGAGGAGAAAAGACCAGCTCAACTTCACTTTAATGCCGACTTTAGTTTTATAGTTGGCTCTTTTGAGGATAGACAAACGCTATAGAGAAAGAAACTCTGTAGAGAAACTCTTCTCTACGAGATGTGACTATCAGGTCTGTCTGACAAACACTAAAACAGTAACCATACTCACGAAGTCAGATGCAGAATCATTAATCGCTATGTTTCTCTTGTATTATTACACGGCTCTGTGGAATACTTGATTCTGATTGGTCAATCGCACATCCAGTGGTTTATTATTCCCGGATAACAGCCGCTGAACACAGAAACACAGGCTCATCCGGGTCACTGAAGTCAGCAGCGCTACACACTCGCTAGGAACGGGTTTTATTTGTGGAAGTTTTGCGTTTGGTGAGCTGATAAAATATTAAAACTCAGTCAAATCAATATTTTGTGTAGTTATGTAATTATGCCATCCAGTATCGTGGACTCGCTCTCTCTTGTTTCATACAAACGCAGCCGCTGACATTTTGTGTCTATTGTTTTGTACACTGTTGGATTATAAGATACAAACAGGTACGATTTTAAAACAGTTTAATCTGAAATCAATATCTCTTATCTCCATAATTACTTAAGTGTTGAAATGCTGTAATAAGTGTTATGACTATATACAGTATCTCTTAAATGTCCGTCTAGTTTGAACTTGCCGCTGAAACTGCTCTCTCCGCGGAAGCTTTGCGTTTAAACACCTGATCAAATATTTCAACTCAGATCAATATTTTGTGTCTAATTATTTACTTATGTGGCAATACATATTAATACATATCCGTGTATTAAACGGGATAATGTACGTGTGTTTGTGTGTAATTTCAGAATAAACCCCTTCAGGTGTGTGTGTGTGTGTAATTTCAGAATAAACCCCTTCAGGTGTGTGTGTGTGTGTAATTTCAGAATAAACCCCTTCAGGTGTGTGAGTGTGTAATTTCAGAATAAACCCCTTCAGGTGTGTGTGTGTGTAATTTCAGAATAAACCCCTTCAGGTGTGTGAGTGTGTAATTTCAGAATAAACCCCTTCAGGTGTGTGTGTGTAATTTCAGAATAAACCCCTTCAGGTGTGTGTGTGTGTAATTTCAGAATAAACGCCTTCAGGTGTGTGAGTGTGTAATTTCAGAATAAACCCCTTCAGGTGTGTGAGTGTGTAATTTCAGAATAAACCCCCTTCAGGTGTGTGTGTGATGTCAGAATAAACCCCTTCAGGTGTGTGTGTGATGTCAGAATAAACCCCTTCAGGTGTGTGTGTGTAATTTCAGAATAAACCCCCTTCAGGTGTGTGTGTTTGATGTCAGAATAAACCCCTTCAGGTGTGTGTGTGTAATGTCAGAATAAACCCCTTCAGGTGTGTGTGTGTGATGTCAGAATAAACCCCTTCAGGTGTGTGTGTTTGATGTCAGAATAAACCCCTTCAGGTGTGTGTGTGTGATGTCAGAATAAACCCCTTCAGGTGTGTGTGTTTGATGTCAGAATAAACCCCTTCAGGTGTGTGTGATGTCAGAATAAACCCCTTCAGGTGTGTGTGTGTGATCTCAGAATAAACCCCCTTCAGGCTGATGAAGACCTGATCCTGATCACCCTGTCGGGTTTATTCTGAGATAACAACCGGCTAGATGTACATTATCCCTTACTTAACACATTCAAACCGGATGAGGAATGACGGTGTGTGTCTCTCAGTCTTCCAGAGCTACAGCCGAGCGCAGATCGTTCCCGAAGCCCGGCGGTTTGGAGGGGGAATCCAGCATGAGCGACCCGTTGGAGAAGGGGAATCTGGCTCAGGATCTGGAGCTCAGCCACGCTCACGCCGAGGGCCTGGGCCCCGGGGCCGAAGCAGAGGAGGCCCCAGCGCTGCTGTGCAGGAGCACGGCCATCACGCAGTTCGAGGGAAAAGCCCTCGGCATGGATAAGGCCATCTTACACAGCATCGACTCCTGCGGTGAGTACTCACTCTTAGCACTGTTAGCCAGCTCGTGTGGGAATCTCTCAAAACCCCATAATTAAAGCTTGTTCACACCAAGACAGTTTTCAAACAGATTTTTGGGATTCGCTGAGGTTAAAGGGATAGTTCACCCAAAAATGAAAATTAGCCCATGATTTACCCACCCTCAATTCATCCTGGGTGTATATGAGATTCTTCTTTCAATTCAATTCTTCGAATACAGTCAGAGTTATATTAAAAACTAGGGGTGCGCGGATCCGATACTCAGTATCGGTATTGCTCCGATACTACCAATATTTGCCAGACCGGGTATCGGCCAGACGAGACCATCCAAATCCGATATTGTGCGTATGTTATTGTTATACAACACAAAAGGCACAAAAACATTATAAAGCACCATAATGTTTTTGTTTTCATGTACTATATTCCAAGTTTTCTGAAGCCATTACATATAGTTTAATGTGAGGTACAGATTTAAGTCGTTAAACTCAAGTTCACCATGTGCTTCCCTCCGCTGCGGCTGTCAATCATTCTCCATTCAGCGTCAAACAGCGCGTCACGCTCGGGTACGACAGTCAACACCATGAAACTCTCTCCAAGATGAGTCAATGTTCCTATTATTATACTGTAGATCTGTAGATAAAGGTCTATGGTTTGCATAAAAGGACTTTAACTTGCTGGAGTTTCACATGTTACTTTCTACCGGGTGTCTGTTAGATAACAACACTGAGTAGAGAGCGATATAATTGTTCTTCACGCGCACATTAACTGAAATTTAAAACTGTTAAAAGGCTCAAACTAATGAATAAATAAAGAAATGTATATATATATATCTTACTTTTGTGCTTTGAACTTTTCAATGCGAAGTGCTGCGCGCCGTGACTCCATGTTGCTTTGAGCGCATCATTCTGCGCACGGGAAGCGCATACGTGTTTCGTGCCACTCTGAATTGGAGACTTTCATATTACAGTACTTTTGCGCAATGGCAGTTTGATAGCCTTAGTTGTTCTGTCCAATCTATCATATGTTGCTGCTTCATTAAAAAGTTGCGCTTAAAATTTTAAAAGAAATGCCTTTTAATTATATAGTATATATTTTGTCTGTATTGTTTTACAAAGTAAGGAAAATAATGTTTAAGTCAAGCTTTGATGCCTTTAACAAAAGAATAATCACAGTCTCTTCCCCACAGTGAGGCATACAGATACAGTTTATTAGGTAATTTGGCACTGTTTTTTTAATTATTATTTTAGTATTGGATCGGATCGGTACTCGGTATCGGCCAATACTGAGTCCCAGGTATCGGAATCGGTATCGGAGGCAAAAAAGGCGGATCGTGCCAGCCCTAGTAAAAAATATCCTGGCTCTCCCAAGCTTTATAATGGCAGTGAATGACTGTTTCTGTTTTGAAGTCCATAAAAGTGCATCTATCCATCATAAAAGTGCACCTATCCATCATAAAAGTGCATCTGTCCATCATAAAAGTGCATCTATCCATCATAAAAGTGCATCTGTCCATCATAAAAGTGCATCTGTCCATCATAAAAGTGCATCTATCCATCATAAAAGTGCATCTATCCATCATAAAAGTGCATCTATCCATCATCAAAGTGCATCAGTCCATCATAAAAGTGCATCTATCCATCATAAAAGTGCATCTGTCCATCATAAAAGTGCATCTGTCCATCATAAAAGTGCATCTGTCCATCATAGAAGTGCATCTGTCCATCATAAAAGTGCATCTATCCATCATCAAAGTGCATCAGTCCATCATAAAAGTGCATCTATCCATCATAAAAGTGCATCTATCCATCATAAAAGTGCATCTGTCCATCATAAAAGTGCATCTGTCCATCATAAAAGTGCATCTGTCCATCATAAAAGTTCATCTATCCATCATAAAAGTGCATCTGTCCATCATAAAAGTGCATCTGTCCATCATAAAAGTGCATCTATCCATCATCAAAGTGCATCAGTCCATCATAAAAGTGCATCTATCCATCATAAAAGTGCATCTATCCATCATAAAAGTGCATCTGTCCATCATAAAAGTGCATCTGTCCATCATAAAAGTGCATCTATCCATCATCAAAGTGCATCAGTCCATCATAAAAGTGCATCTGTCCATCATCAAAGTGCAGCAGTCCATCATCAAAGTGCATCTATCCATGATAAAAGTGCATCTATCCATCATAAAAGTGCATCTATCCATCATCAAAGTGCATCAGTCCATCATAAAAGTGCATCTATCCATCATAAAAGTGCATCTATCCATCATAAAAGTGCATCTATCCATCATAAAAGTGCATCTGTCCATCATCAAAGTGCAGCAGTCCATCATAAAAGTGCATCTGTCCATCATAAAAGTGCATCTATCCATCATAAAAGTGCATCTATCCATCATCAAAGTGCATCTATCCATCATCAAAGTGCATCAGTCCATCATAAAAGTGCATCTGTCCATCATAAAAGTGCATCTGTCCATCATAAAAGTGCATCTATCCATCATCAAAGTGCATCTATCCATCATCAAAGTGCATCTGTCCATCATAAAAGTGCATCTGTCCATCATAAAAGTGCATCTGTCCATCATAAAAGTGCATCTGTCCATCATAAAAGTGCATCTATCCATCATAAAAGTGCATCTATCCATCATAAAAGTGCATCTATCCATCATCAAAGTGCATCTGTCCATCATAAAAGTGCATCAGTCCATCATAAAAGTGCATCTGTCCATCATAAAAGTGCATCTGTCCATCATAAAAGTGCATCTGTCCATCATCAAAGTGCATCTATCCATCATCAAAGTGCTCCACACTGCTCTTGTGGGTTAATAAAGGCCTTATGAAGCAAAGTGATGTGTTTGTGTAAGAAAAATATCCATATTTAACACGTTACAAAGTAAAATTCTAGCTTCTGGCCAAACGAACATACGCAGTCTTCTTGTGTATGAAGTGCTAGCACATTTATCATGGATAGATGCACTTTTATGATGGACAGATGCACTTTTATCATGAATAGATGCACTTTTATGATGGACAGATGCACTTTTATCATGAATAGATGCACTTTTATGATGGACAGATGCACTTTTATGATGGATAGATGCACTTTTATGATGGATAGATGCACTTTTATGATGGACAGATGCACTTTTATGATGGATAGATGCACTTTTATGATGGATAGATGCACTTTTATGATGGATAGATGCACTTTTATCATGAATAGATGCACTTATGGTGGATATCTTTCCATCTATTGATGGAATTATCTGATTTCAAACATGCCTTATATTGTTGTGTTTTTATATTGTGTTTCTGTGTGTGTTGTTCAGGCTCGGACGAGACGAAGCGTAAGATGTACAGTTGTGTTCTGGTGGTGGGCGGCGGGCTGATGTTTCCCGGAGCGCAGGAGTTTCTGCAGCAGCGAATCCTCAACAAGATGCCGCCATCCTTCCGCTGTCTGGTGGAGAACGTGGAGGTCATCACACGGCCCAAGGTGTGTGTGTGCGCGTGTTTTGTGCGTGTGCGTGTGCGTGTGCGTGTGTGTGTGTGTGTGTGTGTGTGTGTGTGTGTGTGTGTGTGCGTGTGCGTGCGTGTGTGTGTGTGAGAGTGACTATGGTTAAACTTCACGATTTGCTCACAATATAAAATTCACAATATTAAATAATTGAATCAGAGATGTGACTCTGGGCAGTAGCAGTGAATCAGGCCACTAAACGATAATTAATCACCGATAATTAACCAAATTCATCTGGTCAGATTTTCTCTTGCAAAAAGTGCTTAATAAACAGCAAGAGAAAAAGAGGGTAAAGAGCCCAGCTAAAGAAACACAGATCACCATAATGGTGACTTCAAACGTTATTATTTTCAACAAGACAACATCTAAACCTCTGTTAATTCTCATTAAGAACTTTAGTATGAAAGAAAGTCAAACTGTAATAAGTGTAATAAGTGAAGTGAAGTGATAAGGATTGTAATAAGTGAAGATGCTGAGATCCTGACAGATCTGTTGTGCAAGTCATGTGACCATTTTCTTCACAGTGTGAGCAATAATGCCAACTGTCCCTTTTGCACCATCTTGTGGCGATATCACAAACTATTATCAACATTATTTTTGAAATTTTACATACATTTGTATGTAATTTGAGAAAACAGGAAAAATACTGTATTATTTCAGTATAAAAAATGAGAATTACTGTAATTTGTTATTAATGGCATAATACTTAAAATAACAGTCAAGTTTTTAATTTTTACAGATATTTACAGTTTTGAGTACAATTTAAAATAAACTAAAACAACTGTGTAAAAAAATGCTAATTTTGCAGATTTTTTTAGTGTACAGAACACAACGCTGATGAGCTGCACAAACTACAAGACATTAGACTCAGTCCCAACTAACAGCAGAAGAATGCTTTATTTATTACAGAAATTCTAACAATGATCAGGATTTTCCCTCTATACCGCCTCACTGTGATTGGCTGGATTAGTAAGATGACGATAATATCAAACAGTGTGTGTGACTGTTGGAGACTGGCTCAGATCATACACAAATAATACATGTACTTTAGAGGGTAGAAAATAAATAAAAACAACACTGAAAAAAATGACTTGTAGGATTTACTTGATCAAATCCTCGTAACAATTTGCACTAACGCATTTTAAATAAAGTTTACTGGTACTGCTCTGTACAACTTACCTGTTATACCAAGTAAAACCTACTTACTATTGAATTTAACATTCATTTGACATTTCATTGACACTTAACATTTAATTGAAGTAAATATTACTTAATTATATTTAATTTCACATTTAGAATTAAGTAACATCTACTTAACTAAGTTACGTAAATTTAACAAAATTAACTTTTTACTCAAACACTATATCACTGAATTAAACCACACTTTTAAAGTGTATGCTTTACTTAGAAACAGCTAAGTAAATAATAAAATAGATATTGTGTAGATTCCATACTGCATCTACATAATAGAAGTAACACCTGAACACAGAGACCTCAATACTTGGTACACAATACACAATGACGGTAACATAGATCGTTTTTGAGTATGAATGTGTCATTTTGAGTTGAAAATTTACTCCAGATGTCACAAAATGGCAAGTTACCAAACCTAACAACAAAAGCAATGACAAAACGTTTTAAATACAGCTGGAAAACAGTGAAAAATCAACCATACTAATTATTCATGATATGAACACCAGTATTAAAAAGTTGAGTAGGTTTTACTTTCTTAATTTTATATCGTTGATATTTACGCTTTAATTTTTACAAGCTTGAAATGAGTACTAATTTTTTGTTTTTATTCTTGCCTGAACTAACTTTTTCATGTAGAAATTTTAAAAAAAAATTCTGTAGCATATACTGCACCATAGAATAATTTTTATCAGTGAATGTCAAGTCAACTTCATTTATACAGCGCTTTTAACCATATAGAGTGTTTTAAAGCAGCTTTACAGTAATAATAGATTACAGTAACAGAAATTGTTTTGGCTTTACAGCAGATCTAGAATAAAGTTATTGTCCAGATAAAGTTAGTTTTGATTGATTCACTTTTTCTGTGAAGATCATTAGTTATTAACTTAGCGGCCGCTAACACGACACCGCTCTAACAGAAAAACCCCTAACGCGCTCCGGCCGCTCATCCGCACAAAACAGTGCCTGGTGTCTCGAGAACGCACTCCCTGAAACAGGTTCGAAGGTGAAAACGATTATCCGTTATCTCTGCGCAAACCCGCGAAAACTCAAGACGGCACGCACATGCGCATCACGTGTTCAGTCGATAGGTATGCGCGTTTGAATATATACGTGCGCAGGCGTGTAGTCCTAAACAAACTACTTGTCTGGCTTAAAAATTTATAATACATAAATTTTTGTCGCGTCTGCGAACCGGAATTATCCCGACAATATTTTATCAGTACAGAGGTAAAGGGAAGGAGGCCTTCACAAGGGAGAGACTAGTGACACTTCAGGACTGCGTTGTCGTTGTGTATGTTTGTGTGTGTGTGTGTGTGTGTGTGTGTGTGTGTGTGTGTGTGTGTGTGTGTGTCCAGGGACTGCAGTAAACCTCGGGATAAACAGAGAGACTAATATTAGCGTAGACGCCATCCTTCTTATGATGTAACGAGTACATCAGGATTTATAGGAAGTGTTCCCGGTTCCGGCTGATCTAAACTATGCAGCCTAACATTGAATTATAGAAGTCTATAATGTGTTATGTGTATGCTAGGTCAAAGAGATGTGTTTTTAGTCTAGATTTGAACTGACAGACTGTGTCTGCTTCCCGGACAATGTTAGGAAGATTGTTCCAGAGTTTTGGTGCTAAATAGGAGAAGGATCTACCGCCAGCAGTCGATTTAGATATTCTAGGTATTATCAACTGGCCTGAATTTTGAGATCGCAATAGACGTGAAGGACTATAATGCGTTAAGAGCTCGCTCAAGTACTGCGGAGCTAAACCATTTAGTGCTTTGTAAGTAATCAGCAATATTTTAAAAATGTATACAATGTTTAATAGGGAGCCAATGCAGTGTTGACAGAACCGGGCTAATATGGTCGTACTTCCTGGTTCTGGTAAGAACTCTAGCGGCTGCGTTTTGGACCAGCTGTAGTTTGTTTATTAAGCGTGCAGGGCAACCACCCAGTAGAGCATTACAATAATCTAGCCTTGATGTCATGAACGCATGAACTAATTGTTCTGCATTTCTCATTGAGAGCATATGACGTAATTTAGATACATTTTTAAGATGAAAAAATGCGGTTTTACAGATACTAGACACGTGACTTTCAAATGAAAGATTGGTATCAAAGAGCACACACACACACACCCAGACCCAGGTTCCTAACCGATGATGAGGACTTGACAGAGCAGCCATCTAGCCAAGTGTTAGACAGTATTCTAGGTTATTACCTGAGGAAGTTTTTTGTCCAATAATTAGAATCTCTATTTTTTCAGAATTAAGTAGTAGGAAATTACTAGTCATCCAGTTTTTTATATCAGCTATGCATTCCGTTAATTTTGTGGATTGGTAAGTTTCGTCAGGGCGTGAAGAAATATAGAGCTTTTCCTGGTATTGGAAATATCTCATGTATACAGTGTGTGTGTGTGTGTGTGTGTGTGTGTGTGAGGGTTGCATGTACAGAGTGAACAGCAACGGTCCTAGTACTGAGCCTTGTGGTACGCCATACTGAAGTTGTGTTCGATAAGACATCTCTTCATTTACTGCTACAAACTGATAACGGTCAGATAAGTATGATTTAAACCATGCTAGTGCAATTCCACTAATGCCAACATAATTTTCGAGTCTATTTAAAAGAATGTTGTGGTCGATGGTGTCAAATGCAGCACTAAGATCGAGTAGCACTAATAGAGAGATACAGCCACGATCAGATGATAAGAGCAAATCATTTGTGACTCTAATGAGAGCTGTCTCAGTACTATGATACGGTCTAAATCCTGACTGAAAATCCTCACAGATACCATTTCTCTCTGAAAAGGAACATAGTTCTGAGGATACTGCCTTTTCTAGTATCTTTGACAGAAAAGGTAGATTCGAGATCGGCCTGTAATTGACTAATTCTGTAGGATCAAGTTGTGTTTTTTAACAAGTGGTTTAATAATAGCAAGCTTAAAAGTTTTTGGTACGTATCCTAATTAGGGATGGCGAAAACTAAAAATTTTCTTGACCGACCACCGAGCCTCATTAGCCGGTTGAAACCGGTTAACCGATTAGTTTAAAATATGCCACGCTATTTGAAATTACAGCCATTTCGAGCCGCGCCTGCAATTTCGCAACTCTGTCGCATCTCTCTGCCGCTCTGCCTCCCGCTCACACACACTGCCCCCCGCTCACACACACACTGCCCCGGCGCCGCCCTTCCACTCACCTCACTTTCTTTAAATCTCCTACAGCGCGAAACATGAGTCCCGCAAACGCGGCGCCGAGGAGCTTGTATGTAATTGGAGGACAAATGGCTCCTTAGTTTCAAAATGGTTTGGGTACAAGGTGATCGCGTTGAAAATAAAGGCGTTAGTCTAGCGTTAGAAGCTCATTTGAAACATTGCCGCGGCTCATTTAAGAAAATGACAGCTCCGAAGAGACGCCGCTTTAGTTTGAGGTAGTGCTAACAATAATAAAGAAAGATGATGATCATCATCACCTTATCTGTTACCACTGAAATGTAGATGTAATGTATTTCCAAATCTAAGCCCATCTTATGCGGAATGTTGCCTAATAGACTGCAACACAATAAAACCAATGGATAAAACAGGCACCTTCAGAATGCGTAAAAGACGCACCGGCCAAGGCAGGTCTAACTCACTGTGTGCCTTCTAATAACGGACAGAATAAGTCGCGTTTTCAGGTGATACATCATAGATGATGTAGGCCTACTGTATTTAAGCACTGTATCACACAAGTTGCAACTTACATCTGTGTCATTCTTTTTGGTGAAATGGTCCCACACACTACTTTTCTTTGCACGCTTCACCCTGTCGTCTGCCCTGGCTCTAACCTCGAGTGTTTTAGCCTGTAGCTTTACTTTTCGCAAACCTTCTGAGCGCGCAAACCCAAACGCTGTGACCTCGCGCCAAATGTTTTTATTGGTTTATTAAGTACAAACAGGCGAGTTATGAAAAATTGAGTGTGAGGGATTTGTTCACTTCACACAAAAATATCTTGGAGTGAGATGGCTAACTGCAGTAGCGTTTAGTCCACTGTCTATAATAGCCTAATTTAGAGATCACTTTTTTTTTTTTTTTACCGACTACCGACAACTTTGATCGGTTAACGTTGATAGTCAACCATCGGTCAAACGGTCATCGGTTAGCATCCCTAATCCTAATGACAAAGATGAATTAATGATATTGAGAAGAGGATCTAAGACCTCTGGAAGCTTCTCTTTCAGTAGTTTAGTCGGTATAGGGTCTAACATACATGTTGTCGATTTAGATGAATTAACGAGTTTAGAAAATTCTTCCTCTCCTATAGCAATGAATGAATGTAATGTTTCGTCAGGGAGACTACAATGCACTGTCTGATGCGGTACTGTTGTAGACGGTTGCATAGTTATAATATTCTCCCTGATATTATCAATCTTGTAAGTAAAGAAGTTCATAAAGTCATTACTGTTGTGCTGCTTGGAAACTTCTGGGCTTGAAGCTTTATTTTTCGTTAGTTTATCCACGGTTTCAAATAAATACCTAGGGTTTTGTTTATTTTCTTCTAATAGGGTTGAAAAATAAGCAGTAATGTAAGTAAGTAAATTTAAAGTAATGTAATTGTTTGTTTGTTTTTTTGTTTTTTAATGTAGTTATTAGGAGTGTAAATATTAATCGATTCGTATCGATGCATCGATTATACAGCCGATGATTCGATGCATCGATGCGTCCGCAAAAGTATCGATTAATGTGTTTGTTTTGCCGCCTGTCTATTTTCAGCATCCGCTCATATGCGTACAAACGATTGTTGTTATGCACTGGGCTAACGTTAGTTAGTCACTGAACTAAACTGCCAGTGTGAAAGCACCCTCAGTCACTTAGTCGGCGAATTCCTGGCTAGCAGTTACTAGCGTAAACAAACAGGCGCTAACGTGTACAAAAGGCTACTTCAACAGCTTACTTGAAAAGTCTAGGGTGCTTTCACACAAACTCGGAACGGAACGGGCACGGTTCGCATGAAAAATCGCTAATTATGTGAACGCAGTCTGTCATGCAGACCCGGGTGCGCACTGGGGTACCAAACCCGAGACTGCCTGGAGGAGGTACGCTGAGTTCGGTTGCACTCGAACCGTGCCGCGGCTCGCGTGAATGTGAAAGCATCACGGACTCGGGTGCGCACTTGTTCAGGAAGTAAGTGACCTGCGCATGCTTTTTAGCTGATTATGATGTATTTAGTTAAATGAAACACATGTAAGGGATGATAGTGTTGATAATATACCTTGGATAAGGGCGAGAGTGAGTCTGCAGTGTATTCGCACACACAGCGCGTGGACTCAGGGCAACAAATTAATGGAAATCCACTGTCTCCTGCGTTTGCGATCAGCAAAAAGCCAAATGCGAGACACAGTAAAACGGTGTTGTTCACTCAGCTGTGCATAATAGCACCAAATAAAATAAAAAAACACAATATATTGACCCGCGTTCTGTTTTCTATCATGCGTCGCGCACGTTTGCGATGACGTAAGATGCACGGAAACGCACCAAGATTCGATAGAATCAAGTTTTGAACTGTATGCAGTAACTGTTATATTTGCTGTTCTATTTGCAGTGCATTGAGCACAACATACACATTATGTGAATAGAATACTGTTCCTGTATTCTCAATAAAAGGCAAATTATAAACATTTTTGTTGATTTATTTGAAACTTAATAGATATCATGTAAAAATATCGAGTATTGAATCGAATCGTATCGCGGGGAATTCTGAAGTATCAAAAATAATCGAATCGTTGGCTTAAGAAATCGGTATCGTATCGAATCGTCATGTAGGCTCCGATTTACACCCCTAGTAGCTATTAGGTTTTTCAGGTTTCTGTCATACACAGCACATCTAGGTTATAGTCTGTAATCATATCATTAACAATAAGTACAATTCAGCAACCAAAACTTTATCATTTGTTCATTTATATTATATCTGTTTTTTAATTTTTTGAACATCAATTAAATTTTTCCCCTTAGATGGGTTTAGGAGTTTTTTGTATTTCCTAATTTGGGGAACAGACACAGTCTCTATTAGGGGTGGAACGGTACATGTATTCGTATTGAACCGAATCGGTACGGGCGTCACGGTTCGGTGCACGAATTTACACGGAGAATACACGGTATTAAAACAAATAAAACTCTAAATAGTGATAAATTTCGTTCAATTCGCGTTTGGTCTGAACGCAGCATAATGAACTGACTGCCATGTCAATATTGCAATGCTGAAGTGTGTGTGTGCGCGCGAGAGAGGGAGAGGCGCGGATGCGATCGAACTGTGTGTGTGTGTGTGAGAGAGAGAGAGAGAGGCGCGGGCGTGATCGAACAGTGGAAACATAAAAACATACTCTGTCATTTTGTTCATACAGGACATCATTCAAACTGCAAAGTGTTTACATATATTTGTGTACACTCGCAATAAAACACAACATTGTGCTTTTGTCACACTCTAAACTCTTGTCAAACTGTAACCTACAACTGTCACCCAACCAAAATCACACACACACACACGCACACACACAGTTTTATTTTTAAGTTACACATTCTACATTGATTAAAAAAGAAAATCAAACGTGGTTTTTAATGGTAGTATTATTTTTTACGGAAATCAATTATTTATAATTCAGATGAGAATAAAGTTAGGGTTAATTAAAATTAAGGAGGAAAAATATATTGATCTGAAATATAGCAAATTAATTTTAAATTCATCCAGATACAATTACCAAACATATCGCAAGGTCTTTTTGTCTTTTTATTAATTTAATTAATAAACTAATTAAATTATATACAACTATTGTCAGTGCACTACAAATAAACTGGTTCTATGCCTTTATTAATAAAACTTATTTAAAAAATACAAGGCTTAAGACATTTATAAAAATGCCTTCTGCATTTTTGTTTTGCTTTTCACTCCATTGTACCGAAATCGTACCGAACCGTGATGTCTGAACCGAGGTATGAACCGAACCGTGACTTCTGTGTACCGTTCCACCCCTAGTCTCTATATGATGATATCTAGGTGAAAGAGCCTCTATGTGATGGGATTTATCTGACCTCAGTGGCGTGAGACAGCTGGCAGACGGTCGGTTTAGCCAGTTTGTCTGCTTCCTGACCTGAGCCCCAGATTGTCATGTTTGAGCTCTAAGACTATGTGCCATATTACTAGAGAGAAGAGCAGCACCTTCCCAGGAGGGATGAATACCATCTCTTTTCAACAGGTCAGGTCTGCCCCAAAAACTTTTCCAATTGTCTATGAATTCTATATTATTTTGTGGGCACCACTTAGACAGCTAGCCATTGAGTGATGACAATCTGCTAACTATCTCATCACTCCTTCGAACAGGAAGGGGGCCAGAGCAAATTACAGTGCCTGACATCGTACTTGCGAGTTCACACACCTCTTTAACGTTAATTTTAGTGATCTCCGACTGGCGAAGTCGAACATTATTAGTGCTGACGTGAATAATAATCTTAGAGAATTTACGATTAGCATTAGCCAGCACTTTTAAATTTGCTTTGATGTCAGGCGCTCTGGCTCCCGGCAAACATGTGACTATGGTGGCTGGTGTCTCTATTTTCACGTTCCGTGTAATAGAATCGCCAATAACTAGGGCAAATTCAACAGGATTCTCAGTGGGTGTTTCACTGAGTGGGGAGAATCTGTTTGATGTTGTAATCGGAACAGAAAAGCGGTGTTTTGTCCCGCGACTACAGCGCCTCACCATCACCCAATTGCCCTGCTGCACGGGCTCTACAGCCGGAACCGAAGAATGTTCAGTGTTCTCTAAGCTAGTCGTATCCAAAGCAGTATCTAAAGCCCTTGCACTCTTACTTTATTCGATTAAAGTTTGAATGCGTGTATCTAGTTCTGAAATCTTCTCGGTCAGCCTGACTATCTCCCTGCATTTATCACATGTAAATCCTATATTGCTGACAGAGAAGGCTATACTATACATGTGACACGAAGTGCAAGTGATAATAACAGAAGACATTACTCACCGTGTTTGTTGACTGATCCTACTTACCACAGTTGTTTGATAGACTAGTAAAAAGCGCGCACACGCGAAAAAAAGAAAAAAGATGGCAAGCACGGATGGCAAGTTAACAGGCTAGCGAGATTTTAGCGTGTTGTGCTAGCTATAACGATTTAGATAAAAGCTAGCGATGTCAGATTAATGTGATTGGCAATATTAGACTATATCTAATATATGTTGATGAGTAAGTTATATTTTGCAATATAAACAATAAGGTATGATAGTAAATAGAGATTCAAAACAAAACTATACGGAGCTTACAGACCCAGACCAGCAGATAGGCAGAATGTAACTTGGAAACAAATGTTAGATTTATTACATTCTAGTGTTGTCAAAAGTACCGACTATCAGAGGACCGGTCCTGCTTTCAAACGCTCGCGTGTATCTTTGTTAGCGCCCGCTGAAGAGCGTCATTGATGTATATTTACAACATGTTTTTGTAGCGCTGATCATTGTAGCCAATCACAGACATGGGGTGGTGATGGCGCAATGGATAAGACACATGCCTTTGGTGTGAGAGACCCGGGTTCGAATCCACTGTGAGACACCAATGTGTCCCTGAGCAAGACAAGGCGTGCGACCTCTGACATATATAGCAATTGTAAGTCGCTTTGGATAAAAGCGTCAGCTAAATGAATAAAATGTCAAAAAAAAATGACATATATGATGAGCTCGTGAACACAATGGCCAATCGGAGATGTTTATGATTCTGCTCAACACCGCTCAAAGCGTCATATTTTTTAAAATTTCAGTACCGGCTTGGTACGAAGTCGGTACTTTTGACAACACTATAACATTCACTTTTCAGTGAGTAAATTGGGTGTTCGTAAAGGATTTTAAATGTTAGGATGGGCGTCCCTCACACGAGAATGATCGTATTTTTGGAGCCTGTAGTTATTAAGGACCTGATGCGAACCCTACCCATAATCCCCTGCGCTGTGCCTCTCCTCAGGACACTGATGCACGTGTGACGGCGTGGAAGGGCGGGTCGGTTCTGGCGTGTTTGGACACCACACAGGAGCTGTGGATCCACCAGCGCGAGTGGCAGCGCTTCGGTGTTCGGATGCTCAGAGAACGAGCCGCCTTCGTCTGGTGAACCGTCTCTCCTCCTGAGAACCATGGGAAGCATATCAGTGCTTAAAAGGGCTAGGACAAAACCTCGGCCTGTCGAATTAAATAAAACAATATTTCATGTTCCAGTGGGACTTTTTCATAAAAAGTAAGTATTGTTTTGTAGTATTCCTAATTTCAATGGTCAAACCTTTCCCTGTACCCACTGCTTCTTACAAAAGCCATGTTTATTTAAAAGATACTTAAGTAGTAAGTGTAAGTAAGTGAGTGCTTCTTTATCTTTAAAATAAGTTGCTATTTAAATTTTTCCTGAACAGCTTTTGTAGAATCTCATTATGTAATAATTGCATATTCTAAATGTCATGTCATATGTACTTTTCATAATGTGCTAATTTTCTCAACAAAAACCAATAAAATTGTGAAGTGTAATAATGTTTACTTAATTATTACTTACTATGACAACTCGTAGTGTAGTAACACTACATTATCAAATATAATATTTATAATGTAATATAAATATTGAGTATCATATAATAACATTGTTGCATAATGTTATTTTATGAGAAATTGATTACATTATGGAATCACCAAAACTTAATTTCTTTCTAAGGTTACACTTTATTTTATATTTACATGTACATTTAATCATTTAGCAGAGGCTTTCATCCAAAGCGAATATACGAGTGAGTCAATCAGTGAGTGAGTATATTTTTTTGAGTATAATAAATGGATAATTTTTCTGCTTATTTTATTGATTCAATCATGCCATCTCAGGCCAACTCTAACCCTGATGAAATATCACCCTGAGTAAATCACTTAAGATAAAATTGTCTGTCGAAATCTAAACAAATCCAGAACCCAAAGAACACGGATGGAGTTCAGCTGTGTCAGTGTTTGTTCAGGATCGCGTCACGCGCCGTGCGGGTATTAACACGGAAGGGGACCCTCGCACCTTTGTCTTTCACTTCGGAGCCGAGCTTCCTGTTTGTCTTCAGCAGAGAATTAACATGCATCTGAGACCCCCCCCCCTCTCTCTCTCTCTCCCTCTCTCCCTTTCTCTCTCTCTCTCTCTCTCTCTCTCTCTCTCTGTTTCCTGCTGTGCACTGCTGCCATTCTCTGGGTGCCTCAGCACTATTTGAGAGATTGAAAAAGAGTTATTTTCTTCACAAAAGAGCAACACAGGCGTGACACTGCGTCCTTTTCAGGATGTCATTCCGCCTGTGTGTTTCAGGATGTGGTCGTTCCCTGGCGCCAGCTGATGGCCACAGTAGTTGCATGTCATGTTTGGGCATTCAGCACACTGAGGCTGCTTTTGTGAATAGTTCATGTTCTCAGTGCGGGATAACTATTGCTGTGCTAAGATCGAGACTTGTTTACCTCAAGGGAGGTGCAGTCCCCTCTCCTATGCCCCGATCTAGTGGTCCCCAGAATAAGCCTACTTCAGCGCTTAGCCAGGGTGATCTGAGGATTACCGTGAGGGCTTCCCTAATGAGCCTCACTGCCCCACCACAGGTACGTCTACTGTACCGTTGGTCCCGCTTGCACGGTGTCTGGGAGCAAGCGCTTCCCAGCCCGTCTCGCTGGCTCATCTATACCATCAGACTCGGCTATGCGATTCAGTTGGCCCGGCACACCCCAGCACCGATGCATTCAGTTCCCCCGTGTTCTGGCGGACAATGCCCCTGTGCTCCGGGCAGAGATCACAGTCCTACTGGCGAAGGATGCGATCAAGCTGGTCCCTCCAGCCGATATGAAGACCGGTTTCTACAAGCCCGTACTTCATTGTACCCAAGAAAGGTGCTGGGTTATGACCAATCTTCGACCTGCGTGTCCTAAACCGGTCCCTTCACAGGCTGCCGTTCAAGATGCTTACGCAGAAACCCGCCATTTCCTCCTTTGAAGTCAGAAGCATCTGAGGTCTGTGGTGGAGATTTTAAACTGAATATTAAATTAACAATGTTTTTAACATCTAACCACAAAGATATGAATTATACTAACATCTCGTGATAAGTTCTAACACTTCCTTTGGTCCTATGTCTGAAGATGACTACAACTTCCATTCCTGATTCTAACAATAAATCTAAATTGAGCTTATGTCCTTTTTCTCTAGGACGTAGCAGACAAACTCTTACCTCCTAAACATTTGACTTAATATAACTTTGGTCAAAAGGAACTTTAAAATTGGACTAACCGTTATATTGTGAAATAATTTATTAAAATTTTAACCCCTCACAATGTTTTTGATGATACAGGATATTTTGCTAATGTTACTAACAGAAGGTAATGAAAGGGGGGACTTGCTTTGACAATCTAACCAATCGTGATGATGGAGAGCGTGATATGTTAGTCATGATGATTCTGTTTTGAGATGTCTGGGTTTGAGAACTCGTGGTGATGCATCATGTTACATTATAAAAACTGTTGTATTTGTGTTTACTGGTGAGATTCTCAATGGGATTTGTCAGAGGTCCACCGGCCTTGCTTCTTCTAGGGAGATTCTCTGAGAACTGCTCGAGAACTCTCCTGGCCGTGATTAAAGCATTTAAAGGACATTTGCTGGAGCCTGTTTTCTGCTGCGCAGCAGGCTAGTTTAGGGTAAGTTAGAATTAATACAATGTAAACTCGGCTGTAGTCGACTGTAGACTCGCTGAAGTTTAGGTAAAAGGCTGTAGTCGACTGTAGACTCGCCGAAGTGTAAGTTAGAGTTGTTAGGTTTAGGGAAAAATCTACAACAGGTCGCTTTGTGCCATTCATATTCCGGGCCTTCTCAACCGCGCAGCCGACGAGCTCTCAGGACAGCAGGCACTCCCGGGAGAGTGGAGACTCCATCCCCAGACGGTCCAGCTGATCTCCATCCCCAGGCGGTCCAGCTGATCTCCATCCCCAGGCGGTCCAGCTGATCTCCATCCCCAGGCGGTCCAGCTGATCCCCATCCCCAGGCGGTCCAGCTGATCTCCATCCCCAGGCGGTCCAGCTGATCTCCATCCCCAGGCGGTCCAGCTGATCTCCATCCCCAGGCGGTCCAGCTGATCTCCATCCCCAGGCGGTCCAGCTGATCTCCATCCCCAGACGGTCCAGCTGATCTCCATCCCCAGGCGGTCCAGCTGATCTCCATCCCCAGGCGGTCCAGCTGATCTCCATCCCCAGGCGGTCCAGCTGATCTCCATCCCCAGACGGTCCAGTTGATCTCCATCCCCAGGCGGTCCAGCTGATCTCCATCCCCAGGCGGTCCAGTTGATCTCCATCCCCAGGCGGTCCAGCTGATCTCCATCCCCAGGCGGTCCAGGTGATCTCCATCCCCAGGCGGTCCAGCTGATCTCCATCCCCAGGCGGTCCAGCTGATCTCCATCCCCAGGCGGCGCTTCGGGACCGCACAGGTAGATCTGTTCGCCACCCCGGACACGTCCCACTGCCAGTTGTTCTACTCCCTCAACGAGGGCACCTCGGCACGGATGCACTGGCACACAGCTTTCCCGGGACCTTTGCAAGTATGCGTTTCCCCCAGTGAGCCTTCTTGCACAGACACTGTGCAGAGTCAGGGAGAACGAGGAGCAGGTCTTGCTTGTTGCGCCGTATTGCCCCAGCCACGTGAGACAAATCAATTTATACAATATTTGTGGTCAATGCAGTACAGCAAATCACAGGCAAATGTCTTGTAAATTAAAAACAAGATCTATATACCAGAATTTACTGTTACTTAATGTATTATCATCATCATAACAATAGAAAGAAAGGCTTTTATCTTGTTTTATTACATAATTTTTTAAACATGTAAGATAAGATTTAAGCATATGAATAACATTTTAGGCAAGGCAAGTTTATTTATATAGCACATTTCACACACAATGGTAATTCAAAGTGCTTTACATAAAAGAGATTAGACATTAGAAGGAAACAATATGAAATAATAAAATGACAAAAGGCAGTGCAGTTTACTAATAAAACTAAAGCAGCAGAAGTTATTTCTCTCGATATACTTGATATAAATTGGCACAGGATTTTTTATGAGCGCGCTCAGATCTCTTGCTAACGCTGTGGAAAGATTCTCTTAACGTCCTCTAAACATGAGCACACGAAAAACATTTATACATCGTTTATGTTACGTTTATCATTTCAGTTGGACTTTTTTTAAATGTTACATTTGTTATTTGTTTCAGAATGTTCAGCGATCATTCAAAAGTCACAAAACAGAATGTTCTCTTAACGTTTGCATAACCAAGACACAATGTTTTTAAATGTTTTTCAAACATCCAAGCCCAGCTGAACCATTGAAGGAGCTCAGAGAGTTTGATCAGAGCTGGACCTGAAGTCTGCTGGAAGGAAGCATCTTTGAGGATGAAAATGAACAGAAAGGCACATATTATGGCAGGAGACGAGGTATCCGGTCCCGGCTGTGGTCTTCGGCACAGGTTAGGAGGTCTGTGTGGATCTCCGTCTTCTTCAGGGTGTTCCTGAAGGTGAAGGAGCTGAAGCAGGAGCACATCTGTCCTCTCGACAGCTTCTGGTGGAGCTTCTCTGAGTCTCGGGGCAGAAGGAATCTCCTGAAGCCTCTCAGCTCGGGTCGAACGCTCTGGTCCTCGGCCCGCAGGTTGACCACCCAGAACTTGTCCCGGCCCAGCGGGTCATGGGCAGCGCTGGACACCAGGTTAAGGGTCAGGGCGAAGAGACTGCTGGCCGAAGCTGACACGGTGTCATCGCTCACGCCGGGAACTAGGTTTGATTTAAGGTCGTCTGCAAAGAGAAGCATTCAAAGAAGACAAGAAGTGTGCTTTTTAATATGAGTATATCAAAAATTGCTTTGGTATTGGGACCCAAACAAATGGGTCATTCTCAGAAAATCTGTCCCCATATAATTGACAGGACTGTTATTAATATTCATCTGCTTCACATTAAGAATCATTGGTTACCCTTTATTTTAAGGTGTCTTACAGTCTGATTATACAAATAAGTACTTTGTAAAATTAACTGTGGACATGTATTTACTAGGGCTGCCCTCGACTAAAGATTTTTTTTGTCGGCTAGTAGTCGGTCATTTAAGCCATTAGTTGACTAATCGCGCATTTATATTAATAAGCCATAAATCATAATAATGTGCCTTTAATTGCCTATATAAAATACGTATAGCCTAATCAGCGCTCAAATGCAAACATAAAGCCACAGCGCACCGGCAAACGCAATGATTATGATGTGTCGTGAAAAAAACAGAATGAGACTGTATAAACATTTTAATAAGTTATTGGTAATGTGTGATGGATTTTTAATAGACAAGATAGTAACCTGTCTTGTGGAACTAATCATGTTTCTGACTTTAAAAATCTGACCTTTAGATAATCTAACCCTTATGATAAACTTTTACCTGACTTCCCCTTTTAGGCATCCTAACATCTGAAGCAAATGTACTGTTCGAAACTAGTGAAAACTCATGAATTTGGTTGTGTGAGTGTAAAAATAACAAATATGGGAAATGAAACTAGACCTTGTCTAGACTAGAAATGTCAAACCTTGAAATCTTTTGGTTACCTAGTTTGGTTACCTAGTAACAAGAGGCCTTGTCTATGAAGAACCAATCAAATTGTGGGGAAATTATGTAATGCTTCGTGTCATTTTGCCATACCCTTATTCTATAAAACCTGTTGTATTGGTGTTTACTGGTGGGATTCTCAATGTAATTTGTCTGAGATCCTCCGGCCGTGCTTCTTCAAGGGAGAGATGCTCTGAGAACTGCTCGGGAAGATCTCCCGGCCGGGATTTAAGCATTTAGAGGACATTTGCTGAAGTCTGTGTGTTTATTACTGCTGCGCAGCCGGTTAGATAGGGAAGCGAGTTAGTTAGAGAAGCAAGAAGAGAGATTTAGGACTCGAGGCCAGTTGTCGACGGTAGACGCAGAGCTAGAGTATAAAGTATTAAGTGTCGACTGGCGACGCCCCCGGCAAGTTTATTTATTAAAGGGCACCTATTATGCCCCTTTTTACAAGATGTAATATTGGTCTCGGGTGTCCCCAGAATGTATTTGTGAAGTTTCAGCACAAAATACCCCACAGTTAATTTATTATAACCTTTTGAAAATGTCATTTTTGGGGCCTGTTTTAAAAAGAGCTGTTTTGGTGTGTACCACCTTAAATGTAAATGAGCTGCATATCCCCGCCCTGCCTTTGGATGAGGGCGTAACTCGCATACCTATGGCAATAAACAGTCGGTAGAAGCAGAATGGCTGAGAGTGAGAATCCCGCTGTTTTGTATGGCATTCAGCCGTACATGTTTGAACCGGAATCAGACCCAGATGATGAAGAGACTCCGGCAGAAGAAACACAAATGAGAATGGACCAGGACGTCTCGGAATGGTTATTTGATACATTTATGTACTTATAGAGTTGTAATCGCGTCCCCTTTGCAATTATGGATGTGCAACACACACACAGACAACACACAAACTGTGATAACGTTGGCGCAATTTTTTGAAACTACAAACACAAATACTGGGATAACGTTTGCTACGTACAAACGAAATTACATTTATGTGATGTTTCTGTCTGCACGCCAATATCCCTCGTTCTACAGCTTCGTGTCGATGTGCTGGCCTTTGTATAAACATAGCAATTTTGATGTCTTGTCTTTACAGAAAACATGCACAGTTTTTAATACAATATCTTTAAAAATATATTTATAAACGTGTGGTTACACACTATACAAACAAGGTTTAAATTATATACACAGACATCCTACGACGACGACAACAACTTTAGACGCATTTGTTGTTGAATTGGCTGACATCGACTGAAATGACTATTTGCTCAAAAATCATAAAATACACTTACTTTACTTCTACTGGAGGTGACGTTGGATCGCGAACAGTAGGCAACGATACACACTTGAGGATTAACTTTGAAGCAAGACCTGCTTTGAATTGACCCTCGTTCACAAACAGTCAGTCAGAAAATGATTCGCACAAACATAAACGTATTTTGGACGTTTAAGTGGCGCCTTTCCTTCGTAAATAAAATCCATCCACTGCGTTTTCAGTGGCTCTGATGTCGGAAGTAAGTGAAAACTACTATGTACATTATTACATCCCACAACAGAACACTTATGTTTCTTAGGAGACATTTTCGACAAGGCAGCACAAATCGTCAGAACACCGGCTGTCGTTGAAACAATGGAGAATTGTGTACAGATCACCGAGGGCGGGGTCTATGCCAAAACCACAGTGTCAATCAAACCACGTCGGTGGGGCTTGCTCAATTCTACGTCACATTGCACCGAATCTTAGAACAGCTCGTTCTGAGACAGTGCTTATGATTTATTGAGATTGTAAAAAAAACACTGGGTAGATTTTTATCATTCTAGGGTGGTTTTGCTCACACACTGCCAACACACATTTATGTTCAAACACCATGTAAAAGTGAATTTTGCATAATAGGTGCCCTTTAAGTGTCGACTGGAGGCGCCCCCGGTTATTGGGTTCCAGGTACGTAGTTGGGTTTAGGGGAAAATCTACCAGAAATGTTTTCTGTGTTGATGCTGACTCTTCATCTGCGCAGTACTGGCGCCTATATATGCACATTTCATTCGGATTGCATAATCGGAGAATATTTATTTTCCATTGGAATCTGTTCGTTCAAATGTAAAAATTTCAAGATTTCTCTAGATATATTTCTCATGTCTGTGAGGCAAGTATACACTGAGTTTCGGTTCATTTATGTGATGCGCTCAAGTTCAAGACCGAATCGACAGAAAGCGCCATTTTTTTTACAAAAGCACAACTGTTTGTTATTGTGAGTTTACAAAAATAAAGGTAGACATTTTACAGTTTGCGTTAATCTAATCTGTATGACCAAAGATGATAGTATTTTAAGTTAAATGCAGTGATGGCGTCGGTGCCTGTGTGTCATAGTAAACACTCTCCACACAAACACTTGTCTAATAATAACACACATTTGTCTAGGTTAACATTAGAGCAAGCGGACTTGTAAAGTGCTGCACTTATACATATATAATGTAATAATGATTTTGTCTAATAATGATAGACGAATGTTTGGATTTCGTCCCGTTAACGATCTGTCCGTTATTGTCACGTAATGCACACACGAAAAGGTAAGATCGAAGCGCAGTTTATTAGGGTACTCACAATCCAGCCAGGCAAAAGGTCAAAATCCATAAACGACAGTCCAAAAACAAGAAACAATCAAGAGTGGAACAGTAGTGATGGCAATTTCAAAGCACTGCTTCATGAAGCTTTGAAGCCTTTACGAATCTTTTGTTCCGAATCCATGGTTCGGAGCGTGTATCAAACTGCTAGAGTCACGTGATTTCAGTGAACGAGGCTTCATTACGTCATAACTGTTTCGAAACACTTCGAAATTTAAATGGTTCAGCGCTGGGAGCGATGATCTCTGTCAACTAGGGGTGGAACGGTACACAGAAGTCACGGTTCGGTTCATACCTCGGTTCAGACATCACGGTTCGGTACGATTTCGGTACAATGGAGTGAAAAGCAAAACAAAAATGCAGAAGGTATTTTTATAAATGTCTTAAGCCTTGTATTTTTTAAATAAGTTGTATTAATAAAGGCATAGAACCAGTTTATTTGTAGTGCACTGACAATAGTTGTATATAATTTAATTAGTTTATTAATTAAATTAATAAAAAGACAAAAAGACCTTGCGATATGTTTGGTAATTGTACCTGGATGAATTTAAAATTAATTTGCTATATTTCAGATCAATATATTTGTTTTCCTTTATTTTAATTAACCCTAACTTTATTCTCATCTGAATTATAAATAATTGATTTCCGTAAAAAATAATACTACCATTAAAAACCACGTTTGATTTTCTTTTTTAATCAATGTAGAATGTGTAACTTAAAAATAAAACTGTGCGTGTGTGCGTGTGCGTGTGTGTGTGCGCGCGATTTTGGTTGGGTGACAGTTGTAAGTTACAGTTTGACAAGAGTTTAGAGTGTGACAAAAGCACAATGTTGTGTTTTATTGCGAGTGTACACAAATATATGTAAACACTTTGCAGTTTGAATGATGTCCTGTATGAACAAAATGACAGAGTATGTTTTTATGTTTCCACTGTTCGATCGCGCCCGCGCCTCTCTCTCTCTCACACACACACACACACACACACACAGTTCGATCGCGTCCGCGCCTCTCCCTCTCTCGCGCGCACACACACACTTCAGCATTGCAATATTGACATGGCAGTCAGTTCATTTTGCTGCGTTCGGACACAACGCGAATTGAGCGAAATTTATCGCTATTTAGAGTTTTATTTGTTTTTATACCGTGTATTCTCCGTGTAAATTCGTGCACCGAACCGTGACGCCCGTACCGATTCGGTTCAATACGAATACATGTACCGTTCCACCCCTACTGTCAACCCATGAATCATGAGGACTCACTGAGAACCAGTGAACAAGTGTCTGTGGGTTTTACCTGATCTCTGATCCGTTTTATACATTTGTAGATGTTTTAATTAGACATTAGTATAATTAAAATGAGGTACTTATTGGTCTGTTTAGCTGAGCCATTCATAGGACAAACAAAACAAACCCTGAAAATTGATAAAAGAACACGTTTACACATAATAATCTTATTAGATGATTAGATAATTGCATTTGAAAGATTTTACTTTAAGTAAAAAATTTGCAATAGATTGTAAAAGGTGTTTTAATGCATGTTTGACCCGGGTTTTTGTTGCATTTACACTGTTCTGACCACTAGGGGTCACCGTGGAGACGGGTGTCGGATTGTTTCGAAGCCTCGGCACAATATGGCACATTTGATTCAACTGTTTCAGTGTTTCACGAAGCCTCGATCTGCCCACCACTATGGAACAGAGAAGTGCAACAAGATAATAAACAAGGAATCCACAATGAACACAGAAACAGACAGGGTATAAATAGCCAGGTGCAAACGATGTGAGTGGGAACAGCTGTGTGCAATGATTAGATGAGTACAGACAAAGGATTATGGGAATTGCAGTTCATGATGAGTTGGTGACGATAAGGGCGAGAGACCTCTAGTGGACACCCAGGGAACCCCAACCCAGACATTGTGACAGATACGAGCCAGCTTGAGGTCGCCACTTTTTCATTTTTTTTTTCTTTTTTTCTTTTTTTTTTCGGGACTAAACGACTGATAAAGTTTAGGTCGACTAAGCAACTAACGGTTAGCCGACTATTAGGGAGCAGCCCTAGTATTTACTATTGGGTTAGGTGCATGTAATTTACCACACAATCTGAGCCACATTGACAGGTGCTGAGAGGAGAACTGAGTTGGGTACCGGTCTGAGGCGGAGTGACGATGAGGACTCTGTCTGCGAGCTCGGCCTGTGTGTTGATCCAGCGGAGCGGGCCTTGTTCCGCCAGGCTTCCTCTGTCCCACACGTCGATGACCACCGTCACGCCAGCGCGACTCTGCAGGAATTGAGCCAGGAGCATCACAGCGCGCTGAAACACACCGTCCACTGCGGGATACACCAGCAACACTCGCACACACACGCCACGCTTCGAGCCGCGGACCCACCGCAGCATCTGACCTGGAAGAGCACGAGTACCACAGTTATCATACAGCATTTGGTCACATTTCACGTCAGGTGGCCTTAACTACTATGTACTAACATTAAATGCCTACAAGACTATGTAGAGTTGAACCTTGACTATCTGGGGCTCAGGTCAGGAAGCAGAGAGACTGGCTAAACCGAGCGTCTGCTAGCTGTCTCACGCCACTGAGGTCAGATAACCCCATCACATAGAGACTCTTTCACCTAGATATCATCATATAGAGACTCTTTCACATAGATATCATCACATAGAGTCTCTTTCACATAGATATCATCACATAGAGTCTCTTTCACATAGATATCATCACATAGAGACTGTGTCTGTTCCCCGAATTAGGAAATACAAAAAAACTTCCAAACCCATTTAATGGTAAGAATTTAATTGATGTTTAACAAATAAAAAACAGATAATACAGGTGAATAAACAATAAAGCTTGGGTTGCTGAATATTCGGTCTCTTTCTTCAAAAGCACTTATGTAATTTATATCATCAGTATTACTCAGAGGTCTAGTTTAAAATATAATTCTTTTGAAGTGTTGGTGCTTAAAGGGATAGATCACCCAAAAATTAAAATTAGCCCATAATTTACTCACCCTGAAGTCCTCCTAGGTGTAAATGACATTCTTCTTTCAGACGAATACAAATGTGCCGGGGGTTAATAAAGGCCTTTTGAGGTGAAGCGATGTGTTTGTGTAAGAAACGTATCTAAAAAGTTCTAAATATAGATATTTTTCTTACACTAAAGCATCGCTTCACTTCAGAAGGCCTTTATTAACCCCCGGAGAGCAGCGTGGAGCACTTTAATCATGAATAGATGCGCTTTGATGGACTTCCAAAGGCAAACAGCCATTCACTCCCATTATCAAGCTTTTTTAATATAACTCTGATTGTATTCGCCTGAAAGAAGAATGTCATATACACCTAGGATGATACACCTACACTTTAGGGTGAGTAAATCATGGGCTGATTTTGTCCCTTTAATGTAACATTATCTAGTGGATTTTACTGCATTTTATACCATCGACCACAAAATTCTTTTGAATAGACTTGAAAATGGTGTTGGCATTAGTGGAATTGCATTAGCATGGTTTAAATCACACTTATCTGACCGTTATCAGTTTGTAGCAGTAAATGAAGAGATGTCTTATCGAACACAAGTTCAGTATGGCGTACCACAAGGCTCAGTACTAGGACCGCTGCTGTTCACTCTGTACATGCTACCCTTCTCAAAATTGACAATTCTTGTTTTTTATGGAATGTTGCAATTATAATTTATCCGTGCACATCATTGTTTTTGTTTTTTTATTTTTGTGTCTCATAATCTTGAATCAAAATAACTTCCCCTCCCTCTAGCAGCAACTTCTCTTCTCTGATGACGGGTTTACTTGCGTGAGGGCAGGGGCCGCCCTACATTTGTTCTCGTTCCAGAAGCGCTTCACAATAGGGAAGAAAAGACGATTGCAACTTCTGTTTCATGCCAACTTTAAGCTGAATAAGTCGCAACAGATTTCTAGCGCCTATTGTGCTTTGAGTTTAACTTCCTTTTTTTTGTCAATTTTTTTTAGTTCTGCCAGCTTACTAGGCTTTACAGTTCTTTGTCCATACAATGGAAGTCAAAAGGCACCAAATCTTTTTGGCAACCAATGCTCTTCAAAATATCTTCCTTTGTGTACAAAGGTGTGAAAGCAGGTTTTATTGGTTCAAAGGTGTGAAAGCAAAGTCATTTTATTGTTCACTTACACATGATGCAGCAGCAGAGAAGCCCGAAAAGAAGCGCCAGAACGCACCCAACACCAATGGCCAACCCAGTCTTTTCTGGAACAGAAAATTCCAAGAGTAACCAAACAAATGTTCTAAGCAGACAACGCAACGAGATGATGAATTATAGGATACTCACTCGTACAGTTCACTTTATGCTGGACTTCATTTATACCCTTGCAGTGTTCAAAGTGAGATCTTATCTTAAAAAATAACAAAAAAAAGCAAGTTAATTCCGGTTCCCTTTCGAAGTGGAACTCTACGCTGCGTCCTCAGTTGAAACACTTCATGAGCCGGTGTCGGAAGCATGTGTGTTACATGGCAATTTTGATTGGCTACCGCAGTCAGGAGTTGTGTGTAATATGTCTAGGGTATATATAGCAGAGGGCATGTTGTTGGACCGATCTAGTTCTGAGGAACTAGATGTGACGGGAGTTGAGGTGGATATGCTGAGTGACTCCGCCTCCTCTCTTGCCCTCACATATGAGGAGATGGTTGATGAAATGACCCCTGCCACGGCCAGATTAGACCTAGATTGGTCGGTGGAGAAAGAGGAATCTGCTCAGGCTAGACTGGATGAGCGATTCCTGGCAGGTCATACCAGGGCCCGTATGAAATTTACTCCTACTTCCAAACTTAAGTATAAAAGCAAGTTATCAAATGTCTTAAAGCTAAGAATCACTCTTACTCTCCCAGTCATTTAAGACTCTCATGTGGTTAGGAGTTTCCAGTAGAAGCTTGTGATGGATCTTTCAGGAGAGGAAGAATGTTTTTGAAATGTTTGAGGATGAGCAGTTAATCAAACGGTATCGATTGGACAGAGCAGCATCATCTTTCTCAGCGCTGGGTAACGTTGGGCTGAACTTGCCTTTTATAACATGTTTCCGCTGTTCGACTAATTCAGCAAGTAGCGCTTCTTCCTCACGCCACCTCGGTTTACTTTTGGAATCCATGGTGGCTGAATATATCATCAAATCTAGTTTATATATAGGCTGGTCAGTTTACAGCACACCGGTTTAAAATGTGTAATTAAGACATGGTGGAAACCTTGTTCAACTTTTTATTTCCAATGTGTATATCATAATGTATTCTTTAGAAAATGATTTGTCAAATGTGTGTTGAATGTAAACTCTTCTTAGGAATTTCACCATTCAATGTGAATTTATCTGAGAATATTCTTAAATAAGGAAATCTATTCAGTGATCTAAAATTCCATTTTAGTCCTACACTTCACTTAAATTACAACTGAGATGCTTGATAACTAACTTTTAAGAGCAGATTTAAGCCAAGAATTTTTTTACTCTTAAGTCAATTCTTAGCTGTGTTCTTGTGAGTAATTCTCAGAGGCTTGATAAATACGTGTCCAGGTCCAGTGAGCCTTCCTTTCCTCCCTGATTTCCATAATGAGGTCGTGGGATAAACCATACTCAGCTGGTGTTCACACTGCCACAGCAACTAGTTATTCAAACGTGAAGGGGCTCGCTGAACACAGGATTACAAGGATGTCCCGGGTTGAAGATTCACTGGTCCGCTCTATTGCTGCCATGGAGAGGCATCTATGGCTTAACCTTTCAGGGCTCAAGAAGAAAGAGAAATCTTACCTCCTTGATGCCCCAGTGTTGCTTTTTGGTAGTGACCTAGCTGTTGAGGCAGTGGTCCAAAAGTTTAGGAAGGGCGAAGGTTAAGTCCACGGCGTTCAAGCGATACACCCCCCGCTGTGGTCAAGGTCCTACACCAGTTTCTCTGCCCGGGCACTGCCTCTGAGGAGTTGGGATTAGAGGCAGTGACCTCATAAGAAGTCAAAAGTGGACTTTAGGAAAAGTTATCTCGGCCGAGAGGCAAGGTTAACCGAACCCTTAAATTCCTTTTTCGCTTCCCTAGGGATCATCCTTCCCTGAGCCTGGGAAGCACAGTTGCTTTTATATGAAATAAGTGGTGGCACATTTGCCCCACTTTTTCAATCGATTGCTTCTGGCTTACGGTGATAAATATTGAGCTTCCCTTGTAATCCCATGCTTTAAGCAATGATGGAAAGTGGGTGCATTCACATCCATGACCCACTTTGTTATTAAAGTCTCCCTGTGGTGAAAATCCAGCTTTTAATGTTGTTTATATGTCTATGCGGTGTTTTTAATATGCTTTAAGACAAACCATGTGTAAATTCATAAGTCGACAGCATTGCTGAGTATTTTCTCCTTAAAACTGCAGTGAACCAAAGACAGTCTCAAAAACACAGTTTGAAATCGCTGGTGTTTCTGACGTCACAAACTACCTTGTAACCAATCAGATCAACGTGTGATCGTCAACGAGTGGATCTCTGAGTGAGTGAGTGAGTGGAGGCGGGGCCTATTTACATATTCATAGAACCGCGCATACTAAATGAGGCAAGGGTGTCGAGTTACATTCAAGATATTTTAAGGCATGAAGATTTTTTTATTTTGTATTTGTTGATCAAAGATGAGTTTTAAGGGATAAAATGATTGACTACAGGGACTTTAAGAGGGAGGGTTGCAGGATTTTTGCTGTTGGTGTCCCGCCTCATCGTCTGTTGCGCCCTTGAACGCAATGGGAACTGACTGCGTCTGCATGTCTCCTTAGCAGTAAAGCTAGACCATTGTAGATGATGTAGAGTGATTAATACAGTCTACTCCCTTACTTGTCTCTCCAGAAGCTTGCACCTCTTGCTATGGAGATAATATGGATATGCCTTCCTTGTATGTTTGGTGTTGCAGGTGTAGAGTTGGGCTTCATCGCTCACGTACTTACTTACACACACTTCAGGCATGGCAAGTCTTCCTTCAGACAATCTGAAGCTGATGCCGTTCTCTCTAGGCACCTTTATATAACCTGTTGGCACACATGTAACGTCACCTGACTGCGGGAGCCAATAAAAATTGGCGTGTAATACACGTTTCAGACACCGGCTCACGTGAAGCATCTGAGGACGCAGGATCTCATTCCCTTTCTCAGGGAACCAGGGCACATACGTAACCTAGGCGATTTCTTCTCTGAAATGCCTTAATATCTATTTTGCTTGCTTTAAGGAGGTCTAGCTATTTATTCTGGAAAACAGTACAAAATACAGACTGACTTTGTGCAACCCCAATAATGACCATGATGAACGTGTTACCATGCACTTCTTACATAACTTGATAATTTTTCCATAACTTTCCAGTCATTTATAATGATAACTATTATGATTTCAAATAAACATTTTATAGCGATCTCTGAGGCAGTTTCAATTTCTATGTAAGATACCAATATTTGGAAAAACGGATTTAATGATAAGTAAAGGGGAAAACTGGGTTATAGATTTAACCTTACATTTCATGTAATTATAAATGTACCGTTTTTGGAAGTAAAAAAATAACAAATCATCTTATAATTTACAGTGAAAAACTGTACATTATATTCCCAGAATTCCTGTGACACTTTGATGTTTTTTCATTTTAATTATTTTCATCAGTTATGTATATTAGGGTATTATGTTACATTTGTCAAATGAATGTTTATTGCATTATTTTAATCAGGCATGTTTTGTGCACATTCTATGTATTAGATCTGATTTTATAGTCACCCATATTGTAAGGTCTTCACAGGGACCCGTGTATTCCAGTTCCACTAGACATGTTTCTACTTTGCATCCCTGTAGGGCCAACAAACAAATATGAAAAATGACAGAACAGGCAGAAATTTTTTTTTTACTTCACCTGCAGCTTTTTTTTACTTGTTTACACTTAAAACGTGTGAAAAGAATCTGACAGTAGACTGTCTAAAGAATATAAATATATTATAAAGATATATTCTCTGAAAACAATTGTATGGCTTTTTATTTCAAAGATTTTTAGATATTTTATTTATTTACTTATTTTCCTGTGGGTTGCAGTGTTCTTTGAATTAATTTTAGCACAAAATAAAATGTTAGAGAGAAACATACCTCTTTTATCTCAACAGTCTTTAGGGTTTTTGTTGGGTTTTCCAGTTTGATGGTGTGTCTGTCCGCCGCAGAGCTCACATTGAAGGTCACCATTATTTTATCATCATGAAGGACTGAATGAATATGAGCGTTCCATTGGATTTCAGCTGGGAAGTCAATCAACAGTCAGTGAAAATGTATTAAAAGTATTAAAGTGGAGTGTGTGTCAGCCTGCAGTGTTTGTGTTCCAGACATGAACGATTCCTCAAATCAAGTGTCTTGCTGAGGAGAGATGTGCTGTGCAATTTTAAAATGCTGGATAAAACAAGTGGAAAATCCCACAGATGTACATTACAGAGAGACCCGAGCCATATCTTGATATCAGAGCTGTGTCTGAAATTGATGTCAGGTGACATTTTGCACTGATGTCTGAAACCACAGTGAAGATGATCTAGTCTAGAGCACTTATTCAATCTTGCATGTTCTCCTTGCGTTTCCTCTTGGTGCTTTGGTTTATCAAGCTATATTTATAGTGTTGTCTGGCACATGTCAGTGACTTGTCACACATATCGATTTGTTCTATTAAAGAGGACCTATTCAGCTTTTCTCCATGTTCATCTGTGTTTAGTGTGTAATGTTGCTGTTTGAGCATGAGAAAGCTCCAGTTATTCTCTATCAGTGTCAGTGTTTCTGAACTCCTGAAACGAAGATCAGAAACTAGATAACAGCAAAGGTTCTGGGGTATACCAATACTCTGGTAGAACTACAAAATAAATGGATCAGAATGGCTTGCTCAAGTTTGAATACAATACCTGGTTTTGTTTACTCATTGTTGGCAAGTCAGACCTCAGTGGACTGCTTTATACAAACAGCCTTTGATAAGTACTTTATTTTTCATTCACAAAAATAATTTTGTTTTAAAGCGCTTTTAACAGTATGGATTGTTTCAAAGCAGCTTTACAGTGATAATAGAAATTACCGTAACAGATTGTTTGGTGAACGTGATTTCACCAAGTACCACATGTTCCTGGATCAACATCGTTGTTGATCCTGGATCAACTTTCCAATTAACCAATCAGATTTGAGGGACAAGTTTACAGTTTATGTCAAGTTTAGGCTTAGAACCAAGTTGAAGTACTTAAACATCAGTGTCATTCACCTATCATTACCCTCTGATTTTAGAGAAAAGTTATGGGTAGGGTTAGGTTTAGGGGTAGGGATTGGGTAAGGACTACATTTTGGGACAGGAATGTTGATCCAGGATCAACAAAATATGTTGATCCAGGACCATGTCTTACTTGGCAAAATCACGGTGACCCAGATGGTTTAGGCTCTGCCACAGCTCTAGGACAAAGTTATTGTCCAGCTAAAGATAGTTTTGATTGATTCACTTCCGTTGTGAAGATCATTAGATGTTAACTTGCCGCTAACACACACCGTTCTAACAGAAAACCCCTAACGCGCTCCCTGAAATAGGTTCGAAGGTGAAAACGATTATCCATTTTTTCTGTGCAAACCTCAAAAACGCAAACCCGCGAAAACGCAGATGGCGCGCACATGCGCATCACGTGTTCAGTCGATAGGTATGCGCGTTTGAATATATATGTGCGCAGGCGTGTAGTCCTTCTTCACAAATCAACCCTCAACAAACTACTTGTCTGGCCAGTCTGCACACAATGGCAGTACTGCAGGCATACCAGACCTGGCATCTCGGGATCGAGATGTCGTCCTTGCCCACATCCAGAGCTTGGGGTTGAGACTCAACAAAAAGAAAAGTGTGTTGGCACCAGCCCAAAGAACCACGTTCCTGGGAGTGGTGTGGGATTCAGTCACGATGCGGGCACAATTGTCTCCTGCATGGATCGAACCCATCCTGGCCACGGTGACCAGGATAAAGCTAGGCCAAGCCATCACTGTAAAACATTTTCAGAGAGTGTTAGGGCTCATGGTAGCAGCGTTATTCCATTTGGCCTGCTGCACATCAGGGCCCTGCAGTGGTGGTTGAAAACCAAGGGGTTTCCCCGAGTGGGAACCCGTTCCGCATGATCAGGGTTACGCGCAGATGCCTTCTTTCCCTATCTATGTGGATAAAAGCTTGGTTTCTGTGCCAAGGCCCCGTGCTGGGAGCGTCATGTCGCCGGAAAGCCGTTTCGACAGATGCCTCCCTCACGGGCTGGGCCGCGGTCATGGACGGCCGCTTTACGAGAGGTCTATGGCAGGAACATCATTCCCCCTGGCACATAAGTTTCCTGGAAATGCTGGCGGTGTTCCGAGCTCTGAGGAGTTTCCTGCCAGACCTCAAAGGTCACCACGTCCTTGTGAGATCAGACAACATGTCAGTGGTGAACTATATAAATCATCGGTGGGGTCTGAGATCACGTCCTCTATGCAGACTGGCGCATCAGATCCTCCTGTGGTCCCAGGGAACACTGTTGTCTCTCAGAGCAACATACATCCCAGGGGATCAGAATGGGGGAGCAAAGGACCTGTTGAGGCAGGGGCTGAGGCCCAGGGAATGGAGACTTTACCCCGAGGTGGTGGAGTCAATATGTCTATATGATTTGGCCCAGTGGAAGTGGATCTGTTCGCGTCTCGAGAGACGTCACACTGTACACTGTTTTCTCTCACCCATCCAGCCCCGCTGGGGTTGGATGCCATGGTGCAGGCGTGGCCAAGGCTACGTCTGTATGCATTTCCCCCGATCGCTCTGCTCCCGGGAATTCTGCAGAGAGTTCATCGCGACGGAGTCAGTCTACTCCTGGTAGCCCTGTTGTGGCAGGCCAGAGTATGGTTCTCAGACATAATATCGCTCCTGGACGGCCCTCTATGGGAGATTCCTATCAGGACGGGCCTGCTGACGCAAGCAGAGGGCTCAATATTTCACCCTCGGCCAGAGCTTTGGAATCTATGGGTCTGGCCCCTGAGGGGGCTCAGTACCTAGAAGCTGGCCTGTCAGCAGGAGTAGTTGATACCTATGGCCTAAAATGTAATGTTTTCACCGTTTGGGGTAGAGAGCATGAAGTGGACCCAATTAACTGCCTGGTGGCTTCAGTGCTGAAGTTCCTCCAGAATCACTTCTCTGCTGGTCTTACCCCGTCCACACTCAAGGTGTACGTGGCTGCCATTGCTGGTTTCCACACTCCTCTGGGTGATGGGCCTCTGGGAAGACATCAGCTGGTCATACGGTTCCTCCGTGGGGCTCGGAGGATGAGACCTGCGGTACGTACCAGAGTTCCCACATGGGACCAGGCAGTGGTTCTCGAAGGGCAGGTCGAGGCCCGCTTTGAACCTCTGGAGTCGGCTGAGGCCAACAACCTTTCCCTCAAGGTAGCTTTTTTATTAGCCATTACTTCTCTGAGGAGAGTAGGATATCTTCAGGCCCTCTCTATATTTCACAGGTGCCTGGAGTTTGCTCCAGGCAATATTAAGGCTATCTTGCATCCCAGGCCGGGGTAAGTGCCTAAAGTGCTATCTAATGTGGCACGGCCTACGGTTCTGCAGGCTTTTCATCCTCCACCTCACGTGACGGCGGATGAAGAAAGACTTAATTTGCTCTGCCCTGTCAGAGCTCTCAAGATTTATGTCCAGAGGTCTTCTTCATGGCGGAAGTCAGACCAGTTGCTGGTGTGCTTCGGGTCACCCAAGAAGGAGCTTCCAGCATCCAAACAGACCATCAGTAACTGGCCATAAACTATCTCTATGGCCTATCAGGTGCGCAGCTTGCCTTCACCTTTGGCCGTGAGGGCTCATTCAACCAGAGGCATGGCGTCCTCTAGAGCCCTCCTCTCAGTGACCCGATCCAGGAAGTATGTGATGCAGCAGGATGGGCCACCCCTCATACTTTTATCAGATTCTACAGTTTGGACATTTCTTCTACGCCAGGCACTCTAGTGCTCTCATCCTAAGTGTGCCTGTGTGCAGCTCCACACTGGGACAGGCAGGGTCCGTTGTGGCATAGTGGGTACTCGTTCCCCAAAGTGTTGTATCAACGCAGTGCGAGTTCCCTCAAAAGGGAACGTCTCGGGTTACGACTTTAACCCTTGTTCCCTGAGAAGGGAACCCTTCCCTTCCCAACCCTTCTGCCTGGGAGCGACTTGCTTCATCTCAGAAGCTAACTCTGTTGTGTGCCGGCGTCCTTTTGTAGCTTCCGTGTATGCTGTCACGATTGGCTTAGTTTCATTCATGCTTCAGAGGCGCTGCGCTGGGGGCATTCCCCAAAGTGTCGTCATTGATGCAGTTTCTCGTTCACTTCTCAGGGAACAAGGGTTACAGTCATAACCCGAGACATTTTTCAATAATGAATGGCTCTAACTGAAAAGACTGAAAATTCTAATTATCATTGATTTGGTTAGACACAATTTCACAAAGAGTCCGATGTGAGTTTATTGTGAATATTATTTTTTTATTATTATTGAATTAGAAGTCATCTAAGTGACAATGTTGAGGAATATATGATATGGCTTTAAATTAAATTAGTAGCATCTCTGGTTTCAGGCAGAATTAACATGATGTCGCTCCTTACTGTGACTGAAAATGGCTCATAGTGGGAAGGATCCTGGTCATTATAAAGTCAACATATAATGATTTAATCCCACAGTGAGCAATTCCATTCTGTCCTTTCTCATGTAATGGAATTTATGACATTAATATAGGGAATTCTGACTGAGGATGATTTCAAACACAGCTCATAATATCACAGCAACATAGTGTCGGCCCAGATCTGGCCCACATGCGGTACACATGGATTCCACACGGCCCGGATGTGGGCCGGATCTGGGCCGACACTATGTTGTTGTCTGGACTTGATGCCGTCTTAAACAGCACGGGTTTTGCATGTCTGTGCACTGGCCTCATCTGTAATATTTCAGCTGAAGTAGATCTCAAAATTAAATGTGGAACACAATGGGCTGTGGCTCGTAGTTTATATTTTTAATGTTAAATTCTAATAAGATGGAGAGGAAATAATGAAACATCACACCACATAGAACAGAGAAGATGAAATGAGTGGCTGTAAGAGCAAATAAAACTGACCTGCTTCAACACTCTTCATATATTCGCTGTCTGTTCCAGGGTTTGGTGTGGGAAGGTTATAGGCCAAGAAGTCATAGCTGGTTGAAGGACAAACGGATACATTTGGCACAGTGAAACTGAACCACAGCTGTCAATCAAGAAAAGAGTGAGATTAGGACACGCAGTCTCTGTGATGGTGTAGTATTTGCTTCATGGGTGTTTACTGTAATGAAGCTCTAAACTAAAATTGAAATGATGCTTTCGTCTCCAGTCTGTTTTCTGATCCATCTTCATAAGGCTTTACAGACAAACAAATTATTTTTTTCTCACCACAATGGCAAATATATGTTCTTGTTTTAAGTGTAAAGTCAGCATTTCAGCGTTTTGTTTTTCAGTAAAATATCTAAGCTATATATATATATAATTTATTTATTTATTTTTAATGAATTTGCAGTAGTACCATGCAGTAGTATGTTGTGTGTGTGTGTGTGTGTGTGTGTGTGTGTGTGATGGTCATGTGTCCACCTGTTGTAGGCCAGCGTGGCTGATATGGTGTGTGTGTGTGTGTGTGTGTGTGTGTTACGGCTGTACTTTGTATTGTCTTCTCTGCCGTGTGTGTGTGTGTGTTACGGCTGTACTTTGTATTGACTTCTCTGCCGTGTGTGTGTGTGTGTGTATGTGCTTCCCCTGCAGGTGTGCCGCGGAGCTGGGGGGTAATCAGGTGGATTGGGAGCACCGGTGCGCCTATCGATAAGAGCTTCCTGTTTGGCGTTCCCTTTTGTACATTGATGGCCAGGACCGAGATGTTGATCGGTGTTGCGGCGTATTGATAAGAGTTTGAAGAATGTGAAAATAAAGAGATTATTGTAATCACCGAAAACGCTTTCTCCTCCTCCATTGTTGCTCCCTATTAAGGGAGCGTTGTGTGTGTGTGTGTGTGTGTGTGTGTGTGATGGTCATATGTTCACCTGTTGTAGGCCAGTGAGGCTGATATGAAGTGTGTGTGTGTGTGTGTGTGTGTGTGTGTCTGTGTCTGTGTGTGTGTGTGTGTGTGTGTGTGATGGTCATATGTTCACCTGTTGTAGAACAGTGAGGCTGATATGGTGTGTGTGTGTGTGTGTGTGTGTGTGTGTGTGTGTGTCTGTGTGTGTGTGTGTGTGTGTGTGTGTGTGTGATGGTCATATGTTCACCTGTTGTAGGCCAGCGAGGCTGATATGAAGTGTGTGTGTGTGTGTGTGTGTGTGTGTCTGTGTCTGTGTCTGTGTGTGTGTGTGTGTGTGTGTGTGTGTGTGTGTGTGTGTGTGTGATGGTCATATGTTCACCTGTTGTAGGCCAGTGAGGCTGATATGAAGTGTGTGTGTGTGTGTGTGTGTGTGTGTGTGTGATGGTCATATGTTCACCTGTTGTAGAACAGTGAGGCTGATATGGTGTGTGTGTGTGTGTGTGTGTGTGTGTCTGTGTGTGTGTGTGTGTGTGTGTGTGTGTGTGATGGTCATATGTTCACCTGTTGTAGGCCAGCGAGGCTGATATGAAGTGTGTGTGTGTGTGTGTGTGTGTGTGTGTCTGTGTCTGTGTGTGTGTGTGTGTGTGTGTGTGTGTGTGTGTGTGTGTGTGTGTGTGTGTGTGTGTGTGTGTGTGTGTGTGTGATGGTCATATGTTCACCTGTTGTAGGCCAGCGAGGCTGATCTGATCAGAGGAGAACTCAGGCTTGTATCTACATCTATAACTTGATTTTGTATAATCATTGTCCTCTGACCATGTGATCCATGTGCCAGTGAGAGAGCGAATGGTGCCTGAGAACACAATGTTCAAACAGAATTTACACAAGTACAACTTAGTCTATGATCTTTAGTAAACAATTCTTCACTATCAAGATAATGTTATTACTGTAAAATACTTAAGTACTTATTAATACTTTTAATATGAATAAAAATATCGTTCTTCGATCTTTTGAAAAAACGTTTTTTTTCTGGTTCCAGAGTTGCAACACAAACAACAAATACATGATCAAATATAGCTGCAAGCAGCAATGCGGGGCCAAGCCGCTGAAAGGGCTGAAAGAGCGAATACATCAGAAATAGAATGTACATGAAGTACAGATAGGATGAAATCAAAATGAACAGAAGTTCTGATAAGAACGAACACAGAATGTAGAAAAAAACCCACACTTATTTCTAATCCCAGAGTAAGAAAGATTAGTACAGCTCTTACCCAGATAATAAAGGAATTGAAATGACAACTTTATACACAATTTTAATGTTGTCCCACATGGGGGTCAGAATCAGAATCAGAATCAGAATCAGAAAGAGCTTTATTGCCAAGTGTGCTTGCACACACAAGGAATTTGTTTTTGGTGCTGAGGCTTCCAGTGGACATATACAAATACAAATACAACAAGAAACATAATACTACAAATTATAAGAGTAAAAAATAAAAATATAAATATATGAGAATAAAAGTATCACAGTTGGGTTTAGTCAGAATAGACATTTTCAGATTTACAGATTATGAACATATTTATTTTTAATGAATTTGCAGTAGTACCATGCAGTAGTATGTTGTGTGTGTGTGTGTGTGTGTGTGTGTGTGTGTGATGGTCATGTGTCCACCTGTTGTAGGCCAGCGAGGCTGATATGGTGTGTGTGTGTGTGTGTGTGTGTGTTACGGCTGTACTTTGTATTGTCTTCTCTGCCGTGTGTGTGTGTGTGTTACGGCTGTACTTTGTATTGACTTCTCTGCCGTGTGTGTGTGTGTGTGTATGTGCTTCCCCTGCAGGTGTGCCGCGGAGCTGGGGGGTAATCAGGTGGATTGGGAGCACCGGTGCACAGGTGTGCCTATCGATAAGAGCTTCCTGTTTGGCGTTCCCTTTTGTACATTGATGGCCAGGACCGAGATGTTGATCGGTGTTGCGGCGTATTGATAAGAGTTTGAAGAATGTGAAAATAAAGAGATTATTGTAATCACCGAAAACGCTTTCTCCTCCTCCATTGTTGCTCCCTATTAAGGGAGCGTTGTGTGTGTGTGTGTGTGTGTGTGTGTGTGTGTGATGGTCATATGTTCACCTGTTGTAGGCCAGTGAGGCTGATATGAAGTGTGTGTGTGTGTGTGTGTGTGTGTGTCTGTGTCTGTGTGTGTGTGTGTGTGTGTGTGTGATGGTCATATGTTCACCTGTTGTAGAACAGTGAGGCTGATATGGTGTGTGTGTGTGTGTGTGTGTGTGTGTGTGTGTGTGTGTGTGTCTGTGTGTGTGTGTGTGTGTGTGTGTGTGATGGTCATATGTTCACCTGTTGTAGGCCAGCGAGGCTGATATGAAGTGTGTGTGTGTGTGTGTGTGTGTCTGTGTCTGTGTCTGTGTCTGTGTGTGTGTGTGTGTGTGTGTGTGTGTGTGTGTGTGTGTGATGGTCATATGTTCACCTGTTGTAGGCCAGTGAGGCTGATATGAAGTGTGTGTGTGTGTGTGTGTGTGTGTGTGTGATGGTCATATGTTCACCTGTTGTAGAACAGTGAGGCTGATATGGTGTGTGTGTGTGTGTGTGTGTGTGTGTCTGTGTGTGTGTGTGTGTGTGTGTGTGATGGTCATATGTTCACCTGTTGTAGGCCAGCGAGGCTGATATGAAGTGTGTGTGTGTGTGTGTGTGTGTGTGTGTGTGTCTGTGTCTGTGTGTGTGTGTGTGTGTGTGTGTGTGTGTGTGTGTGTGTGTGTGTGTGTGTGATGGTCATATGTTCACCTGTTGTAGGCCAGTGAGGCTGATATGAAGTGTGTGTGTGTGTGTGTGTGTGTGTGTGATGGTCATATGTTCACCTGTTGTAGAACAGTGAGGCTGATATGGTGTGTGTGTGTGTGTGTGTGTGTGATGGTCATATGTTCACCTGTTGTAGGCCAGCGAGGCTGATATGAAGTGTGTGTGTGTGTGTGTGTGTGTGTGTGTGTCTGTGTCTGTGTGTGTGTGTGTGTGTGTGTGTGTGTGTGTGTGTGTGTGTGTGTGTGTGATGGTCATATGTTCACCTGTTGTAGGCCAGCGAGGCTGATATGAAGTGTGTGTGTGTGTGTGTGTGTGTCTGTGTCTGTCTGTGTGTGTGTGTGTGTGTGTGTGTGTGTGTGTGTGTGTGTGTGTGTGTGTGTGTGTGTGTGTGTGTGTGTGTGTGTGTGTGTGTGTGTGTGTGTGTGATGGTCATATGTTCACCTGTTGTAGGCCAGCGAGGCTGATCTGATCAGAGGAGAACTCAGGCTTGTATCTACATCTATAACTTGATTTTGTATAATCATTGTCCTCTGACCATGTGATCCATGTGCCAGTGAGAGAGCGAATGGTGCCTGAGAACACAATGTTCAAACAGAATTTACACAAGTACAACTTAGTCTATGATCTTTAGTAAACAATTCTTCACTATCAAGATAATGTTATTACTGTAAAATACTTAAGTACTTATTAATACTTTTAATATGAATAAAAATATCGTTCTTCGATCTTTTGAAAAAACGTTTTTTTTCTGGTTCCAGAGTTGCAACACAAACAACAAATACATGATCAAATATAGCTGCAAGCAGCAATGCGGGGCCAAGCCGCTGAAAGGGCTGAAAGAGCGAATACATCAGAAATAGAATGTACATGAAGTACAGATAGGATGAAATCAAAATGAACAGAAGTTCTGATAAGAACGAACACAGAATGTAGAAAAAAACCCACACTTATTTCTAATCCCAGAGTAAGAAAGATTAGTACAGCTCTTACCCAGATAATAAAGGAATTGAAATGACAACTTTATACACAATTTTAATGTTGTCCCACATGGGGGTCAGAATCAGAATCAGAATCAGAATCAGAAAGAGCTTTATTGCCAAGTGTGCTTGCACACACAAGGAATTTGTTTTTGGTGCTGAGGCTTCCAGTGGACATATACAAATACAAATACAACAAGAAACATAATACTACAAATTATAAGAGTAAAAAATAAAAATATAAATATATGAGAATAAAAGTATCACAGTTGGGTTTAGTCAGAATAGACATTTTCAGATTTACAGATTATGAACATATTTACAGTGTTTTGAATATTATAAATAAATAAACCCACTATTTTTGTGGGTTTCTGATAGAGATAGATAGATCAGAATCAGAAAGCCACTATTATAGTTGAACCCACTATTTTTGTATGTTGTATTTATGGAGCTCCTTCACACATAGACACCATGTCTGGAACAGAAGCACCTTTTCCACCACTTAAGGCCACAGTACCTCTTGCGGTCTGGGCATGTGCCACACAGGATTCGAACCCACGACCGGAATGGCTCACGGCTCGTGGCACGTGGGTTAGCAGCTTGCGCCATTCAGAGGACGCTGACTTACCAAGCTGCCGAGGAGAGGCTTCAGTGTAAGAATGAGCACACAAAAGCATGTTAACCAGATTAGCATGCTAAGCTAACTTAATGCTAATGTAGCTTATGGTTAGCCTGATAGCTGAAGAGCCACATTAGAAAGAATGGCATCTGGTTAGCATGCTAACCAATTAGCATGCTAAGCTAACTAGCATAAGGCTACAAATACAGGCAAGGTCGAATTCGAAGACGAATATCTCGGGAAAGGTAGCGAATATCAAAAATCTGTTCAGTCATTTCTATGCGGCTTGGTCCAAAGATCATCTGATCACATTTTGGGCTAAATTGAGCAAAATTTGAAGGAGGAGTAGCGAAAAAACTGTTTTTCATTTGCTCCAATATGATGGACAGTCACATTGTTGGAAAATGAGAAATGGGATATCGTCGGAATCGGCATAAGCCAAGGAATATAACGACATAAAGAAATCAAAATTTGAACAATGTTTTCAAAAGTTCTAACCGTTTATGCAAAAAACCTTATATCTCTGGAACACTAGGTGGCGCTCTGTTCAAACTTCTCATGTACCTTCAAGACATGGTGTTGATGATCCATACAAAATTTTGTGAAGATATTAGGGGTGTAACGATTCATTCGTTTTCTCGATGCATCGATTACAAATCCTGACGATGCATATGCATCGATCTTGAAACATGTATTTTGAATCGTGAATCGTTTATTTCGGTCAATATTCGATTTAAAATGCTAAGAATCGAATAATTTGCGATTCTATAGTGATTCAGTGCTTTAAAATATATAAACAATAAATGACTACATGCGCGAATTAATAAGGCGTTGTGCGGCGTCATTTGGCGTCCTCCCAGCTCTCCTTCACAGATACTCGCTGCACTCTTTACCATTTTTCACTGGATTTCGCTCGCGCTCGGTCCCATATAGCTCTCATCTACAGATGTTTGAGCTGTCCATGTTTGAGCTCTCCTCAGGACAGCCACTGATGCTCACATGAGCAGATGACAGCTCTCTATTGAGAAAGCAAGTCTTGAGTCAAACCGCTCGAGCCATTGATAAAGCTGCCATGTCATTGCGCGGGCACTGCTATGAAACAACGCGTTTGTTGCGTGGAAACGTCGCCGTTATTTTCTTTAAGTTAAGATACTGAAGTTTTACGGAAATGGGTCATACCCGTCCTGAGCAGTTGAAGTAAAACCCCACTTATTCAAGGGTGCGCATTTATTACAGAAAGAGCAAACGCATAATATGTGTCTAAAATGCACACGCTTCCGATGAATGATGAATGAAATTTAACTTAATGTCGTTAAACTGAATGTACGAAGGAAACTGCTGAACTACAATATTAATTACACTGAAATAAGAGCGCATGGTTTATCCATCAATCAGATGCGCATTAAAGTTGCATTTGTAATTGTTACTATAGCACAAGTAGACACCCGGCGCGTTTTCTTTCAGAATCATAAGGAAAATGCTCAGTATAATACTTAATATTCCAAGAGGAAAAGTTAGTTAAGGTTTGGTTGGGAAAGTTCATGGTATTTTTAGTCTCACAATGGAAGGATGTTTAATGTACCAGGAACACTTTAAGGTTGTGTATCCATTAACACTATCCTACAAAATAGTTAGCATGATGAACTAACAACAGGCCTACTTTTAAAGCCTTTTTAAATCTTGGCTTACATTTCTACAAATGCTAATTTATAGGCTCTGGAAATATTTTTTATAATAATAGATTCATTAAAAACTAACATGAACTAACATTAACAATAGACAAAATGTCGTTGGTTTTTTTTTGTCCCCACTCTCTGACCCCCCGATGGCCGCTGTGTAATTCACACCCTGACTAAGACCCATTGGGGGAAGCATTTAAATAATCCTATGAATGCATATAAAAAATGAAGAATCGAATTTTATTAATTTGAATCGCATCGAATTTGTATGTGAATCACATTGAATCGAATCTTTCTGAATTTGCAAAAATCGTTCTTGAATCGAATCAAAAACCTATGAATCGTGAATCGAATCGATTCACTGCCTACCCAAAGTGTCATGTTGAATGAGGAACGACGGGAAACAATAGCGAGTGAACAGAATGTTTATTAAATGAGTAGTGAAGCAGTACAGGCAGGTGGAACGGTGACACAGGGACTTCGGTGGTCAGGATCCGATGATGAAGTGAAGAGTGCGGTGACGGTGAATCGGCAGACGAAAACCCAGTGATGAAGACGAAGATCAGGAACAGGAACACAAGGCAGGACGAGACACCGGAACACCAACACGAACGACATCAAACACGAGACGAGAAGGAACAGAGAATGCGTCTACCGTGACAGTACCCCTCCTCCTAAGAACGCCTCCTGGCGTTCCCAGACTCCTTACCCTGTCGATTGTAATCATCGATGAGGGAGTGATCCAGTATGTCTCTAGCCGGCACCCAACTTCTCTCCTCCGGACCGTAACCCTCCCAGTCCACCAAGTACTGAAATCCGCGTCCTCTCCGCCTAGAGTTCAGTATACGATTAACCGAATACGTGGTCTCCCCATCTACGAGTCGCGGTGGGGGAGGAACCGGGACAGGCGGATTAATATGGGAATGAAACACGGGTTTAATTTTAGATACATGGAAGGCGGAATGGATCCTCCTGTACGCGGGAGGTAATTTGAGGCGGACTGCCACCGGACTAATGATTTTGGTGACAGTAAACGGGCCAATAAATTTGGGAGCAAGTTTATTAGATACGGAGCGAAGAGGAATGTTCTTGGTAGAAAGCCACACTTTTTGACCGACGACGTATACGGGAGGCTTCGACCTGTGGCGATCGGCCTTAGCCTTAGTGCGCGCCCCCACCTGGAGTAGAGTCTCACGGGCTCTAGTCCAGGTGCGGTGACACCTCTGAACAAAGGCGTGAGCGGAGGGGACCGCGACCTCGGATTCCAGACTGGGAAAAATTGGTGGCTGGTAACCTACACTACACTCAAACGGAGATAGGCCCGTGCCCGACACTGGCAACGTGTTGTGGGCGTACTCCACCATGGAGAGTTGTTGACTCCAAGAGGAAGGATTCTTGGAAACCAAACATCGCAACATTCTCTCCAAATCCTGGTTGGCTCTCTCGGTCTGACCATTGCTCTGGGGATGAAACCCTGAGGACAGACTAACAGTCGCCCCCAGTAATCTGCAAAACTCTCGCCAAAATCTGGACACGAACTGGGGTCCCCTGTCGGAAACCACGTCAATCGGAAGGCCATGTAAACGAAAAACGTGATCTACGACTGTAACCGCTGTCTCCTTAGCTGAGGGTAATTTGGGTAAGGGAACAAAATGGGCTGCCTTCGAGAATCGGTCCACTACAGTCAAAACGACTGTGTTACCCTGAGAGGGCGGGAGGGCGGTAATAAAATCTAGAGCGATGTGGGACCAGGGTCTCGAAGGAACCGACAGCGGCTGAAGTAACCCGTCTGGGGGTCGATTGGAAGTCTTACCAGTGGCACAAACCGAACAAGCCAAAACAAAATCGTGAATGTCACGAGCCATGAGTGGCCACCAGAATCGTTGCTTGACTAAAAAATTAGTGCGATTAACTCCTGGATGACAAGCCAAGTTGGAGTTATGACCCCACTGGATAACGTCGGACCGTAATCCCTCCGGCACAAACAAACGATTCGGTGGGCAACCGGGCGGAGGCGTTACCCCTTCTAAGGCCTTCTTGACCCTCGATTCGACCTCCCATGTGAGTGTGGAAACGAATAGAGTTTCAGGCAAAATATACTCGGGAGTAGACGGGCGTTCGGAAAAATCAAATATGCGAGATAATGAATCGGGTTTGATGTTCTTGGAACCCGGACGGTATGAAAGAGAAAAATCGAAACGACCGAAAAACAATGCCCACCGAGCCTGCCTGGAGTTTAATCTTTTGGCGGTTCTGATGTATTCTAGGTTCTTATGATCAGTCCAGACAATAAAAGGTACCCCCGACCCTTCTAACCAGTGGCGCCATTCCTCCAACGCTAATTTGACTGCCAGCAACTCTCTGTTACCAATGTCGTAATTGCGTTCGGCTGGAGATAAGCGATGAGACAAAAACGCGCAAGGATGCATCCTGTCATCTGTGGAAGAGCGTTGGGACAACACTGCGCCTACTCCCACCTCTGATGCATCGACCTCCACCACGAACTGACGTGAGGAATCAGGGGCGACAAGGATGGGGGCTGAAACAAAGCGGCCCTTCAGTTTGGAGAACACAGCTTCGGCTGTGTCTGACCACCTGAACGTCGTTCTGGGGGAGGTCAAGGCGGTCAGAGGTGCGACTAGTTGGCTGAAATTGTGAATAAAACGCCGGTAAAAATTGGCGAATCCCAGAAACCTCTGCAGGGCCTTGCGGGAATCTGGGCTTGGCCAATCCACCACAGCCTTGATCTTCTCAGGGTCCATCCGCACTCCCTCAGACGAGACAATGTACCCTAGAAACGGGACCGACTGTGCGTGAAAATCGCATTTCTCCGCCTTGACAAAAAGCCCATTCTCTAGCAACCTCTGAAGCACTCGTCTGACGTGTTGCACGTGTTCCTGGAGAGAAGAAGAAAAAATCAATATGTCATCCAGGTAGACATATATGAACTGATCGATCATATCTCGCAACACGTCATTGACCAGTGCCTGGAAAACTGCTGGGGAGTTGGACAGCCCGAAAGGCATGACCAAGTATTCAAAATGCCCCCTGGGGGTGTTAAACGCAGTTTTCCATTCATCCCCCTCCCTAATGCGAACCAAATGATAAGCGTTACGTAAATCCAATTTTGTGAAGATGGACGCTCCCTGCAACCTCTCGAAGGCTGAAGACATCAACGGCAAAGGATAGGTATTCTTTACCGTGATGTTATTCAGCCCTCGGTAATCAATACAAGGTCGCAGAGAACCGTCCTTCTTCCCCACAAAAAAGAATCCCGCCCCCGCTGGAGAAGAGGAAGGGCGAATGAACCTGGTAGCTAGAGAATCAGAAATATATTTCTCCATAGCCTCCCTTTCAGGAATAGAAAGTGAATATAACTTGCCTTTAGGCGGAGACTTACCTGGCAGTAAATCTATAGCACAGTCATAGGGACGATGCGGAGGGAGAGAAGCAGCACGAGACTTACTGAACACCTCCTTCAGGTCCAGGTACTCCGCGGGCACGTTAGACAAATCCCCTGCTTCCTCCTGAAACACAGAAACAGGAACAGACGAACAGGCAGACACGAGACAAGACTTATGACATTCCTTGCTCCACTCCAGTACTGATCTATGGTGCCAGTCCACTCGGGGGTTGTGATGGATGAGCCAGGGATGTCCGAGGACGATGGGTGCGAGAGGTGAGTCCATGATGTAGAATGAAATAGTTTCAGAGTGGTTGCCGGAAGTGATGAGAGTAATGTCCTCAGTGCAAAGGGAAATGGTAGGAAGTTCTTGTCCGTTGAGTGCATGAACAGCAATTCTGTGAGTGAGGGGTCTAAGGGGAATCTGAATCTTCTGTGCAAACGTGTGGTCCATAAAATTACCTTCAGCCCCAGAGTCCAGAAGTGCAAGGCAGTCGTGTTGTTGGACTGACCACCTTAGTCTTACCGGAAGGAGTGTGGAGGTAGATGTAATCGCTGATGAGGTCTTCCTAGCGGAGATCCCACCCGATAGTAGCCTCAATCTTACTATCGGGCTTGGCCTTTTACCGGGCAGCTGTATGCAAAATGTCCCGCTCCTCCACAATACAGGCAAAGGCCCTGGGATCTCCGCCTCTCCCTCTCCTCCCGGGAAAGCCGAGCTCGACCCACCTGCATGGGCTCGGGATCGTAGACAGGGCTGACCACGTCCCTGCCGCTGGATCGTAGAGGGTCGGTCCCTGCGAAGGTACGGGTGGACGGGACTCGGCGCTCGACCCTAGACAGCCGAGCGTCCACCCGCAGAGCCAAGTCAACCAACCCGTTGAGAGTGGTGGGTAGATCCAGGGCGTAGATCTCCCTCTGGACGTGGTCAGCCAGCCCATGCAGGAACATATCCCACTGCGCCTCCTCGTTCCAGCCGCACTCCGCCGCCAGGGTTCGAAATTCAATAGAATAGTCCGAAACCGATCTCTCTCCCTGCTGCATCTCTGCCAGCCTTCGGGCTGCCTCTCTCCCAGAGACAGCCCTATCGAACACTGTCTTCATCTCGGCGGCGAGGGTCTGGAACGAGGCGCAGCATGGGTGTTGATTCTCCCACACCGCCGTTCCCCAAAGCGCAGCCTTCCCAGTCAGCAGGGTGAGTACGAACGCCACCTTCGCCTGTTCCGTGTCGAACGTGCGGGGCTGTAGAGCGAAATGCATGGTACAGCGAGTCAGGAACGCTCTACAGAAGGCGGGCTCACCAGCATAATGTTCGGGTACCGGAAGGCGGGGCTCTGACTGGGAGGGTCTCTCTGGTGGTGTGGGAGGAACGGCCGGTGTGGGCGGCGCAGTGGGACCCTGTAGGCGTTGGATCTGCTGGGTGAGCTCGGACACCTGCGTCACCAAAGCCTGTACTGCGCGGCCCGTGTCGCCGATCTCCCTCTGCTGTGAATCCATCCTCCTGATACTGTGATGAATGAACTCCTCAAACGATCTCTGTGATGCGCTCGCTGCTTCCCCTTCCTGGTCAGATCGTTCTGTCATGTTGAATGAGGAACGACGGGAAACAATAGCGAGTGAACAGAATGTTTATTAAATGAGTAGTGAAGCAGTACAGGCAGGTGGAACGGTGACACAGGGACTTCGGTGGTCAGGATCCGATGATGAAGTGAAGAGTGCGGTGACGGTGAATCGGCAGACGAAAACCCAGTGATGAAGACGAAGATCAGGAACAGGAACACAAGGCAGGACGAGACACCGGAACACCAACACGAACGACATCAAACACGAGACGAGAAGGAACAGAGAATGCGTCTACCGTGACACAAAGATTCACAGCCCTAGAAGATATGTCAAATAGTTCAAAAGATATTGCAAATTATGACAAAATTCAAAATGGCGGACACGTGGTACATCCAATCCTGGCAAACGGATTCGGCATGACACAAGGAATCCAAAGATACCACGTTTATGATTTTCTGACAAACTGTTCAAAAGTTATTGGTCAAAATAGCAATTTTACATATCTCATGACCTGTAGGTGGCGCTGTTCCCAACTTTGGCATGGACCCTCAGATCATGCTTCCGATAAAGCCTACCAATTTTTGTTTTGATTGATGAAACTTTGGCCGAGATACAGCCTCTGAGCCAATTTTGGGTCAACCTTGTTAAGTTTGCAACATCATAACTTTATGTCATGAAATTCTCTTCAGTCATTTCTGTGCAGCTCAGTACAAAGATCATTTGAGCAAATGTTTGGACAAAATTGGACAAAATTTGAAGGAGGAGTAGCAAAAAAACTGAATACCGTACTTTTCAAAATGGCCACTACTGTAATGGGCGGAGTCTTAATGTAAGATATTGATTGCAATTACCATAATGAGTGGAATCAGGTGTACTAAGATTATTTTTTTTAGATCAAAGGGTTCAAAAGTTATAACCATTTCAATGTTGAAATTTTGAACTGGTGGTGGAGCTATAGAGTTGGTCCTAGTGATGGGGACGAGACCGCCTATGCCGAGTCCGAGTCGAGACCGAGTCTTTGAGGAAGCAAGTCCGAGTCGAGATTTTGTCTCGACATGTCAGTTTTGATATTCATGATTTAATATCACCCCAGTTAATAATCAACAGTTAGGCCTACAGACTAAGCTAGATTGGGAATTGTTTAGAGGAGCAGTCTTAACGTCTTAATATGGACTATGCTTTTACTATCATTAAAAAAATCCCTACCACATGCATCATCTTCTGCCTATTTTTCTAAAATGCTTCAACAGTGCTGCTCTGTCATCAACATGTTAAGCCCACCCTGACTTTTTTAATCATAGTTAGGACATGCAGAGCAAATTAAAATTTTCTAGTGGCATGTCTAAATTAGTAGGCTTAGCTACTTTACAACATTTTCCAATATTTCCCAATTTGACAATACACTCGAATTCAGTATCTTTTAAAACTTTATTCCCCCATAACACACACAAACATTACATAAACACAATTGCACTGTGTAATGCAGTTAATGACGATACTGACTCTTTTACACCCCCCTCCCCTCCCCTCCCACAAACACACACACCAAAATACACACACACATAGTGTATATCACACTACGTCACACTGCTGTTAACAACTATGTTCTATGTATAGTTGTAGTCCCCCCCCCCCAAAAAAAAAACATGAACATAAAAAAACACAGTTCTTAACACATGAACGGCATGCAGTTACAACTACAGACGAGAACAAACTGTGCCTGAGATGGGACCGATGTGGTCACATAATGAATCCACCTCGGCTAAAAACTGAAGACGCCGGCAGTTTCATGGCCAGCATGGCAGACTCGTTGCTCACACCAGACAGCAACTGAAGACACTGACGGCTCTGACGGCAGTATCTTTGCATTGCACCATGGGATGTAAATTTCAAATAATGCCCATCAACATTGCATTTTATTATTATTGTTGTTATGTGTTGTGTGGTTTTTTTATATGAACATTAAAAAAAATGCGTTGGAAAAAAAATCTCGAGGACTCGGTCTGAAATTACGAGTCCTTCTCCTCCCACTGTGGTCCGAGACCGAGTCAAGACCGAGTCTTTGAAGGAACAAGTCCGAGACGAGTCCGAGAAAGCAGAAACCGGTCTCGAGTACTACATCACTAGTTGGTCCTAGAGACTCAAAAATTGGTCCAATTACTTTTCATGAGCATCTCTACAAGTGTGCAAAATTTCAGCATTTCCCTTACGGTTCGTAGGGCTGCCATTGACGTGTGTGTGTGTGTGTGTGTGTGTGTGTGTGTGTGTGTGTGTGAGAGTGAGTGAGGGTGTGTGTGTGTGTGTGTGTGAGTGAGTGAGGGTGTGTGTGAGTGTGTGTGTGTGTGAGTGAGTGAGGGTGTGTGTGTGTGTGTGTGTGAGTGAGTGAGGGTGTGTGTGAGTGTGTGTGTGTGTGAGTGAGTGAGGGTGTGTGTGTGTGTGTGTGTGTGTGTGTGTGTGTGTATGAAGCATCGGCATCAGCAAAATATCAGCATCATCAGCATAATAAGAATGATGTGATCAGCTGTAATTATGTCAACTGTGGCGGTAAGAAGAGTTTTGTTATCAGACATCCTCTCTAGTCACTGACTCTCAGAAACACACTCTCTCTCTCACACACACACACACACACACACACACACACACACACACACACACACCCTCACTCACTCACTCTCACACACACAAACACACGCACACACACACACACACAAACACACGCACACACACACACACACACACACACACTCTCACACACACACACACACACTCTCACACACACGCACACACCTCTATCTCATCTGTTATTTCACACCGGAAGTCGAGTGTAATGTTGAAAAGACTGAAAAGAGCTGAGCTGCACTTCCTCCTCACTGAATCTGAACACACTACACACACTCTCTACACACACTCTCTACTGTTACCTGAATATTGAGGAACATTATATGCTGTAATAAGCTGACAGACATCAAATGTGCTCGCAAAATATTCCAACAATCAAGCTTCATTTGCTTTTTACTAACAAAACCATCTTGTGCTGAATAAAAACAAACATCTAAAGAAACTTATATAGTACAAAACTTTTAAACACAAAATACTGTTAACAACAATCACATCTGTTTTTAAATGTTCATTGGTAACACTTTACAATAAGGTTCATTAGTTAACATGAGTTAATGTATTAACCAACATGAACTAACAATGAGCAATACATTTGTTACTGTATTTATTAATCTTTGTTAATGTTAGTTAATAAAAATCCAGCTGTTCATGTTAGTTCACAGTGCATTAACTAATGTTAACAAATACAACCTTTGATTTCAATAATGTATTAGTAAATGTTGTAATTAATATGAACTAAGATTAATAAATGCTGAAGAAGTATTGCTCATTCTTAGTTCATGTGAACTAATGAACCTTATTGTAAAGTGTTACCTGTTAATTAATATTGGTATTCTATTAAATAAAATTAATCTTAATTATGTCCATCAACAAGAAAAGATATGTATGACTGATTACAACAACCAGACAGAACTAAATAAAAAAAATGCTTGATTTAAATGATAGTAATAGTGTAATATGTGCTGTGACTTACTGTCGACATTAATGGCCCATCTTACAGTGAGCGAGGATTGAGATTCACTGAGTTCTGCAGTCAGATCATGAACGGGTGAAGGGTTCCAGTCATGATGTCGAAAATATTCTTCAGGAATATCATCAGACTCTGGGGAAAAATTGTTTTACAGCGTTGAAAGAAAGGAGGAAAGAAAGAAAAAAAGAAAGAATGCTTGTTCTTCAACACTTACCTTGTTCACATGTTGCAACCTGAAATCAATGATTTAGTAAATTACTGATCAGAAGATTTTTTAATGATTTCTGTCATGAGATTATGTCACTTACGATACTGTGAGAAGTGCTGTCAGAAGTTTTCCACTGGATTAATAAAATAAAAGCAGCGATTTCCCTCATGAGGTTCAGAAGATCCATCTCAACAGACTTAAAGAATCAAAACAACGATTGTCCAATTCAACTGTCTAATTGACATAGAAAGCTTATAAAATGATGTGCTTCAAACCCACACGTGTCTGCAGCGAATGCCTTCCTCAGTGTGATAATAAAGCTTGTGTTGAACTGCTTTATCTCTTCCCTGAAACACCCACACACACACACACACACACACACACACACACACACACACACACACAAACACGCGCACCCAATGTCAATAGACATTGTGTCATTATTCAAATCAATTCAGTTCAGTAACTGTGTAAAGTTCATCAGTTGTGAAACAAAGTTGATCCAGCTCTACAGAAGACTATAGTCTGTTACACACAATAGTCTCAGCTGTGTTTGCTCTCTGATCTGACACACACACACCTTCCTTTACCCGCTTCCGTTCCTCGCTTCCTTTCCTCGTTTCTTTCCCTCGTTTCTTTTCCTCGCTTCTTTTACTCTCTTTCCTCGCTTCCTTTCCTCGCTTCCTTTCCTCGCTTCCTTTCCTCGTTTCCTTTACTCGCTTCCTTTCCTCGTTTCTTTTCCTCGCTTCTTTTACTCGCTTTACTCGCTTCCTTTACTGTCATGAGTAAAGGATTAATTAAGTTAATTAAGTTAATTAATTAGGGATTAATAAAGGAGAAAAGGATTAATTCCTCGCTTCCTGTCCTCGCTTCCTGTCCTCGCTTCCTTTCCTCGCTTCCTTTACTCGCTTCCTTTACTCGCTTCCTTTCCTCGCTTCCTTTCCTCGCTTCCTTTCCTCGCTTCCTTTCCTCGCTTCCTTTACTCGCTTCCTTTCCTCGCTTCCTTTACTCGCTTCCTTTCCTCGCTTCCTTTCCTCGCTTCCTTTACTCGCTTCCTTTCCTCGCTTCCTTTACTCGCTTCCTTTCCTCGCTTCCTTTCCTCGCTTCCTTTCCTTGCTTCCTTTCCTCGCTTCATTTCCTCGCTTCCTTTCCTCGCTTCCTTTACTCGCTTCCTTTCCTCGCTTCCTTTCCTCGCTTCCTTTACTCGCTTCCTTTCCTCGCTTCCTTTACTCGCTTCATTTCCTCGCTTCATTTCCTCGCTTCCTTTCCTCGCTTCCTTTCCTCGCTTCCTTTACTCGCTTCCTTTCCTCGCTTCCTTTCCTCGCTTCCTTTACTCGCTTCCTTTACTCGCTTCCTTTACTCGCTTCCTTTACTCGCTTCCTTTCCTCGCTTCCTTTCCTCGCTTCCTTTCCTCGCTTCCTTTACTCGCTTCCTTTACTCGCTTCCTTTACTCGCTTCCTTTCCTCGCTTCCTTTACTCGCTTCCTTTACTCGTTTCCTTTCCTCGCTTCCTTTCCTCGCTTCCTTTACTCGCTTCCTTTCCTCGCTTCCTTTCCTCGCTTCCTTTACTCGCTTCCTTTCCTCGCTTCCTTTACTCGCTTCCTTTCCTCGCTTCCTTTACTCGCTTCCTTTCCTCGCTTCCTTTACTCGCTTCCTTTACTCGCTTCCTTTACTCGCTTCCTTTCCTCGCTTCCTTTACTCGCTTCCTGTCCTCGCTTCCTTTCCTCGCTTCCTTTACTCGCTTCCTTTCCTCGCTTCCTTTACTCGCTTCCTTTACTCGCTTCCTTTCCTCGTTTCCTTTCCTCGCTTCCTTTCCTCGCTTCCTTTACTCGCTTCCTTTCCTCGCTTCCTTTACTCGCTTCCTTTACTCGCTTCCTTTCCTCGCTTCCTGTCCTCGCTTCCTGTCCTCGCTTCCTTTCCTCGCTTCCTTTACTCGCTTCCTTTCCTCGCTTCCTTTACTCGCTTCCTTTACTCGCTTCCTTTACTCGCTTCCTTTACTCGCTTCCTTTACTCGCTTCCTTTCCTCGCTTCCTTTCCTCGCTTCCTTTCCTCGCTTCCTTTACTCGCTTCCTTTCCTCGCTTCCTTTCCTCGCTTCCTTTCCTCGCTTCCTTTACTCGCTTCCTTTCCTCGCTTCCTTTCCTCGCTTCCTTTCCTCGCTTCCTTTACTCGCTTCCTTTACTCGCTTCCTTTACTTGCTTCCTTTCCTCGCTTCCTTTACTCGCTTCCTTTACTCGTTTCCTTTCCTCGCTTCCTTTCCTCGCTTCCTTTCCTCGCTTCCTTTCCTCGCTTCCTTTACTCGCTTCCTTTACTCACTTCCTTTACTCGCTTCCTTTACTCGCTTCCTTTCCTCGTTTCCTTTCCTCGTTTCCAAGGCTGCAAGGAAAGAAAAGGAGGACGGTGGAATTGAAGGACAGTTTATTTATACATTGGAATACTTGATCAGAAATTCAAATTAACTAAATTAACAAGCCCTTTTATTGGTGGCCCCTAGCCAATGAAATGGGACTTCTATTGTACGTGATAATAGGCTTGTTTGAGATGAGCAAAATCTGTGCAGAACCGATCAGCTGTGATCACCGTGAGATGCATGCCAGTCAGAAATGTGTCGAGTGCGGTCCGCCTTGCTCTGATGTCATGCTGACGTATGTCAACAAACCGTGTCGGATTCTGCAGTGTCTCTCCACCGACGATGGGAAACGACTTGCTGACGACACAGCTTAATGCTGATTGGTTTAAACAACCGTGATGTATTGTTCTCTTTTAAAATGTTTGATTTTAAAACTCTGATATCATGTTTTATGTGTACATGGTTATGTGTGAATATTCCCAAACTCTCTGACAGTGCAATCTCTATGGGTTATGCAATGTAATTTGAATAAAAAACACATATGTCTGTATATGTCTGTGGTTTTGCAATCCGTCCCCTCAGTTTATAAACTGTACTCACGAATTCTTAAACTGTTCCCTCGGTTTAACAAATCGTGCCCATGGATTAATAAACCGTACCCACGAGTTCCTACTCCCTGCTCTCAGATTTGTAAACCGTGCCTTCAGTTTTTGCAATCTGTACCCACAAATTCATAAACCGTGCCCACGCTTTCGCAATCCTTTCCCACGGGTTTGTAAACTGTACTCACGGATCTGTGGCTCCTCCACCAGTCTGTGCCGGATGATTCAACCAGGCCTCCTGTTTAGGGATGTATTTCATTATGTTTAAACTTAATTTTTTTAAATGGATAATTTCTTGAATTTTCTAAAAAACAACATTTAGGCTACTGTATCTTTAAAGTCCAATTTTTGGGCGGAAAAAGCTCAGTATAATAAAATAAGAAAAAAGAAAGAAATATAACACAAACACAAGTTTAGGTTATATAAAAATAAAACATTCATAAATTATTTTATGATTAACATATTACTGTCTTAAGTGAACTCATAGTTATAAACGCAAATAATAATAATAATCATCATTATTATTATTACTACATTTAGGCTACATATTTAGAAGACGCTTTTATACAAAAAAGGAACAAAGTCACATGTCAGTCTTAATACAGGTTATACAGACAATAATAATACAGGGCTAAGATTATCACAAATAAGCACAAGATTCTGACGCATATCCAAGTAAGGAAAATGCAAGTGCTCGCGCCGGTCTCCATCAGTCGCGACTCGCGCGTATTTTCATTTGACGTTTTCCTAACCAGAAAAAAACAGATTGCCCTGCTCTGCCTCTGATTGGCTAGTACTCGTTGCCATCTGGGTCAGAGCCAATTAGAAGCAGGATGTGGGTGGGAAAAAACTCTGCTGTCTCCTGTGTGAACGGGGAAAGGGGACAAACTCATTTAAATACTTCTGCTTGACAACTTATTATGGAGCTGGGAACAAGCCCAAATAAGCAACTACACTTTAGAAACAAGCCCCCCCAAAAAAACGCGACTACCAATATTTGTAAGCGACTTTAAGTCGCTTATAATTAGCGGACTTGGCAACACTGGCGCCTGCTCTCGACTAGTTCAGGAGAAGCGCTTTTCTAACAAGCCTAATGTCACGAACCGCGTCCTCGAGGACATCCTGAAACACTAAAATAGCTTATTGCATTAGACTGATATTAAAAGAAATAAATGATATTATCAATCTCAGTGGAAATGTCAATTTACGGTTTTTCACAGTAAATTATACAATGACTTGTTCTTTTTCACATCCAAAAACTGTAAATTTAATGGTATTGTAAAATTACATTAAATGTATGGTTAGATCTATTACAGTTATTCACAGTGTATAGTTTTATACCATAGCACCTAACCCTAGTCTTTTACCAATAAAATCACGATCCTTTTTTAGTAAAAATTATTAATTCATACTCATTCTTATAAAAAATTAAATCTTGTTAAACATGTGGTGTATAAGAAAAATAAAAAAATGTGCGTATGATTATTCTTGTATGGTTATTTATATGATTAATCCTTTCAAACATATTATTCTTGTATTGATCCATTTGCCTTTTGTCTATTGTATCTTTTAATATCATATACTCATAGTCATACTCATATATTCATGTGTTCTATTCAGTCCAGACATTTAGTTTACTTCTACACTGACAAATGTGTCTATTCGTGCTAGACATGCTGTGCTGTTTGCTTTTTCCGTTTTCTGCTGAGTGTGGTATCTTTAGATTCGCATGAGATGGTTATCTTACTGGAATTCAGGCACAGCTGTATTTGCACAAGGTGTAGACATGATGGAAATACGTATTTGGCCCGTTCTTCATCTTAGAGCTGGTTCAGAAAGCGGTTTTGCTCTGAAAAACGGAAAAGGACGCGGGCAGTGGAAAGGGGGAAAAGCGCAAGGTCTCGAGACGCGTCTTTTAAAAGTTGAACTTATTTCTTATAATAAGACATTTGTCAGATTTTATGACATAAACACAAACTTAGTTCATATTTATACTTATTTTTTTCATTATTATTATTTTTAAAATGGCTTTGCTGCAGTAAATTGGCTTCCACTTAACACTGCATCTGAAATAGTTTGAATGTGTTTCACTCGTGTTTAATTTTCATACTTAATACTTCTCATAATTTTTAAGTTTAATTTTTAGGATACATTTTCGTATTATAAGACTGAAATTCTTGGACAACAGTGGGTAAAACAAATTAAACAATCATATGTCCAGACCAGCTTGTTTCTGTTCGAAAATACATGAGTTGATGGATGACCGCACTGAGGAGGACTGCCGAGTGTGGGAGGGGCTACACGCCACGCCCATCACGCACAGACTCCGCCCACAGCGCGAGCGGTGCCAGTGAGTGGGCGGGGCTGCAGTCGGAGTCCTTCACTTTCGCTGCAGGTCAGCTGTTTGTGTGTGTGTGTGTGTGTGTGGAGAGAGCACTGACTGCACGGTAAGCCGTTTTTTTTGTCTAGTTACTTGTAACTTCATGTTTTTAACTGTGCATGCCTCGCTTACAAAGCAGTCTCGCTGGAATATCAGCTCAAAGTCTGTGTTTTAAAGGGAAATGTTGCGAATCAACGCCTATTGAAACTAATGTTTTCACTCTCACGCGTAGAATCTCTTGTTTAGTGAGAGAACACCCAAAACACAACTCAAAACCATTGACAAAAAGCAGAACATTTGCAAATAAAAGCTATTTAGAGTGAGTGAATGCCTGGACTTGTCTTGTGAATCATTGATGAGAGATTTCAACAAGTCAAACAATCCTACAGGAATTTGAACTGGATCGCTGTTGGAATCTCATCAAGTCCTGAAGGATAGAGTCGAACACACAACAAAGGCTGGGTTTGTTTGTTTGTTTGTAGGCCTAAAAGTCGTTCTCTGATGAACATTACAATATCTAATGGAAATTGTGCATTTGTTAAATTTAATTTTAAGAATTTATCTGGTGCAATCTTATTCTTATAATGATGTTTAGGGTCAATGCTTGTTTGACTGGTACTCTACATTATCAGATCAGAACAGTCACATTACTCTTTCACATTAAACCTTTCAGAATAAATCATTAACCTTCTACACTACATTCTTCAGTTCTTGTGTTCTGGTTCTCATTCAAATACTAAAAGTTTGCTTGCGTTAGCCTTGCCTAAATTAACTATTATTGATCCTGATTATAATAATCACTATATTATATATGCTGTGTGCTGTTTTGAATGTAGGAGCATCTACATAAACACTACGGGAGCTGTGCAGAGATATACTGAACATTGCATTGTCAAATCAGAAACTACAACTATGTGTTTCATAATTAGGCTACTTAATATCACACAATCATGCTGTCCTGAATATTAGCACGCTGTGATTGGATCGTAAGTAAATGCAACTGCTCTGATATTCAGAACAACAACACGACTGTGTGAGTGTTATATTACTTTTATACAACAGTTTAATGGAGTTAATATTAAGAAACTGACATTTTAGAAACAATGGGTCTCATTCATTAATAATTGCGTGTATTTGTACGCACAGAAGTTATCCGCTTAATTCGTTCGCACATGAATTTGTTCTTCACCTAGTTCTGATGTTATATTAGTGAATGAGCGGACACGTGTACAAGTCATTTGCATAAAACACGCTGAAACATCTCCATATAAGGCTTTCCGCTCACGCTCTCCTGAAGCCTGACGTCACGCTCGTCAAACTCGCAGTTTTTAGACGCGCTTTCGGCCGATCCTCGAGTAAAGACAAGTGTGCCGTTCTCCAGTTCTCACAGTAAACATCTGTACACAGACCCACATTACAGAGCTCTCATTAGCAGCTGTACACACGCGTTAATCTGCGTTATTCAGAGAAACCTTGCAGCTGAAGCTATAACAAGCTTTTCTTACTCTTTAAAAGGGATAGTTCACCCAAAAATGAAAATTCTGTCAGTAATTACTCTCCCTCATGTTGTTCAACCCCGTAAGACCTTCGTTCATCCTAGTTCACACTACATGATTTTAAGCCCGATTTAAGCCCGATTTGCAAATCGTTGAGCTCGCCGACAGGTCAGGGTGTTATCGCGTGCAAATCGCGGGCGATGAACGCTCGCCAATCTGTTAGTATGAAAGAGCCAACAACGCATCAAAGACGCTCGCAGACGCCTCGCAGACGCGTCGCCGAGCCTAGAAAAATATCTAGCATGCTAGATATCCAGAGCTGTCGCACGACTCAATCTCACTGATGTCATGAGCAACAGCCAATCAGAGCAAGTAAATAAATACGCGGTAAATACGTAGGGTAAATACGCGGGTAAATACGCGATTTTTGCCGTCAGCCAAACATAAACATGCAGCTACATCTCCGATATAAACATGCTGTACTCACCTCCAACTCTCTCTGTAGCACAGACCTGCTGTTCGCGTATGCACATCCACTCTTTCGCCCATACTCTCTTATTTTTTCTTTTTTTGCGTTTTTTCTCAGAGTAAATCATTGCGCAAACAGTTTGCAGCACTAGTTTCTGTCTGACGTCCATATTCGCGTGTTGTGTTCTTCTTCGCTGTGTATTGGCGCGCGTGCTGTTTCGCGTAAAGATAGACATTAGACAGATAGATTTGTAGACAAGATAGAATCGTTGGGTGACAGAGTTGTTAACTCGTGTAGTGTGTTACCTCCTGTTGCGGATCAATCACGTTGTGTCGTGTGGTGTGAACAGCTCAACAACTTGAACACTCCTGATTTCTCAGAGAGCAAGTCATGTAGTGTGAACCGCACAGTTCAGCCCGACGTTTTAAAATCATGTAGTGTGAACTAGGCTTTAGGAACACGAATTAAGATATTTTTGATTAAATCTGAGAGCTGGATCACTCCTCCATAGGCTTCTAAGGGATTGACACTTGTTCCCCGAAAAGTTATTAAAGACATCGTTAAAATAGTCCAAGTGACTACAGTGGCTCAATCTTAAGTTTATCAAGCGACGAGAATACTTTTTGTGCGCAAAAAAAAAACTAAAATGATGACTTTATTTCAACTATTCATTTCCTTCTCTGTGGGCGTCGAGTGAGTTCACTAGTGTAACAGCGCAGCGCTTCTGTGTTGTACGTCACACGCATCACACACATGACCAGCGTCGGCCAATAGTGAGCCTACGTGTGACGTAGCTCTACGCTAGGCATTCTCAACCCTGGTCCTCGAGGGCCACTGTCCTGCAGAGTTTAGCTCTAACCCTAAATCAAACACACCTGAGCCAGCTAATTAAGGCTTTCAGGATTACTGGAAAGCTACAGGTGAGTTTGATCAAGGTTGGACCTAAACTCTGCAGGACAGTGGCCCTCGAGGACCAGGGTTGAGAATGCCTGCACTACGCTATCACACTACGTTAACTGACTCGAGGCCCACAGAGAACGAAATGAATAGTTGAAATAAAGTCGTTATTTTTGTTTGTTTTTGCGCACAAAAAAATATTCTCATCGACTGATAAACTTAAGATTGAGCCACTGTAGTCACTTGGACTATTTTAACGATGTCTTTAAAGGGTCATGAAACCCTAAACCAAATTTTCTGAGATTTTAACAGAGGTATGTGTGTTGAACACCATTGAAGACAATGTTAGCATCTGTTAGATTTAATAGTAGGGTGAAAATGGTTAAAGGGTAAGTTCGGCGTTTTACAAGTAAAGCCCTGTTTTAAAATCGTTTCTGATGAAATCGAACGGTTAAGATTAAAATTTGGACACATGCTGCTGTCCCGAGAATTTTAGGTTTTTGTGTTAGCACCCCCCCACCTATACAATGGTTTCATAGGTGCACTGGAACAATCATTCATATAAACGCATTGAACTTTAGTTTACAAAGACGTGAAACTCACCGAGTGGTCTGGGGTGTTCACTGATATGCTCACGCAAAAATCGCTGCAAAAGATGCTTTCCAACAGGTTTTATCGTAGTTTTTGGAAGAATGTCCGGTTGTGAGGCATTGGAAAAATAGGTCCACAGTTTTACAACGAATGGTAAAAACCTGTTGGAAAGCATCTTTTGCAGCGATTTTTGCGTGAGCATATCAGTGAACACCCCAGACCACTCGGTGAGTTTCGCGTCTTTGTAAACTAAAGTTTAATGCGTTTATATGAATGATTGTTCCAGTGCCCCTATGACACCATTGTATAGGTGGGGGGGTGCTAACACAAAAACCTAAAATTCTCGGGACAGCAGCATGTGTCCAAATTTTAATCTTAAACGTTCGATTTCATCAGAAACGATCTTAAAACAGAGCTTTACTTGTAAAACGCCGAACTTACCCTTTAAATTTTAGTTTTTTTCCGCTATTTTCATCTTCCAGGTTTAAAATCTTCATCGCAGGCTGTGACGTAGCAGAGCACTGTATAGTGCGTTGATGACTCATCGGTCTCTCATAATTATTAATGAGACTGAGTTTTTATATCCTATGAGAAGACACTGTCTCTTAATTATTCATGACACCACGTGGATCTTTCCAATGACAGACATGTCAAACTGTGATATCGCGTAGTAGAGAGACAATCATGGGACGCAAGTGTTTGTTTTCGTGGTGCAGAAGTTCAAGTGCGTTGAATATGTTTCCCCACGGACACATCTAAACTATATGTGAACAACAAACATTTTACCCGAGAGAGCTTCGAGAACTGGAGATTGGTGAACTTCGTCCTTGTTGACGACCAATGCTAAGTTACGTCTTGCGAGTAATGCGGTACCAAGTCCCGAGGACTTTTCTATCCCTTTAGATGTGTGTGTGTGTGTCTAAAATGTAACCCTGATCGTTTTACTTGCCTTTTGTTAAATAAGCGCTCGTTATTAAAATTTGAAATATTTCGATAATACCTCAATTGTATGTTTAATTCGTGTAATTAAATGTCATTGGGGTTCAGGGGGCGCGTAGATCTAGGCTATGCACGGAACGTTTTTTTAAGCGGAAAATTAATTATTTTCAAATATATGCATTTATAGTGTGTATATAAACTAGGGATGCACCGAATCCAGATTTGTGGGGTTCGGCCGAATACCGAATCCACTGGTTAAGATTCTGCCGAATCCGAAACCGAATACCGAATCCTACTCTCATCCTCAGTCCATTAACACAGTAAACACATTAATGAAGTAAACAAAGTGGATTTTTAATTTTATTTTATTACTGTAAATAATAAACACTACTTTTACTTTTATAACTGTAAAAAAAAAGAAAAGAAAAAAAAGAATAAGCAACATTATGCATTTGAACAGCGGCGATATTGTGTAGCCTATTGTTTAGAGTCCTTGCCACCATGAGACAAATCGGCATTGCAAATTGAACATGTAGCTCGACTTGAATTGCCTTCTTTTCACTGAAAGTACTGCCAAACAACACTTTTTCTGCTCACGAGTTCTATTTTCACTTTCTCACAGCCTACTGCATTCGAACGGTCCACCTACTGTAACGAGTGGAAATAAGGTGTGGCCCCTTTAAGAACTGCGCGCTCCCTGTTGAACTGTCTGCAGTCCGTATTGTATGTGCCGTGCGCCTCGAACACATACCCATGTGTGCGGGTTATTTCTGTTTGATGCTCATTTTTACCTTATTTTGTTAAGTAACGCTGTGGACGGTAGAACGTGTGACAGACAGTTACACAAGTTCGATTGTGGAATAAAGTGCGAGTTGTGAGATGCCAATCGCCTCCGTGAGTCTGTCTGGCCTCTGCAATAACTTTAGCTGTGAGCTATCCCTATTTTTCTTCCTGACACAACGCGTTACACTACAGGCTTGTTCGACTTGAACCGGCGCTGCACAGACAGATCAGTTTATGACATCAAAGTACCGCGAGAGCAATTCAAAAGCATAAGGAGCCGTCTGCTCTCTATTCGTTCACGCGGTACTTTGATGTCATTCACTGATCGGTGACTTCGACGTAGCGCGCGTAGTGCAAGCCTAGGGTTCGGTTCGGAGGAAAAAAATTCTGAGGTTCGGCAGAAACCGAACCCCGTTAAAAAGCCCAATATTCGGCCGAATCCGAATCCGAATCCTGGATTCGGTGCATCCCTAATATAAACAAATATATATTTTATAATGACATTATAATTAGACATGTACATTAATATGTTTTAAATAGAATTACGATTACTGTAGGCTAATATATGTAGCAGGGCATTCAGTTACTTTTGAAAGGACAATAATAAAGTGTCAGTGTATTTCATTAGACTTTAACTTTGCCAGCTATAAAAAAAAATCTAGCATTTCCTCACGTTTTACCACTGATTTTTAGTGACAGTCGATATGCATGAGCCACTGGCTGATGACAGCCCCCAACCCCCCCCCCCCCCCCCCCCCCCCGCCCGCCCGCCCGCCGTGACACACCACACACACTCCCTCCCTTCTTCACCCACTCCCTTCTTCTCACAGACATCCACGCCCATTTAAATTGCATTTTTCAAAAAGATTGTGAGCTAGACTTGAGCTGAAAGAGGGGGGTTTCATGACCCTTTAATAAATTTTCAGGCCTTGCAAGTTTCAATCCCTTAGAAGCCTATGGAGGAGTAGGGAGTTTTGAGAAAACGTTGACTTAGCCTGAAAATTTGAACAAGCACCAACTTACAGGTTCCCACCCCCTTGCTCTCTGCTGCACTACAGCCCTCCCTCCTCAGCTCCTCCCCCACAGCTCCTCCCCCACAGCTCCTCCCTCCACAGCTCCTCCCTCCACAGCTCCTCCCCCCACAGCTCCTCCCCCCACAGCTCCTCCCCCACAGCTCCTCCCCCACAGCTCCTCCCCCACAGCTCCTCCCTCACAGCTCCTCCCCCCACAGCTCCTCCCCCACAGCTCCTCCCCCCACAGCTCCTCCTCCACAGCTCCTCCCCCCACAGCTCCTCCCTCACAGCTCCTCCCCCCACAGCTCCTCCCCCCACAGCTCCTCCCCCCACAGCTCCTCCCTCCACAGCTCCTCCCTCCACAGCTCCTCCCCCACAGCTCCTCCCTCCACAGCTCCTCCCCCACAGCTCCTCCTCCACAACTCCTCCCCCACAGCTCCTCCCCCACAGCTCCTCCCCCACAGCTCCTCCCCCACAGCTCCTCCCTCCACAGCTCCTCCCCCAAAGCTCCTCCCTCCACAGCTCCTCCCCCAACAGCTCCTCCCTCCACAGCTCCTCCCCCACAGCTCCTCCCCCACAGCTCCTCCCTCCACAGCTCCTCCCTCCACAGCTCCTCCCCCACAGCTCCTCCCTCCACAGCTCCTCCCCCACAGCGAGCCTGCCGTGAACGCGCAGGCTAGTAAGCAGGGCCACCGATGACAGCGGATATAACAGTTATGGCTAGGGATGGCGAAAAACTAAAAATTTTCTTGACCGACCACCGAGCCTCATTAGCCGGTTGAAACCGGTTTAACCGATTAGTTTAAAATATGCTACGCTATATGAAATAACAGCCATTTCGAGCCGCCCCTGCAATTTCGCAACTCTGTCGCATCTCTCTGCCGCTCTGCCTCCCGCTCACACACACACTGCCCCCCGCTCACACACACTGCCCCCCGCTCACACACACAACTGCCCCGGCGCCCGCCCTTCCACTCACCTCACTTTCTTTAAATCCCCTAACAGCGCGAAACATGAGTCCCGCAAACGCGGCGCCGAGGAGCTTGTATGTAATCGGTGGACAAATGGCTCCTTAGTTTCAAAATGGTTTGGGTACAAGGTGATCGCGTGAAAATAAAAGGCGTTAGTCTAGCATTAGAAGCTCATTTGAAACATTGCCGCGGCTCATTTAAGAAAATGACAGCTCCGAAGAGACGCCGCTTTAGTTTGAGGTAGTGCTAACAATAATAAAGAAAGATGATGATCATCATCACCTATATCTGTTACCACTGAAATGTAGATGTAATGTATTTCCAAATCTAAGCCCATCTTATGCGGAATGTTGCCTAATAGACTGCAACACAATAAAACCAATGGATAAAACAGGCACCTTCAGAATGCGTAAAAGACGCACCGGCCAAGGCAGGTCTAACTCACTGTGTGCCTTCTAATAACGGACAGAACAAGTCGCGTTTTCAGGTGATACATTATAGATGATGTAGGCCTACTGTATTTAAGCACTGAATCACACAAGTTACATCTGTGTCATTCTTTTTGGTGAAATGGTCCCACACACTACTTTTCTTTGCACGCTTCATCCTGTCGTCTGCCCGGCTCGAACCTCGAGTGTTTTAGCCTGTAGCTTTACTTTTCGCAAACCTTCTGAGCGCGCGAACCCAAACGCTGTGACCTCGCGCCAAATGTTTTTATTGGTTTATTAAGTACAAACAGGCGAGTTATGAAAAATTGTGTGTGAGGGATTTGTTCACTTCACACAAAAATATCTTGGAATGAGATGGCTAACTGTAGTAGCGTTTAGTCCACTGTCTATAATAGCCTAATTTAGAGATCACTTTTTTTTTTTTAACCGACTACCGACAACTTTGATCGGTTAACGTTGATAGTCAACCATCGGTCAAACGGTCATCGGTTAACATCTCTAGTATATGGCACATTCACTAATAGGGATGAAACATCAACAATATGTTTTACATTGACTATGGCCATGCCCATACTTTGACTACAAACTTGGTCCTCAATATCATTATGTATTTTGCAATACATGTAACTTTATAACGTTGCACTCTTTCTATAAGTTATAAATATGCTAGTAAGATAACGTTAATATAACGGTAACTAACGTTTATAGTAATGTAAGTAATTATTCTAGCGATATGTAATGCTAGATAAGGTTTGCTAGTACATTATTTCAGCAACATGACAAGCCAGTGAATTAGCAGGTTTCAATTGTTGCTTAGCACAGTGCGTGACATTTTATCTACATGTTATGCTGCTAGAGTTTGACACCGAGTCAATGGGCTCTGTCTAATTCTTTTTTTTCGCTTGTTTATCGTCATCGGTCTTTTTCCTTTTACCTCTTTGTTTTATGAGCAGGAGCCACTCGAGAAATTGGCAGTTTAGGTTGTTTCTCCGCCATTAGCACAGCTGCAGCACACCGGCAATCTTGAGTTTGAACGACGGTACGCGCTCGCGCTGTGCAAGAGAGGGGTGATCAGCGTGTACACGAGCGTGATTGACACTGCTAAGGACATTCTCCTGGCTCTGATTGGTTGTTTCTGACCGGGAGCGGTGTATTTCTGCAAATGGCAATAGGACCACTGGGAGGAGCCAGAGGAGCTTGATTTTTTTCACAGATGATCTGTCTCATATTCTACTGTCAGGACATAATGACAGTTTTAACAAATAAGTAAAAAATATTTTTTTTACAAAAGTTACCTACAGCAGCTTTAATTTGTGTTCCGAAGATGAACAAAGGTCTTACGGGGTTGAACAACATGAGGGAGAGTAATTACTGACAGAATTTACATCTTTGGGTGAACTATCCCTTTAACTGTGATATAGGCCTATGATGGAATGTATTTAAGATGAAAGTAAATTGTATTATTATTTTATTATATTATTTTATATATGGATTATAATACAATTATTGCAACATCAATAATGGTAGTCGTGATAGGATAAATATAACTTCTTAACACGATTATAAGGCCGTACAGAGTATGTGCTTTTTGCGCGCGTGTGGTTTCAGTTGTTCCTATATTTTTTCGTAAATTTAGAATTAATTTTATTACGAAATTTTTGGTGAATCATGATTTGTTCTTAAAGGGTAACTAAACCCCTGGTCAGAGCCTGACTCCACCCACTGGCAATGTTTGAAAAATGCTGGAACAGTGGGCGGAGCCCAGCGGAGGGGGGCGTGCACCTGAGACGCATCTCTCTGTAGGCGAGGGCGTGGTCAGCTGGTACTCTGACCTCAGAGGGTACCGCAACTTCCAATAGGAAAACTCAACTGCAGTAGCCACCGTTCAACCTGAAGAGGGCAGCACTCAGACGTTTTTACACCATATATTGTAGAATTAAAACACTTTAAACCCAAATGTCAAAAAATATACTCGAATCAATGAACAGCATTTATGAAGCCCCATTCTTACAGATCATTAACTAAAAAAAGTTGTTTTAGTGTTAAGTTACCCTTTAATATCCGTACGCACATTTCACGCACAGATTTGTGTGTATGCATGCTTAGTGAATGAGACTCATTATTGCCAGTTAACCTGTTAATTTGTATGTTTTTGTTCTGCCAATGAAATTAGTGTGACGTGTGTCTGAGAAACACAGCAGTGGTGCTTCATTCTTAATTGAAACCATGTTGAACGAATTGGTTGAGTGAATTACTCAATGACTCGCTTATAAAGATCCTGAATAAATCACTGCATTTGAATGAATCAGCTGAATAAATTATTCAATTACTCACTCATAATTCATTTGTTTCTGAACTAAATGGTTGAATGAATGATCCAGTTCCCACCGCACTGACAGACCAACCCGATCTCACGGCAATTCGTACGAATTTTACGATGTGGCTAATTCGTTTGAATTCATACGACCTCACTCGTTCCAATTTTGTATGATTTTTGATAAATCGTACATATTTTACGAGTTGTCCAATTTGTATGAATTTGTACGAATGACCAACCCCTGACCCCGCCCCTAAACCTAACCGTCACTGGGGTTTAGACAAATCGTACAAATTCGTACCAATCAGCCACATTTTACTCACTCGTACGAATTGGTCGTGAGATAGCGTTGGACAGACAGCAACAGACACTTCGTGGTGTTTTGTCGAATATCTCTGTGGGAACTTGTTTTCACCGATTGAATTTTGTGACTGTCAGCTTTGGCCTATAAAGACACCATCTGCCATGACAATTTAACCTGCAGAAAGAATCATTAAAGTCTCCCTGTGGTGAAAATTATATTGGCCATTATATTGGTTTACTGATGGTAGCTTTTGGAGCAATCAGTTATAAGGGAAAATCAACAGCAATAGACGGCTTGTGTGATTGTAAACGGCGATGATGTATTCCGTGGGCAGAAACTGACAGTTCTGCAGAATAACTTTGATATTGATTTGACAAGTTACCGACTAGAAGGAATCAGTAGTCATGCAACTCATATTTTGAGCGTAGTTTAAAGGGGTCTTGAAATGGATTTTTACAATTATTTTAATATGTTCCTTGAGGTTCACTTATAATGTTAATAAAGTTTTTTGCACAAAAAAAGCCCAAATATATGTGTAAAAACAATCTTTCTGACGCTATATCTAAAATGATGTGTTTTTTCGAATCTCTCTGTGGCTTAGCTCCAGATTATTTCTCTGATTTAATTAGTTTACATCAACCTTTGAGATCTCCTCGCTCCAGTGATCAGCTGTGTCTGACGGTTCCTTGATCGCGCTTGAAATGTAGAGGTGATAGAGCTTTTTCTGTAGCAGATCCTATAGTATTTGTTTATTTTTGTTATTCATGTAAAGCACTTTGGTACCCATTGTGGTTTTTGAAAGTGCACTAGAAATAAAGTTGAGTTGATATACATGTTTTTTAATAAATCCTCATCCTGTAATAATGAAAGGAAAGTGTGGGAACCCAACAGCAAGCACTATAAATGCACTCTATACTTAAATTTAACAGCTGACAGATATTCAACCTAATTAATTTGAGACAGTCTAGTACAGGGGTGTCAAACTCAGTTCCTGGAGGGCCACTGTCCTGCAGAGTTTATCTCCAACCAGCTCCAAAAACACCTGCCTGGAAGTTTCTAGTAATCCTGAAGACCTTGATTAGCTGGATCAGGTGTGTTTAATTAGGGTTGAAGCTAAACACTGCAGGGTTGTGGCCCTCCAGGAACACCCCTAGAAAGATGGACAAAACCAGTGAAATATCAACTGAGTTCTTGTCATATTTTATTACATTTTCTAAACTATAGCGAATAATAATGTGAAAAATGTTGAAGGTGTCTGAATAAATGTTGACCCTGGACCACAAAACCAGTCACATGGGTAAATTTTTTTAAATTGATATTTATACATAATCCGAAAGCTGAATAAATAAGCTTTCAATTGATGTATGGTTTGTTATGATAGGACAATATTTGGCCGAGATACAACAATGAAAATGAAAATCTGGAACCTAAAGTGTAAAAAAAATCGAAACATCGCCTTTAAAGTTGTCCATTTATGTTCGTGATTATGCTGCATTCACTCACAAAAATAAATGTTTTATATATTTACGGTAGGAAATTTACAACATATCTTCATGGAACATGATCTTTACTTAAAATCCTAATGATTTTTGGCATAAAAGAAAAATCTATAATTTTGACCCATGCAACGTATTGTTGGCTATTGTCACATATATATCCGTGCGACATGTGACTGGTTTTGTGGTCCAGGGTCACATATATATATATATATATATATATATATACATGTTTTTTAACTGTATCCCCTTGTGTGCGTTTAACAGTGTTCTCTGCCTTTGCTCCTCAAGCTGCCGATGAGCATCCGTGATCTGTGATCTCCGTCAGTATGTGGTGTTCCTCGTCGTCTACGAGGCTCGGGTCTCTTCGCAGGAGCATCGGCGTCACACACACACGTGCAGCGCTGAAACAAGCCCTCGTCCGTCAGCACAGGTCCAGCAGCACGGCAGTGAAGAAGAGCACCGAGTCCTACAGTTATGTGATCGTCGGAGCCGGGTCCGCCGGCTGTGTTCTGGCCAACCGTCTGTCGGAGAGCCCGTCGGAGTCGGTGCTGCTTCTGGAAGCCGGACCCAAAGACAAGCGTCTGGGAAGCACTCGCCTGTCCTGGAAGATCCACATGCCCGCCGCTCTGACCTATAACCTCTGCGACGACAGGTACAACTGGTTTTACCACACGCTACCTCAGGCACACATGGAGGACCGGGTGATGTACTGGCCCCGGGGTCGGGTTTGGGGCGGGTCGTCCTCGCTCAATGCCATGGTGTACATCCGGGGCCACGCCGAGGACTATAACCGCTGGCAGAGCGAGGGAGCCGAGGGCTGGGACTACGACCACTGTCTGCCGTACTTCCGTAAGGCTCAGACTCACGAGCTCGGGCCGGACCGGTACCGGGGGGGAGACGGCCCGCTGCATGTGTCCCGAGGGAAGACGGATCACCCTCTACACCACGCGTTCATCTCCGCGGGCCAGCAGGCCGGATACCCCTTCACCGAGGACATGAACGGGTTCCAGCAGGAGGGAGTGGGCTGGATGGACATGACCGTACACAGAGGTAAACGTTACGACCGTGGGAATTAGTTCAGCCAAAAATGTACAAAAAAAAGTCATTTACTCACCCTCACGTCGTTCCAAACCTATAAGACTTTCGTTCATCTTCAAAACAGTTTTAATGAAATCTGAGCGATTTCTGTCCCTCCATTGAAAGTTTGTTCAAAACGTTCATTAAGACATCATAAAATAAATCCAAATGAATCGAGCTGTTTAATCCAAGTCTTCTAAACAGACACGATTGCTTTATATTAGGGATGTACCGATAATTCTGTATATTTGAGAGCCGATACCGATATATTGGCCCGATAGATCTAAATCCAAATTTTTAAATAAGGAGTGGGCTGGATGGACATGGGGAATTAGTTCACCCAAAAATGTAAAAGAAAATGTAATTTACTCACCCTCACGTCCTTCCAAACCTTCCAAAACCCAAAGACTTTCGTTCATCATCAAAACACTTTTAATGAAATCTGAGCGATTTCTGTCCCTCCATTGAGAGTTTGTTCAAAATGTTCATAAAGTAAATAAATCCAAATGAATCGAGCTGTTTAATCCAAGTCTTCTAAACAGACACGATTGCTTTATATTAGGGATGCACCGATATGAACATTTTCGCCGATACCGATAATTCTTTATATTTGAGAACCGATATATTGGCCGATAAATCTAAATCCAAATTTGTGTCATTTTTGAGAGTCCGATTACAAAAAAGCCACGTCCCAAGAACACAATTATGATGTTCTCATTGTAGTTTTATGTAGCCGATATGACAAACTTACACTGCACATGTTGCACTGAACAGTATTCTCCTTTTCTGAAGTGATTCCAATCATATTTCAAGCAACTCAAACCCATCATGTAGAACAGTGCGCATCTGAAGCGCCTCAGCTGAAGGAAATAATACATTATTTATCGGCTTTAATATATCAGCCAAAATTCTCTTATCGGGCCGATAACGATAACATTAAAAATGGACATAAATCGGCCGATACCGATACGATGGCCAATATATCGAGCATCCGTACTTTATATAATTTAGTTTGGGGTTTTATTCACATATAAACACTGATCACATCACCTGCATATAGTAGAGCACTCGAATATGGTAAATTGAAGCTCGATTTTTAAGCATCTGCCAGGAGAAGAACGAAAGTCTAGTCACTTATAGGGATAAGAGCAAAGCAAATTGCAAACAAGAGGACAAATACAACACAACAAAGAGGCAAATTAAATAAAAAATTTTCAGGTATTGTAGGTTTATTTAACTTTTGATAAGAAATACTACAAATTGAATAGTCAAATGTAAAAATAATACACTGCATAGTCTTCACTGTATGAATTTATTATAAATTGATTCTTATTAAAAATAGTCTTTCAGTCAGGAGCAGTGAGTGGTCTTTTATTGTTCATTCACATTAATGACAGGTTTATTAGGTTGCTGTCACTTTAAAACTTAATGCACGGATCCAATATACTGATACATCCGGTTTTCATCCAGCGGTTTACGTGCACTTTAGACCTAACAGACCGTGTTTACATGAATACTCCACATGATCGTGTGTATATTTGACCATTCAGCTGCAATGAGCCGTGAAAGAGAACTGATTTCTTGATTGCTGTGCGGATCGGGTGTCTGTCAGTCAGCGCACGAGTCAATCGTTGAATTCGTTTTTCATGGCTTATTGTGCTTAATAACTGTTTTTATCTTTAACTATCTTTAACTGTTTTAATCTTTATTTTTAACTGTTTTTAACATCATAGACATCCTGTTTTTAGTATTCTCATTCAGGAATGTTTCTTTATCAGTCAAAAGTGTCAATAACTGTAAGTAATACTGTGCTACGTGGAAATGACGATAGACACTTTATTTCATTGTTGCCACAATACATATCATCATTCCGCGCAGAACTAGTCCCTTAGCAGAGCATTAGCACACCGTTCCCTGACACATGATCTGAGGAATAATCATGTCTGTAGCAGTTTAACCCCTTTAATGGATGAATGATTCACCAAACATTATTACATGTTCGGGTCTTTAGAGACCCTGATCTATATCTAACAGGAACAGATCTCTAACTGCCGCAATAGTATAAAACTCTCCTGATATTTTAATAACAATTACAAAAGAACAAAGCAAAAAATATTTCGTTACTGTTTGGAACTTGAATATCACGTCATCATAATGTATCAGACATCGCAACCTTGACTGCCAGAATGAATTATTGTTGCGCAGAAAAAATATACTCGCACTATTACATTCCTCGGGTCACTACACTTTCTGTGTACTCTTTTTACCAAAAAATGTATTACAAAACAGACATTATTTTATATATATATATTTTTTATTGTTATATTGTTTATTGTGAATAAATTGAGCAATACTAAGAAGGTTAATGTTTAACTGTAAACTTGAATGAGGATGAGGGTAGTGAATGACCTGGGTCAATAAAGACCTGAGCTGTGAGTTTAAGGGTTGGTACTTGAGTATAGCGCTAATCCTGTGCTGGAGTCTGATGAAGCTCCTCTGTGTCCTGGCACAGGGAAGCGATGGAGCACAGCTAGCGCTTATCTTCGGCCCGCGCTGGCCAGACCCAACCTGAGCACAGAAGTGCACTGTATGGTGACCCGAGTCCTGTTCGACGGGACCCGCGCGCGAGGGGTCGAGTACCAGCAGAACGGACACACCAAACAGGTAAAAACATGTCAAATGATCTTCACACTGCACTAATGTTTAGGACATACTTTGTTCCTGGCTGGCTTCAGTCTGTGTGTCGCTTAGTAGAGCTGGGTAAAAAATATACATTTCTTGATTTAAAAAAAAAATAAATTATCGATTCTCATTTTACGAACCCGTATCGATTCTTAAGTCCCAAGAATCGATCTTATAGTCTGTGCTGTTTTCAGTTAATCAATGAACAAAACTTTGTAGCGTTGCCTCCCATTCAATAAATCCCAGTTATCTTTGTGCTTTGTTACTTCTGATATAAAACAAACACTCAGCTTTCAAATTCTGCCACTGAATCAGTCAATAAATGTGTGTTTAATGTGTGTGACAGATGAACCGATCATCTCTTCCTGTTTACTGCTAGTTACAGCAGCAAATAAACATCATGAACATCAGAAGGAATGTTTAAAGATACAGAACAACTGAAATCAATCATGTCTCATGTAATCCATCAATCAGTGTTTCAACCGCAGAAACACCTCAATATGAGAAAAATAATGTCACGTAACGTCACATTTACCTCATTCAGTCACTATAAACTCAATAGTCCGCTAAAAAGGATAACTCTAGAGACGAGCGTACTGATACATATATGCACTATATTACATATTCATTATTTTTTTACTGAACCTGTTAGTGATGTTTTCATTATGTAATGTATTTTTGTCTAAATCTCAGTTATTACAGTTTATTAAAGGTTTATATCTGACCAACAATCTAGAGTAGAAACAATTCTGATATTAAAAAGTTGATATAAAAACTGCCTTATGTGCATTTTAATGTTTGTACAACTCAGTTTTAGCATACGTTATTTAGCGCACTTTAGTTGCATATGTGAGTGATTTACACGTATTGTAGAAGGTGGATATGGATGGGTTTGTTTTTAAGTAGTAAAGTCTTGTTTGTAGTGTTGAACTGTATCACTTGTTACCTTTAAAATAAAGTTGAGTTAGTTATTTCTTCTCTATTGTGTCGTATGTCGAGTGAAACGCTTCTTGAACAAGAACAAATGTGGGTGGGGCTTGATTGTGTCTGTGGGGAACTGATTGGATGGTTGTGGTTTGCTATTGGCTGATCTCATGTGAGTGACAGGTTATAGCCCCGCCCACATCATCAGAGAAGAGAAGAGATGCTGCAAGATTATTAAAACAAATAATGATGGTGCACCCATAATCCCATCATTTACGATAAACATTGCAATATTCCAATTTGATTTCATGGTGAATTTAAACTTGTTTAAATACTCCAAACAGGTGTTTTCTCCGCTGCCCAGTCTGGCCATGACTTAACAGACTTGTTTTTGCTGTTTCACTCCTTCAAGCCTTCAGAAAGCCCTCAAACGAGACTGTGGGATAGTGTCAGGCATCTGTAATGAAGGACCCTCAGTAGACGGCAGTGCTGGACCAAGTACACTTATCAAACACTTGAGTAAAAGTACAGACACCCTATTAAAATATTACTCCAGCCAATATCACTTGAGTAAAAGTACAAAAGTGATTGATTTTTAATGAACTTTTATTATCAGCAGTTATAAGAACGATGAGTGCAGATGTCTGCAAATAAGCAAACCTTTTATTCTTAACCAAAACTTGTTGTACATTATACTTATTATATCATTTTACAGTAGATTTAGTTCACAAATAACTGATCTAATTATGATTTTCATTTACTATAATCAATGCTAATATTTGGCATTGATAACTTACTTTTCACCCCTTTAAGATCCGGCAATATCCCGGTTGGTTTTGACCGGATCATTGAATCAGTGAGTCGCTGACTCCAGAGCTGCTATCAGATCAATCCGATTCATCAGTGAATCTTTCAGTGCGATTTGTGAACCAATTCAACAGGTTCATTGGACAGAATCGACTCATTCGTGAATCAGAAACCACTGTCGCGTCTCGGCTTGGGTATCGGGTGACGATTTCTTCAGCTCAAAATAACAAGGAGCAATACGTTTCAATTAAATGTAGTGGAGTAAAAAGTACGATATTATGCTTTGAAATGTAGTGATGTAAAAGTTTCCCAAAAGAAAATCACTCAGATAAAGATATTTTAAAAATGTACAGTAACTGTGTTGTTACTGTCCACCGCTGGTCTTCTGGCTGTGAACGCTTCATTGTCCTGGATCATTCAGTTCACTTTCAGCAGCTGAAGAATCAGAATCATCTCGTGATTGAGAGAAAGCTTCAGCAGGCCGGCTGTTTAATCTGTGATCGGATTAATCTGATCAACCTATATAATAGGTCACAGGTGCGGTTTTGGGTCTTTTCCCCATCCGCTCTGGAAATGACAGACTGCTGATAAGAGATTGTGTTGACGTCTGTTCCTCTTCCTGTGGCTTATCTTCAGTCATCACTCTTTCACTCTCACTCATTTCTTCTGATGTTATATATGAAGAAGTTTGTTGAGGCGTGAGCGGCAACCTTCCTCTCTCTCTTGAATCCAACACTGAAGTGACTTAAACTGCAGTTCATCGACTGGCCACTAGAGGCTGCAGAAGAGAGTCAATCCCATAAACCCCCATGTTAAAATGCCAAACTTTACAGCAGAAAAACACGTTTACAGTCTGGTGCAAAAAGTGGTTTTGGTCTTTATATCTAATTTGGCTCTTCATGACATCTGAGAGGGGGGTGACATTTTTTCATAACTCATCCGTTTAAATTATATTAAGCCTTAAAGTTCTACATAATTAAGGGCGTGGCCACTTGAGTGAGAGGTGGATTGCCGCTGATGTCACTGCTAGCCATTTGTCTTCTAGCGTTAGCGTCACCTCAGCTAATCTGCCTCGCTGCACATTTTCGTTTATCGGGGATTTGCCAAGATGGCGACGGCCGGCTCCGCCCACTTTGGGCTTCAGTAATGCTCTTCAGAAACACTACGGGTGACGTCACCGACACTACGCCTATGTTTTTCACAGTCTATGGTTGAGGCGTGAGCGTCTCTCTTGTTTGCTTCAGGTGTTTGCTGATAAGGAGGTCATTCTCAGCGGCGGAGCCATAAACTCTCCACAGCTCCTCCTGCTGTCTGGAGTGGGAAACGCAGATGAGCTTCGCAAACACGATATCCCGGTGACACAGCATCTCCCAGGTGACCTCATTTCCTCCTTTATGTCCTCCAAGATCTCCCCTCTCCACAGATCACTCTTTATGCTCCAAATGTGAGTCCATGCTGGCTTTGGCGGGAGTTTCTGGCCATGACCTCTACTGATGTTGGGATCTCAGGTGAGTTCATGGTCTTGTGGTGTGTGTCCAGGTGTGGGCTGTAATCTTCAGGACCACCTGGAGCTGTACGTGCAGCATCGCTGTACTCAACCCATCACTCTCTACAAAGCCCAGAAGCCCCTCCACATGCTGAAGATCGGCCTGGAGTGGCTGCTCAAATTCACAGGTATATCTGAACGTCCCATATTTGTGTTTCATATCAAGTGTTGGGGAAAGTTACTTTGAAAAGTTATGCATTACAATATTGGGTTACTCCCTTAAAAAGTAACTAATTGCGTTTAGTTACTTTTATAGAAAAGTAATGCGTTATGTTACTTTTGCATTACTTTTTTCCCGACTGGGCTGGGATTGTTTTTTTATAACGAAAAAGTTATATTTTGGGCAAATATAAAGAACTTTTCTCACCGAAAGTGAAATAAGTCGTCTCAGGCTGAAGGAAATGCAGATTCACTCCTGTACATTAGAGGGCGCCGCTCAAACCTTTCAGCTGTGCTGCCATGCTGGATTAAAGAACAATAGGATACAGGAGAAAGAAGTTTAACACTTTACCAAAAAAAACTAAAAATCTATAGTTATTTTTGCCTATTGTTTAACTGAAACATCGAAGGTCAGAAGCAAGTACATTGGTCAATAAAGTGAGATTAAATGCATAGAAATGTATGTTTTATTTAACATATTTAGTTATTGGAGGTTTGGTTAGTATTCTGATCCTGCATTTCACTGATTTTATTTATTTTGAGGAATATTTAATCTTTTTTTTGTGCAAGTGAAATGAGTAAATGCACACATTTAGTCTAGAAATACAGTAATCATCATGTATATACACACACACACACACTTCGATTTGTCTCAACGTGGACAGGAGAGCTGTCAGTCAATAAATGTGAAAACTAAGTCTTTAACTACTATGTATTTAAATCAATGCACGAATTGTGTTTATCTCAACCTGGTGCCTCAATGTGACTTAAATGATTAACAATGAGACAAAACACTCAAAAGAAAGACTTGAAAATAAGATAAGAAAACTATTAAAAATCGACCTGGAAAAGTCATGCAAGTCTTATAACTTCATGGGCATTTTTATAATAAATATAAAGTTTAGTCCACTAAATCACTATCAACTAAAATAATCATTGGGCCTTTCTATCTTGTTGTAGGCAACAGGGAGTCAGAAAGGTTGAAAACCACTGATGAACATGCATGTTTTTGCATCATTCTTATATTTAAAAACACCTGCGTTTCTGTAATTCCATCTATAATTACACTGTTGACACACCCTTAAACCACCAAACCTGTCCTAACCTGACCCGTATCCACCCTCAATAGCAGCACATGTGTTTTACAAAACAACATCAACACATAAGCACACAGTGTACTTAAATATTATTTTAATTAACGTACAGTTGTAATCAAAATTATTCAACCCCCATTGCAAAACAGGTTTATTTGCATAATAAAAACTTTCAGCTGTCTGCAATGAACAAATCAAACAAAAATAATTGAAATAACTCAACAAATGTTTCCCCAAATTCAACTGAAAATGCAACTTTTATTGACTTCTGCAGTCTCAAAATTATTCAGCCCCCTGAATAGAATACCTCACAACAATACAGATCCGCAACACAGGTGTTGTCTCGCTAATCAAGGGCTTCATTAGCTGCACCAGGTGTGCTTGAGCACAAAAAGTTAAGAGAAGATATCATCGCCCTTCACAAACAAGGAACAGGATACAGAAAGATAGCAAAGACACTAAATGTTCCTCGAGACACCGTTGGAAGCCTAGTTTGTAAGTTCACAGTTAAGCCTGTTTTATGCTTCTGCGTCGAATCGACGGCGTACCCCCGCAGACCCCTCTGCGTCGCCGCGAACCCCTCTCCGACCCCTCCGCCGTAGCTCGACGTGCACCTCCAAAAAATTGGAACTACGCGTCGAGGCGACGCAGACCGCAAGGGCTGGGATTGGTCAGATGCACCGCGATGCAACGCAACCTGACGCAGAACCATAAAACGGCCACGACGCCGTAGGAGTGACGGCATAGCTACGTCGTGGAGTTCACGCAGAAGCATAATGAGGCCTTTAGAGGAACAGTGGATACACTCCCTGGACGGGCAGAAAAAGGAAGCGATCAACGGTTCAGAGAAACCCTGGAGTGACTGCAGAAGACCTGATGGCCACACACACTGAGGTTTCAGATGCACAGTAAAGCACATGCTAAACGCATGCCAGAACTCCAGGACTACACCACTACTGACCCAAAGCACAAGAAAAGTGAGTTTTGGGATTCTGTGAAGTGATGAAACAAAACTGGATCTTCTCATCCCTCTGGTCAGTGGTGGGTCAGTGATGGGTCAGTGATGGGTCAGTGATGGGTCAGTGATGGGTCAGTGATGGGTCAGTGATGGATCAGTGATGGGTCAGTGATGGGTCAGTGATGGATCATTGATGGGTCAGTCATGGGTCAGTGATGGGTCAGTCATGGGTCAGTGATGGGTCAGTGATGGATCATTGATGGGTCAGTCATGGGTCAGTGATGGGTCAGTGATGGGTCAGTGATGGATCATTGATGGGTCAGTGATGGATCAGTGATGGGTCAGTGATGGGTCAGTCATGGGTCAGTGATGGGTCAGTGATGGGTCAGTGATGGGTCAGTGATGGGTCAGTGATGGGTCAGTGATGGGTCAGTGATGGGTCAGTCATGGGTCAGTGATGGATCATTGATGGGTCAGTGATGGGTCAGTGATGGATCAGTGATGGGTCAGTGATGGGTCAGTGATGGGTCAGTGATGGATCATTGATGGGTCAGTGATGGGTCAGTGATGGGTCAGTGATGGGTCAGTGATGGGTCAGTCATGGGTCAGTGATGAGTCAGTGATGGGTCAGTGATGGATCATTGATGGGTCAGTGATGGATCAGTGATGGGTCAGTGATGGGTCAGTCATGGGTCAGTGATGGATCAGTCATGGGTCAGTGATGGGTCAGTCATGGGTCAGTGATGGATCAGTGAAGGGTCAGTGATGGGTCAGTGATGGGTCAGTGATGGATCAGTGATGGGTCAGTGATGGGTCAGTGATGGGTCAGTGATGGGTCAGTGATAGGTCAGTGATAGGTCAGTGATGGGTCAGTGATGCTCTGCGGCTGATCTATATCCTCCGGCTCTGGAAACTGCAGCGTGAGGAAGGAGAGATGATCCACTGGAGTATCAGGAGATCCTGGGAGAAAACATCATCTCGTCAGTGAGGAAGCTGAAGCTTGACCTTCAACAGGACAACAATTCCCAGCATTCCTCAGACTCACCCAGGCTGGGTTGCAGAAGAAGTCCTGGGAGATACAGTGGCATCACAGTCACATCACAGTCTCCTGACTTTTGATTTGATTTGATTTATTCAACAATGATCTTAAACAAATACAATCATGCCAAAGGCAATTCATACACATTTCAAGACAAATTGTCGAGGATAAAATACACAAAAAAGCCTCAGGCTTATTTCCATTGTGGTCCTCTATATGCATAAAATGGACAAACAGTTCCAGTGGGAATAAAATCAAAAACAAACATCTCACACCTTAATAAATTCATATGGGATCTTAATTGGAAAGCCATTTTTTAACTTCTCTTCTAAAGGGCCATGCCTCTTGTAATTGTTTTAAATAATCTGGCAATTCATTCCAAGCAACTGCACTCGAGTACAAAAACGAATTCTTCCCAACTACACTTTTAAACCGGTACAAATATATATTATTTATCCTTGCCCTTGTAGAAATACCATGAACATCTCTCACAAAACATAGTAGTCGTTCAAGTATTTAGGAACAGTTCTCTGTATTATTTTGTACACCATCATCATTTTAATAAAAATTACCCTTTTATCCACTTTTAAAAACCCCAATTCCCTAAAATGATTATTATTCAGTTGCGTACGAGGATGTAACCCCAGAACGATTCTACACAACCTGTTCTGAGCAGTCTGTAATTTATTTTTAACTCGTTTCTTAGAGCCACTATACCAGAAAGTTACTGCATAGTCGAAATGTGGTTGCACTAATGCACCAGCTAACATTATCAAGGTTTGTTTATCTAAATAAGCAGCCTGTCTTGCTGAAAAATTTATTCTATTACTTATTTTCGATAGAGCTACAACTGCCATGCTATCCCCTGTCATTTTGTTATCTAGAATACATCCCAACTATTTCACTTCTTGCTTAAAAGTAAAATACTCATCTCCCACCCTTATTTCTGAATTGGGACATTTCTTCAATTTTGCAGCAGAACCGAATAAAATAACCTCAGTTTTCCCTAAGTGCAAAAATAACTTATTATGAAAACACCAATTGGATACTTCTACAATTTCTCTTCTTAACTTGTTTTCTATTGTTTCTTTATTTTCATCAGTAACTATTATTATGGCATCATCCGCATATAATGATAAGTGGCTAGAACAGGCCATCTTTAAATCATTTATATAAATTAAAAAAGTAAGGGCCCTAATACACTACCTTGTGGTACTCCACAAGAAATCAGCAGAGTCTGAACACACTCCATTTATATCAACCATTTGACACCTATTCGTAAGATAGGATTTAATCCATTTACATGTATTAGAATCAAAAAACCCATAGCATTTAATTTTGACAACAGAATATTGTGGTCAACTGTGTCAAAGGCTTTTCTTAAATCCAGCAATACCATCCCACTTAATTTACCTTTATCTATTCCTTTCTTTATGTAATCCGTCAAATACAGAATAGTTGTCTCTGTGGAATGCATCCTTCTAAAGCCGGACTGAAATTCATATAAAATATTAAAATTGGAAATATATTCTTCAATTTGGTCAAATAAGATTTTTTCAAAAATTTTAGATAACGAAGACCGGATTGACACAGGCCTATAATTATTACACTCAAGCCTACTCCCTTTTTTAAAAAGGGGACAAACTTTAGCTTGTTTAAATTCGACCGGTACCTTAGCTTGGCAGATAGAGAGATTTAAAATGTGAGTACCCATGATAGGAGTTATAAAATTAGCTGCGTCTTTAATAAACCTAGCCGGAATATTATCCAACCCTGTTGCTTTATTGCACTTCAATTCACTTAGTTTCTTATAAACTGTCATCTCTTTTACTTTCTTAAATGAAAAACCTCCTAAGGCAACACCACGATTAACATAGTATTCTTTAACCAATTTATCGTCATATAAATCTGATTGTGCTGGAAGATCTTTTGCTAAATTGTCACCCACCGTAGTAAAAAACTCATTGAAACAATTTGCTACCTTTTTCTGATCTGTCATCAATTGAACATTAATTTTAAGACTAATTCTTGGATCTTTACTTTTAACCTTTTGCCGATAGCCCAAACCACTCAAGATTCGCCATAGTTTTTAGAGTCCTGCTTAGCTTCACTAATTTAAAATTTTTTGGCCGCTTTAATCTTGCATCTTATCTCATTTCTTTTACGTTTAAATTTATTATAATTATCATTATTTTCATCGCTTTTAAATGATTTTAGGCTATTATTGCGTTCCTTTATATCTTTCAAAATACTATCTGTCATCCAGGGTTCTGTTCTTTGTTTAATTCTTATTTTTTTGCTAGGCGCAACTTTATTCAGAACTTGGACCAATCTCTTTTTAAACCTGTCCCATACTATATCCACATCATCAAACTGCATCACCTCATTCCAATTAGCCTTGCTAAGTTCTTCAACAAAAATTTGTGGACTATATCTTTTAAGCGATCTAATTTTTAATGTATTATGATGACTTATGGCCTCTCTCTTTAATTTCCTACATACATATACCATATTATGATCACTTAAACCAAGCTCCAAAACACCACTTTTAAAGATCCTAGAAATGTCTGAAACCAAAATAACATCAATTATTGTACTGCTTTTAGGAGTAATTCTAGTTGGGTCAACGACAATTTGTTTCAATGCATATGATTTACAAAATTAACTGAACTGCTTAAACATTGATGAGTCTTTCTTCAACATATCTGTATTTAAATCACCCAAAATAAGCAATTCTTGACCTAAAACATAATTTGACATATTTAAAACCTCTTCCAGACTCTCATAAAAATCACTTTGATCCGGAGGACGATAGCAAATACTAACCAAAATCGGTTTACTCTTTGGCAACAACACTTCAAGCCAGATCGCCTCCACTGTAGGATTTATAAAATCTCTTCTCTCATTACACACCAAATCTAACCTTATATATACACAAACACACACACCACCTCCTTTCCGGTTTCGATCTCGTCTCAACAAACAATAATTTTCAATTTGTATCTCTGCATCCAATATTGAATCATCCAGCCATGTTTCGCTGAAACTGAACAACGCCACTTTAGATTCTTGACATAAATAACGTAGTTCAGACTCCTGACGTTGAGGTGAGCCATGTGCAAACCTTTCATTGTTCTAAAAGTTTTAAAATCGCTTATCGTGGACGTCGTCACATCCTTGAGTAGCATTTCTTCCTCATCCTTCACAGTAGATTTAATCAATTTGGTCCTCTGTTTCATACCTCCTTTCTCCGTGATCGAAAAAACCTCAGACACACCATAGTCCATTTGATACACATCTCTTGTTTCTTGACAAGGATGCAAATCTCTCCACTGATCCGCCATCAGGTTCCATGCAGTCACAACTTCCGAACGCCGACATTGCTCCATACCCATGTCCCGACGATTCTCCTCGACAAAAATCGAATTAGCTCCTTCACCGCCTTCACATGACCCCGGCCCTGGACATTGATGTATGTCTCCCGACACCAGCAAACACATTAAAATGATTAACAAATCACTCAAGTGTCTTTTATAGCCGCGTCTTTGGCTGCGTCTTGATTTTTTAGAACATGTAATCCATGGGCGATAAATCATCATATAGATAACGTTTTTTCCAAAACCAAGATGTTTACATCCTGAAGTAAGTTGCTGAATTTCATTATTTAAATAAAAAAAACGATTTTCAACTTCATTAAAACGCCATAAAAACGTATAAAGACACTGAACCCCATAGACAATCTCTGGTGGGATTTGAAGGCGGTTGCAGAAAACAAACCTAAGAATATTCCATAACGCTGCCAGAAGCTGCTGTCGATTATACATCTCGTTTCAGAAGCTCATTACAGCAAAAGCAACAGGCTGTTCTACTAAGTGGGTTGAATAATTTTGAGACTGCAGAAGTCATTAAAAGTTGCATTTTTAGTTGAATTTGGGGAAACCACTTGAAACATTAGTTGTGCTGAGCTATTTTAATTACTTTTGTTTGATTTGTTCATTGCAAACAGCCCATAGTCTGTACATTCTGCCAATAAACCTGATTTGCAATGGGGGTTGAATAATTTTGATTACAACTGTAAGTATGTAGTTGTTAAACACACCTCATGTAAAGTTTGACCCATTCATGTATAAATAAACGTGGCTCAAACAATAGATTGCCTTGGGTTCAAATCCCAGGCCTGAACTGATAAAACATGTGTCTTCAATGCAATGCAAGTCACTTTGGATATAAACGAATAAAACCTCAGGAAGATCTAATAACAATTAACAGTCCTGATTGTGACCTCAGCATGTTTTCATGAGATTGACTCAATTAATGCTGAAGGTTTTCAGTATGTTCAGTTCTAATGGAAGCATAATGATTGTCTACTCCCCCCATGGCCATACAAGATTTTCTTTCTTCAGCCGAAGAGAAATGAAGGTTTTGGAGGAAAACATTCGAGGATTTTTCTCCATCTAATGAAAGTGAACGGTGCTCAACGTAGAGCATTTCTGATGGTCCAAAATCCATAGTTCGGCAGCTTTAAAGGGCACATGTGCTCTAGCAAAACCACCAGAATAACATTAAAAGATTACACACTTTTAACTACAAATGCTCGGCTTGGTCCAGCTCTGTGAAGAGCGTTCACGAGACGGTTGGGCACCTTGACCACCATTCACTTGCATTAGATGGAGAAAAATCCTAGAATTTGCGCATCAAAAACATTAATTTCTCATGGACTGAGGATAGAAAGTCATATGCATCTCAGATGGCCTTGGAGTGAGTAAACAATCAGGAAGTTTTCCCTTTTGGCTGAAGTCTTCCGGTAACAGGCTTGTGTTTCGCTGTAGGTTACGGCGCTACGGCTCATCTGGAGAGCGGCGGATTCATCCGCAGTCGCCCCGGCGTTCCTCATCCTGACATCCAGTTCCATTTCCTCCCCTCTCAGGTCATCGATCACGGACGCGTTAACTCCCAGATCGAGGCCTTCCAGGTCTGTTCCATACAATCCTGCGGTGACACTGATACTCAGGCCTAAAGATGTGTTCACTCAACGACTGTATCTTTGTGTAGCGGGTGTAACCTAACATTCACATTCTGGAGAACAGACTGTTTGTACATAAACCGCAGGATTATTAGTCACTCACTCACAATGCTGGTGATTTCCAGTTAAACCAGCTTTATTTCTACAGTACAGATGCTTTTATAGCTGATTCACAGTGATAAACAGGAAACTCAATGATGCAAAGCTAATCAACTATGAAGACCGGACTACAGAAGACTATAGTGTCGTTATTCGGCTCAAATCAATAATATTATTGAATATTAAGGGTCTTTTAAACCCAGACTGAACAAGCCAAAGGTGGAGAGCAGAGAAAATCATATAAATGACTCGTAGTAACATGAACTTGATCACCTTGCAATGAGGTTTGACTTTATGTGTGATAGTGTTCATTTTGTCAGCTACTTTTTAATTTAGTCTTAGTCTTAGTCTGGTTAACACTTTAGTTTAAGGTCCAAATCTCACCATGAACTAGTTTCTTATTAGCATGCATATTACTAGGATATGTGCTGTTTATTAATATTTATAAAGCATTAATGCCTCATTCAGCACAACCATATTCTACATCCTTAATCCTAAACTTAACAACTATTAATAAACAGAAATTAGGAGTTTTACTGAGGCAAAAGTCATAGTTAATAGTTAGTGTGAATTGGACCATAATCTAAAGTGTGACCCTTAATCCTGTGTAAAATATACTTTTTAGTTTTTATCATGTTTTGTCAACCTTGTCCTGTTTTTGTCAATGAAAACTTAATCACATTTTCGTCATGCTGAATAATGTTTAAATTGATAATCCCAATTATTTTGCTCAAAATTATAATAATTTCAGTAAACAGAGCTTTAGTCTCAGTAAACAGAGCTTTAGTCTCAGTAAACAGCTTTAGTCTCAGTAAACAGAGCTTTAGTCTCAGTAAACAGCTTTAGTCTCAGTAAACAGCTTTAGTCTCAGTAAACAGAGCTTTAGTCTCAGTAAACAGAGCTTTAGTCTCAGTAAACAGAGCTTTAGTCTCGGTAAACAGAGCTTTAGTCTCAGTAAACAGAGCTTTAGTCTCAGTAAACAGCTTTAGTCTCAGTAAACAGCTTTAGTCTCGGTAAAAAGAGCTTTAGTCTCAGTAAACAGCTTTAGTCTCAGTAAACAGCTTTAGTCTCAGTAAACAGCTTTAGTCTCGGTAAACAGAACTTTAGTCTCGGTAAACAGAGCTTTAGTCTCAGTAAACGGCTTTAGTCTCAGTAAACAGAGCTTTAGTCTCAGTAAACAGCTTTAGTCTCAGTAAACAGAGCTTTAGTTTCGGTAAACAGAGCTTTAGTCTCAGTAAACAGAGCTTTAGTCTCAGTAAACAGCTTTAGTCTCAGTAAACAGCTTTAGTCTCAGTAAACAGAGCTTTAGTCTCGGTAAACAGAGCTTTAGTCTCAGTAAACAGAGCTTTAGTCTCAGTAAACAGAGCTTTAGTCTCAATAAACAGCTTTAGTCTCAGTAAACAGCTTTAGTCTCGGTAAAAAGAGCTGTAGTCTCAGTAAACAGCTTTAGTCTCAGTAAACAGCTTTAGTCTCAGTAAACAGAGCTTTAGTCTCAGTAAACGGCTTTAGTCTCAGTAAACAGAGCTTTAGTCTCAGTAAACAGCTTTAGTCTCAGTAAACAGAGCTTTAGTCTCGGTAAACAGAGCTTTAGTCTCAGTAAACAGCTTTAGTCTCGGTAAACAGAGCTTTAGTCTCGGTAAACAGAGCTTTAGTCTCAGCAAACAGAGCTTTAGTCTCAGTAAACAGAGCTTTAGTCTCGGTAAACGGCTTTAGTCTCAGTAAACAGAGCTTTAGTCTCGGTAAACAGCTTTAGTCTCAGTAAACAGAGCTTTAGTCTCGGTAAACAGAGCTTTAGTCTCGGTAAACGGCTTTAGTCTCTGTAAACAGAGCTTTAGTCTCAGTAAACAGAGCTTTAGTCTCTGTAAACAGCTTTAGTCTCAGTAAACAGAGCTTTAGTCTCGGTAAACAGAGCTTTAGTCTCGGTAAACAGAGCTTTAGTCTCGGTAAACAGAGCTTTAGTCTCGGTAAACGGCTTTAGTCTCAGTAAACAGAGCTTTAGTCTCAGTAAACAGAGCTTTAGTCTCGGTAAACAGAGCTTTAGTCTCGGTAAACAGCTTTAGTCTCGGTAAACAGCTTTAGTCTCGGTAAACAGAGCTTTAGTCTCGGTAAACAGAGCTTTAGTCTCAGTAAACAGCTTTAGTCTCAGTAAACAGAGCTTTAGTCTCGGTAAACAGAGCTTTAGTCTCAGTAAACAGAGCTTTAGTCTCGGTAAACAGAGCTTTAGTCTCAGTAAACAGCTTTAGTCTCAGTAAGCAGAGCTTTAGTCTCAGTAAATAGAGCTTTAGTCTCGGTAAACAGAGCTTTAGTCTCAGCAAACAGCTTTAGTCTCAGTAAACAGAGCTTTAGTCTCGGTAAACGGCTTTAGTCTCAGTAAACAGAGCTTTAGTCTCGGTAAACAGAGCTTTAGTCTCTTTAAACAGAGCTTTAGTCTCGGTAAACAGCTTTAGTCTCAGTAAACAGAGCTTTAGTCTCGGTAAACAGAGCTTTAGTCTCAGTAAACAGCTTTAGTCTCAGTAAACAGAGCTTTAGTCTCGGTAAACAGAGCTTTAGTCTCAGTAAACAGAGCTTTAGTCTCAGTAAACAGAGCTTTAGTCTCAGTAAACAGCTTTAGTCTCAGTAAACAGAGCTTTAGTCTCGGTAAACAGAGCTTTAGTCTCAGTAAACAGCTCGTAAACAGCTTTAGTCTCGGTAAACAGAGCTTTAGTCTCAGCAAACAGAGCTTTAGTCTCAGTAAACAGAGCTTTAGTCTCGGTAAACGGCTTTAGTCTCAGTAAACAGAGCTTTAGTCTCGGTAAACAGCTTTAGTCTCGGTAAACAGAGCTTTAGTCTCGGTAAACAGAGCTTTAGTCTCGGTAAACGGCTTTAGTCTCAGTAAACAGAGCTTTAGTCTCTGTAAACAGCTTTAGTCTCAGTAAACAGAGCTTTAGTCTCGGTAAACAGAGCTTTAGTCTCAGTAAACAGAGCTTTAGTCTCGGTAAACAGAGCTTTAGTCTCGGTAAACAGAGCTTTAGTCTCAGTAAACAGAGCTTTAGTCTCGGTAAACGGCTTTAGTCTCAGTAAACAGAGCTTTAGTCTCAGTAAACAGAGCTTTAGTCTCAGTAAACAGAGCTTTAGTCTCGGTAAACAGAGCTTTAGTCTCGGTAAACAGAGCTTTAGTCTCAGTAAACAGAGCTTTAGTCTCAGTAAACAGCTTTAGTCTCAGTAAACAGAGCTTTAGTCTCAGTAAACAGAGCTTTAGTCTCGGTAAACAGCTTTAGTCTCGGTAAACAGCTTTAGTCTCTGTAAACAGAGCTTTAGTCTCGGTAAACAGAGCTTTAGTCTCAGTAAACAGCTTTAGTCTCAGTAAACAGAGCTTTAGTCTCGGTAAACAGAGCTTTAGTCTCAGTAAACAGAGCTTTAGTCTCGGTAAACAGAGCTTTAGTCTCAGTAAACAGCTTTAGTCTCAGTAAACAGAGCTTTAGTCTCAGTAAACAGAGCTTTAGTCTCGGTAAACAGAGCTTTAGTCTCGGTAAACAGAGCTTTAGTCTCAGCAAACAGCTTTAGTCTCAGTAAACAGAGCTTTAGTCTCGGTAAACAGAGCTTTAGTCTCTTTAAACAGAGCTTTAGTCTCGGTAAACAGCTTTAGTCTCGGTAAACAGAGCTTTAGTCTCGGTAAACAGAGCTTTAGTCTCAGTAAACAGCTTTAGTCTCAGTAAACAGAGCTTTAGTCTCGGTAAACAGAGCTTTAGTCTCAGTAAACAGAGCTTTAGTCTCAGTAAACAGAGCTTTAGTCTCAGTAAACAGAGCTTTAGTCTCGGTAAACGGCTTTAGTCACAGTAAACAGAGCTTTAGTCTCAGTAAACAGACCTTTAGTCTCAGTAAACAGAGCTTTAGTCACAGTAAATAGAGCTTTAGTCTCGGTAAACAGAGCTTTAATCTCAGTAAACAGAGCTTTAGTCTCAGTAAACAAAGCTTTAGTCTCAGTAAACAGAGCTTTAGTTTCAGTAAACAGAGCTTTAGTCTCGGTAAACAGAGCTTTAGTCTCAGTAAACAGAGCTTTAGTCTCAGTAAACGGCTTTAGTCTCAGTAAACAGAGCTTTAGTCTCGGTAAACAGAGCTTTAGTCTCAGTAAACAGAGCTTTAGTCTCAGTAAACAGAGCTTTAGTCTCGGTAAACAGCTTTAGTCTCAGTAAACAGAGCTTTAGTCTCGGTAAACAGAGCTTTAGTCTCAGTAAACAGAGCTTTAGTCTCAGTAAACAGAGCTTTATTCTCGGTAAACAGAGCTTTAGTCTCAGTAAACAGCTTAAGTCTCAGTAAACAGAGCTTTAGTCTCGGTAAACAGCTTTAGTTTCAGTAAACAGAGCTTTAGTTTCAGTAAACAGAGCTTTAGTCTCAGTAAACAGCTTTAGTCTTGTAAACAGAGCTTTAGTCTCAGTAAACAGCTTTAGTCTCAGTAAACAGAGCTTTAGTCTCAGTAAACAGAGCTTTAGTCTCAGTAAACAGAGCTTTAGTCTCAGTAAACAGAGCTTTAGTCTCAGTAAACAGAGCTTTAGTCTCGGTAAACAGAGCTTCAGTCTCGGTAAACAGAGCTTTAGTCTCAGTAAACAGAGCTTTAGTCTCAGTAAACAGAGCTTTAGTCTCGGTAAACAGAGCTTTAGTCTCAGTAAACAGAGCTTTAGTCACAGTAAATAGAGCTTTAGTCTCGGTAAACAGAGCTTTAATCTCGGTAAACAGAGCTTTAGTCTCAGTAAACAAAGCTTTAGTCTCAGTAAACAGAGCTTTAGTTTCAGTAAACAGAGCTTTAGTCTCGGTAAACAAAGCTTTAGTCTCGGTAAACGGCTTTAGTCACAGTAAACAGAGCTTTAGTCTCAGTAAACAGAGCTTTAGTCACAGTAAATAGAGCTTTAGTCTCGGTAAACAGAGCTTTAATCTCAGTAAACAGAGCTTTAGTCTCAGTAAACAAAGCTTTAGTCTCAGTAAACAGAGCTTTAGTTTCAGTAAACAGAGCTTTAGTCTCGGTAAACAGAGCTTTAGTCTCGGTAAACAGAGCTTTAGTCTCAGTAAACAGAGCTTTAGTCTCAGTAAACAGAGCTTTAGTCTCAGTAAACAGAGCTTTAGGGTGTATTCACACCAGGAAAGTCCGATAGTTCACTTGCTTTGGTCCGGACCAAATAATTTTTTTTTTTTTTTTTTGGTACGGTTCGCATTCACACTGCTCTTTTTGCAAGTGAACCAAAATTTGTAAACAAAACCACACGTGTGCTAAGGTCGTCCATTCATTGGTCAAGGATTCTCAAGTAGGGAAATCAGGAAGTGCAAAAAAGGCTTAACGTAAATGAACGCAGCATCATCCTTGTATTGTAGGCTAACTATCGTTACATTATATGAACTGCAAATGCTTTTTTTTTTTGCATCTATGCGCGATTAGACTAAAGAGAATGCTCTGTATGTGAATGTCCTGATGCACTCACTCATTCATTCATTCCATTCCAATGATGCACACACGACGCGCAGAAAGACGCGCAACAGATGTAATGTAGTAGGCTACAACAGATCACTTTCCCATAACGCAACTCCGACTACGGAAGCCTGTTAACTCAAAGGCGCAGTGCTTTCTTGCAATTGGGTCGGTTCATGTTCACACCGTAAACGAACCGTAAACGAACCGTACCAGAGTTCGTTTGGAACCGTACCGAGACCACCTCTTCAGCTGGGTCTCGGTTCGGTTGTTTGGTCCGCACCCGAGTTCGATTGCTGTATTCACACCTGCCCAAAAGGTCCGCACCAAGGGGGGAAACGAACTAGAGTTCGATTCAATCGAACCAAACAAGGCAGGTGTGAATACACCCTTAGTCTCAGTAAACAGAGCTTTAGTCTCAGTAAACAGCTTTAGTCTCGGTAAACAAAGCTTTAGTCTCGGTAAACGGCTTTAGTCACAGTAAACAGAGCTTTAGTCTCAGTAAACGGATTTAGTCTCAGTAAACGGATTTAGTCTCAGTAAACAGCTTTAGTCTCAGTAAACGGCGTGAGCGGCTCGTGAAGGAACACTGACTGAACGCCGCTTCCACAGAAGTTCTCTAACAGAGATCTCTGAACTGTAGTTTGTTTGTCTGTGTTCAGATGATCAGCGCTTCTTCAGCAGTGTAGAGACAGCACAGGGTTGCCAGATTACAAATATATAAGTAAACACCAGGTAGAAAACGTTCTTTTAACAGTAAAGCTCTGATTGGGGGATTTAAATTCATGAAATCTGGCAACTGTATTTTTAAACTAGTATTTTTTTTCGCCACTGATATTGCATGTTGATATAGTCACAGTTATCGTTTCGTTTAATGACCTTACCGCCTCGTCAACAAACATTTTCCGTCAAAGATTCCATTAAGGAAATGAACAGTAATGTGTGAACACCTGCAGCTGAGGAAGTGATGTCGTCTCCTGACAGATCATTATAATGCTTCAGTCCTTGCCTGCAGAGGTGATCTGATGTGTGTGTGTGTGTGTGTGTGTGTGTGTGTGTGTGTGTAGGTTCACGTTGGACCCATGAGGAGCACGAGTGTCGGCTGGATCAAGCTGAAGAGTAAAGACCCGAAGGCTCACCCGATCATCCAGCCGAACTACCTTTCCACCGGTGCGTTTACTCATCCGGACTCATACTCTTAAGGCCCGCTCACAGCAAGGGCGATAACGATATATAGTTCTAAAAATCATTCTCAATATTAAAGATTAGCAGAGTTCACTCCACAGCTATAACGATATTGAGGAACGATATCATTGAGATCAATTACGGAACGATTTTTTTCCAGCTGTTGAACTATAAAACACTGACAGCCAATCAGAATCCACTCGAATTTAAAGGGCTTGCGCATTTAAAATGACAGACGACATTGTGAAGTTAATCGCCGAGGTCCAGAAAAACCCACCGCTGTTTGGCGAGTCAAGCCCCTTTTCAAGAAAATGGATATGGAAAATAATCGTTCATACGCTCTGAATAAACAGAGAAGTTTTACCTCAGATGTCCAGCGCTCGCTTCCACAACATTGTCTTGCTTCCTCTGAAGTTGCGGTGAAAAAGACTAGGTGTTGTTTTTATTCTACTACATTAACTACGTCAGCTAAATTCACTGTTAGATTATTAGATCATAACACTAGCTTCACTCGAAACACAGTATGCTGAGGACATCTGCTGGTTAAAGCCTGTAAGTGCAACAAGAGCAGCAAAAACATGTTCAATGAGTTGTACACACTTTGAAACCACAGCGCGTGAACTTAGAATAAACAGACCGTTATCGTTTGTTAGTGTGAATGCAAATATAGTTATTGTTATGGCTATCTTTATAGTTATCGTTCTTGGTGTGAACGGCCCTTTAGGGCAGGGAATCGTATCATTCTTCATCCCCTCACACCAAAAAGTGATCAGTTGACTTAACTTAAATTTAGGAAACCTGTTGCCTTAAAATTATTTAGTGAATAAACTTCACGCTTAATCAATAAAATTAAGTAACGTGGAATTGTCAAGTTCACATAACCTATTTTTTTTTTTAAATTAAGCATTACGTTTATTTACTTAATAATTTTAAGGCAACGGGTTTCCTCAATTTTTTTAAGTGAACTGAACACTGCAAAAAATGCTTTTCTTACTTAGTATTTTTGTCTTGTTTCCAGTCCAAATATAAAGCCTTTAGTAGAGAAGTAAAATGAGATAAGAAATTCTATCTTGTTTTCTGATAAAAAAAAATAATAATAATTGAGTTTTTGCTTACAAGCTAAATTATCTGCCAGTGGGGTAAGAAAAAAATCTTGTTTTCCATTTGAATTAAGATTTTTTTCTTTGCCCATTGGCAGATCATTTTGGTTGTTTTAAGTAAAAACTCATAGCGTGGATGCCAGCTGATCTTAGCCCCGCCCACAACATTTGAGGATGGGAAGTTCGGCCTGGACTTGATCTGTTGTGAAGCAAGTATGCCCGAACCAGAGCTGTTCGGACCAATCCAATTGTCAGGGCGGGCTTTATAAGATGATGGACAGATCAACCGTAACGTAATTATCCACGTCACCAAAGAGTGCTTGGGTTGAATTCGTTTACAACAAAGAATGGCTGCCGCTGGATAATTTAGATGTGTAGATTCCGCCATCGCTTCTGTTATAGAAGATGTAGACAGCGCATTAATTTTAAAAGAGGAACAGAGAACCGCGATCAAGGCATTTGTTGATCCAATTGAGTGCAGAGGCTTTTTCTTTCCTGGATCGGTTGAAACACCCCATAATCACAGCCCAGTGGAGCAGTATCAGACTCATTCTGACTGGAATCTGAGTATGACAACGTCAGGCTAAAAAACTCACTTCGTTTTAATTTAAACATTTTTTTTCAGAAAACAAGATATTTCGATTTCAATTTCAATTTATTTATAAAGCACAAATAAACACAACTTTCGTTGACCAAAGTGCTGTACAAAGAAAAAATAACAATAAAAACAACAACAGAACAGTTGCTTCAACATTGAATTTGCATACGACAGATCAAATAAAAATGTCTTTAACCTCCCTTTGAAGATGCACAGGGTTGGTGCAGCTCTGATTTCCAAAGGGAGGCTGTTCCAGAGTCTAGGAGCGGCACTAGAAAAAGCCCCGTCTCCTCTAGTCTTAAGTTTTACTCTCGGAACCACCAGAAGGCCTAGGTTCGCAGACCTAAGATCTCTTGATGGTTGATGAACAGACAATAGGTCCGTGAGGTATGATGGAGCCATCCCATTTAATGACTTAAAAACTAATAATAAAACTTTAAAAGTGATTCTATGTCGCACTGGCAGCCAGTGAAGTGACTTAAGGACAGGAGTTATGTGTTCTCGTTTCCGAGTTCCTGTCAGGACTCTTGCAGCGGCATTTTGGACTATTTGAAGGCGGTTAATGGATGATTCGCTGATCCCCACATAGAGCGAATTACAATAGTCCAGCCTTGTAGAGATAAAAGCATGTATAACTTTTTCGAAGTTAGAGACAGAGAGTATAGACTTAATTTTTACCAGGGTTCGTAGTTGGTAGAAGCTTGATTTTACAACTTGATTAATCTGTCTATCCAGCTTTAGGGCACTGTCCAGTACCACTCCTAGGTTTTTAACATATGGCAGTGGCTCAAGGTACCAAGATTTATATTTGTTGTATCATGTAAGCTGGAAGGTGTAAACACTATAACCTCAGTCTTTTCCTCATTCAAAATTAAAACATTTTGCGACATCCATGTCTTCACATCCTCAAGGCAATTAGTCATCTCTTCTAGATTTTTCCCATGGTTAAGGGGAAAATACATTTGTGTGTCGTCTGCATAGCAATGATAACTCAAGTCATATTTTCTAAAAATAGTAGTCAAAGGAAGCATGTATAAAGAAAACAACATCGGAGCCAGTGTGGAGCCTTGAGGAATTCCACATGTTAACTTTACCGATGTAGATCGGTAGTTACCAATATTGACTGAAAAACTCCTGTTTGTAAGATAAGACTGAAACCAATGTAAGACTGGGCCTCTAATGCCCACTATGTGTTCTAAACGAGATAGCAGGACATTGTGGTCTACCGTATCAAATGCAGCACTTAAATCCAGGAGTATCAGAGCTACCGAATCTCCAGAGTCAGTGGCCAGAAAAATGTCATTGAGCACTTTAACAAGCGCCGTTTCTGATATCATTTCTTATGTTATTTTACCTCTCTAGTAAATGCTTCTTGATTTTAGAATTTTATGTTATATATAAATATTTGGACTGGAAACAAGACAAAAACACTAAGTAAGAAAAGCATTTTTTGTAGTGCACTTTTTACAGTAAGAGTTATGAAACGACTCATCCTCATGATCACACCCAAGTTACACATCACCAAATACTAATAAACGTTCTTCGTCCCACAGTTGCTGACGTGTGGGAGTTCAGAGAAAGCGTTGTACATTATATTCAACATTATATATAGTACTGACACTAAAACTGAAAACTTGAATTTTTTTCTCACACAGTAATTTTTATTTTGGGTGAATTACACCATAAATATTGTCACTTTACGATACATATTGTTGCATTTTTTTATTGCAATATATTGTTACACCCCTACAAATCCCCAAATACTAATAAACGTTCTCCGTCCCACAGACGCTGACGTGTGGGAGTTCAGAGAATGCGTTAAGCTGACACGGGAAATCTTCGCTCAGGAAGCCTTCGATGCGTTCCGGGGCCCCGAGGTTCTGCCGGGCCCCGAGGTCCAGTCCGACACTGAGATCGACGCGTTCGTGCGGCGTAAAGCGGACAGCGCCTACCACCCGTCCTGCACCTGTAAGATGGGCGCCCCGGGGGACGGGGGGGCGGTGGTGGGGCCGGACCTGCGGGTGCACGGGGTCCAGGGCCTTCGGGTGGTGGACGCCTCCGTCATTCCCAGCATGGTCAGCGGGAACCTCAACGCCCCCACCATCATGATCGCGGAGAAGGCGGCGGACGCCATTAAAGGCCTTCCCTCGCTTCACGACCTGGGGGTTCCCGTGTACCAGCCCGCCAGTCTCCACGCGCAGAGATGACATCATCAGACCAATAACATCCACGCGCAGAGATGACGTCATCAGACCAATAACATCCACGCGCAGAGATGACATCATCAGACCAATAACATCCACGCGCAGAGATGACATCATCAGACCAATAACATCCATGCGCAGAGATGACGTCATCAGACCAATAACATCCACTCGCAGAGATGACATCATCAGACCAATAACATCCACTCGCAGAGATGACATCAGACCAATAACATCCACTCGCAGAGATGACATCATCAGACCAACATCCACGCGCAGAGATGACATCATCAGACCAATAACATCCACTCGCAGAGATGACATCATCAGACCAATAACATCCACTCGCAGAGATGACATCATCAGACCAACATCCATGCGCAGAGATGACATCATCAGACCAATAACATCCACTCGCAGAGATGACATCATCAGACCAATAACATCCACTCGCAGACATGACGTCATCAGACCAACATCCACGCGCAGAGATGACATCATCAGACCAATAACATCCATGCGCAGAGATGACATCATCAGACCAATAACATCCACGCGCAGAGATGACATCATCAGACCAATAACATCCATGCACAGAGATGATGTCATCAGACCAATAACATCCACTCGCAGAGATGACATCATCAGACCAATAACATCCACTCGCAGAGATGACATCATCAGACCAACATCCACGCGCAGAGATGACATCATCAGACCAATAACATCCATGCGCAGAGATGACATCATCAGACCAATAACATCCATGCGCAGAGATGACATCAGACCAATAACATCCAATTTTCGCACGTTAAAAAATAAATACGACCTCACATTGTGTCAATCAAGTTTACACACCGCCTCCAAAACATCCGTCATAAAAAAATTTGGATCAGGTTCGATTTTCTGCGTTTTTCGCATCCATAGCAAGTAATTTGAGATGCGTTTCGACAATTCACAGCTACCGAATGATGAATACGAAAAAAATGCATACGATAATAATTTTGGACTCGGTGTGCAAGGACCTAGCTTCGCTTTGTCCTGAAATCAATACATCCTACATTCAGACGGATATTAAAGGATTAGTTCACTTAAAAAAATGAAAATTCTGTCATCATTTACTCGCCCTCAAGTTGTTTCAAACCTGTATGAGTTTCTTTCTTCTGCTGAACACAAAAGAAGATATTTTGAAGAATGTGGGTAACCAGACAGGTGATGGACTCCATTGACTTCCATTGTATTTTTTTCCTACTATAGAACTCAATGGGGTCCATCAACTGTTTAGTTAAAGACGTTCTTCAAAATATCTTCTTTTGTGTTCAGCAGAAGAAAGAAACTCATACAGGTTTGAAACAACTTGAGGGTGAGTAAATGATGACAGAATTTTCATTTTTAAGTGAATTATTCCTTTAAGACGGAAAGTTGCTGAATTGGCATCATATTGTTTTTTTCTCCTCAGAATAAGAATATGAAGCTTGTTTTAGGGCCATACAGATTAGTTGACATTTTACTCTCAAAGTCTTATTATTGAATTCTCATTATTCTCAAAGTTGAGTCTTATTAGCTTCTCGTTCCTGTAAAACATTAAAGCGCATAGGGTAACGGTTTACAATGTTTCATCTGATATCAATGAACAACACTAATGTTAACTAAATCTTGTACAATAATTATTTGATGGTATATCATATTTTTTTAATATTACAGTGCAGCTCAGTACTTTAATGGTCCTGAAATGGGTTTAATGATCAGTAGCTGTTCATTCTTTTGATTTTGAGGTGAATTGACCAAATGTGATCTTGATCTTAATGAAAATCATATATTTCCACATCATCATCATTACAGAATTATGAAGAGTGAATAAAACACTAATGATAGAAATCGAGCATCTGTGCAAAAAACTCAGAAGAGAGACTTTTACACTTCTTCTTTTCTTTATACTGTATCATGGGTTTGAAACACTTTTTTAAAATAGAATAAGAAAAATAATATAATAAAACGCTGTTTAAAAGTTTGGAAATGCATGTAAAATCACTACAATAAATGGTCTTTTAAATCAAAAATAATAAAATGATTAAATTATAAGTCTCCTGAGTATTGATTTGAATGATTAACCCTTTTATGGCCTGGAATAATCTGCACAACACCGAAGAGCTTTGCTTCGTCTTCATTTCAATATTGCCAGTAAAGGAAATCAAATACACTGCGATTAAAACACTGTAACGAGTCAGCTCAGAGGGGAAATATTAATAATCAATAATAACTGGTTATGATTAATTATGAATATTTGGGTCAGTTAATTGTATTAACTTGATGTAGCTAACTTAATATTACAATCAATGAATCAGTTCGTCTAACGAACTCTTTTGATTATTCATTTATTCTAAGAAAAGGGTATCTTCCATGGCCATGGAAGAATAATTATTTCTTAGCATGTACAGCGCTTTGAGCATGTAACAAGATCATAAATCATATAAGAGACTTTGTTTTGCAAGCAGTGAAGTCGAACCAAATACATATTGTGCACAAGTTTTATTAACTAAATCACAAACATAACTAAACTAAACAAACATGCATACATGTATACATAAATAGGTGAGTGATAGGAGGAAATTGGAAACCGGAAATGGAACTATGGAGAAGATCCGTGTAACTATGAAAAGAACCATCAGCTTATCATTTTCAAAGTACCTCATTAAATGTATATACTTGCATGGCATTTGCAGCGGACACATTTCTTGAAGAACGTGGAAAAGGATGAAGATGTTTCCTTTGAATGTCAAACATTGAAGTTGCAATCGTATTCTTCTCCGTTGGATGAAGATAAGATGAACTTGCATGGGTAGTTCGACTCTGTTCTGGATGAAGGTTTTCTCTCTCTCCGTAAAGCACATGGCTGAGCACATGCAGATCGTGGCCTGCTGGCCCTGGGCCTGAGAGGACATGCAGAGCAAATGGTGGGAGTTGCGATGGACTTCTTCTGCGTTGAATGAAGACGTTAGCCAAACTCCTGAGGTTGTCCTTGATGCTGTTGTGGTTGAGAGAGTCATCTCTCTTTTGAATGAGCACATGGCTGGTTGTGAGTCAAGGCCTGCTGCCCTGGGGCCTGGGGCCTGGTGGGGCCCCGCAGGACAGCAACCTGAACGTACGAGAGAAGGCCAGGTTTAGAAGGTTTATGGCTCTTTGTTTCAAGCGTGCTCATTTGCATGTGCACCCTGGATGGCTGGTAGCTGTGAAGAACTGTGAAAGATTCTTGTAATACTAATATGTTGTTGTTATCGACATATCATGTACACATTCATTTCTATCTTCAAAGTACCAAGTTATAGAGATCAAACATGCCACACATCTGATTTTGGTTAACCATGGTTGCAAAGTCTGAAACATTAACCCATTAGAGTTTACAAGGAAACAACAAAAGGAAAATCATGAGATGGGAAAATTAGATGCATGTTTATACCTTTCTCAAGTGTTTATATATTTAGAATATATAGGATTAACAAGGCTTAAATCTCCTTCTCAGTAAGATTTAAGAGTCACATCTCTCAGGAATTCCAGGGTCGTAAAATTCTTATCAATGTAACCGGACACTGAGTTCTGCCAGTGGTGTTAGTTTCAGGGGAAGTTGGCCACATGTCTTAGTTGGGAGAGTCAGTTTGCCGGACTATTCATTAAATATGAATAATTTGTGTGTGATTGGTCCAGACGCTACAACACTGTCATACTGTATACATGAACCTGTTAATCCATAAGAATGAATATTCTGTCATCGTTTACTCTCTAAACCCAAACTACTGTATTTTTTTGTTGAAGCTTCCAAAAACATAATGAAAGTAGCCTATTCCATTTAAAATTCATTAAATCTGACTGACTTGTGAACTGGATCAACTGATTTATTGAAATGATTCGTTGTTGTGGAGTCGTAGGAATATAGTCCTATTCTATAATACTTTTATGATGCTTTTGTTCTGTTTTAATCATGATGGAACGACATGAGAGAGTAAATGATGACCATGGCTATATGTTTAAACGACACAATGCATTCACTTCCACATATTTTACAAGCGTGGTTAGCGTGGTCATACAATTCATTATATAGTTTACAAGTTTGTGAATATTTACAATGAAAAAGGGACAAGAAATAAACGCGATACATATATGTCTGTGTGGCTGCATAACGCGTCGCCAAAATAACGGTCACCTAAGAAAACTCAAGCTGGGGGCTAGAATATAGAGCCCCTAGAAAATACAGCCCCTATAGAATATACAGCCCTTATAGAGGATAGAGCCCCTAGAATATAGAGCCCCTACAGAATATACAGCCCCTACAGAATGTACAGCCCCTAGAATATTGAACCCCTAGAATATAGAGCCCCTACAGAATATACAGCCCCTACAGAATATACAGCCCCTAGAATATAGAGCCCCTAGAATATAGAACCCCTAGAATTTAGAGCCCCTACAGAATATACAGCCCCTATAGAATATACAGCCCCTAGAATATAGAGCCCCTAGAATATAGAACCCCTAGAATATACAGCCCCTATAGAGGATAGAGCCCCTAGAATATACAGTCCCTATAGAATATACAGCCCCTAGAATATATATCCCCTATAGAATATACAGCCCCTATAGAGGATAGAGACCCTAGGATATAGAATATACAGCCCCTACAGAGGATAGAGCCCCTAGAATATACAGTCCCTATAGAATATACAGCCCCTAGAATATATATCCCCTATAGAATATACAGCCCCTATAGATGATAGAGACCCTAGGATATAGAATATACAGCCCCTACAGAATATAGAGCCCCTAGAATATACAGCCCCTACAGAATATACAGCCCCTACAGAATATAGAGCCCCTATAGAGTATAGAGCCCCTAGAATATACAGCCCCTACAGAATATACATCCCCTACAGAATATAGAGCCCCTATAGAGGATAGAGGTATACAGAATATACAGCCACTATAGAATATAGAGCAACAAAAGTCAGCATTAAGGGAGGAGACAGTACCCAGCAAAAAACGTAGGAAATATTATCCTGATTACTTAAAGTTAGGTTTCATCTGGTCGGGGTCCGAGGCTGCACCTCTGCCGCAGTGTGTGGTCTGCAAGAAGGTGCTAGCAAATGATAGCATGAGACCATGCAAACTTCGGCGTCACATTAAAACTAAGCACACGAATTTAGCAAACAAGCCAGTTGAGTTTTTTGAGAGGAAGCGTGATGATTTGCAGTCACAAAAAAAGCATTATACAGTCGTCTGGCACTATTAACATGAAGGCGACAGAAGCATCTTATCGTGCCGCACTACGTATAGCGAAGGCAGGCAAACCCCATAACATCAGCGAAACATTGCTACTCCCTGCAGCTAGAGATATGTGTTCAGTGATGCTGGGAGAAGCAGCTGCTGCTAAACTTGACACGATCCCTATCTCTGACAATACCATCCAGCGTCGAATATCAGACATGGCTTGTGATGTCAAAGAGCAGGTCCTGGCCTGTGTTCGTGAAAGCCCCTTTCACGCCATTCAGCTGGATGAGTCCACTGACAACACTGTGCTCAATTGATGGTGTACGTTCGGTTTATCAGAGAGCTCAGTATGCAGGAAGATTTTTTGTTTTGCGTTCCTCTACCCGCCCGCACAACAGCTGACAAACTTTTCAAGGCCTTTAATAACTTTTACCAGGCTAATTGCCTTGACTGGGGCCGGTGTTGTGGGATATGCACTGATGGGGCAAGAGCAATGACTGGCCGTCACAGCGGTCTCGTAAAACAGGTGCAGGCAGTTACCCCTGCGGTTATCTAGAAGCACTGCATTATCCATCGCCAGGCTTTAGCAACAAAAAGGATGCCCCAAGAATTGCGTGCCGTTCTTGATGAAGCTGTCAAAATTGTGAACCTAATTAAATCGCGTGCCTTAAACGTCCGTCTGTTCTCAATCCTCTGCAATGAGATGGGCACTCTGAGAGTCCATCTCTCAGATGGCTCTCTCGGGGCAAAGTCCTCACCAGGCTGTGCGATTTGCACGAGGAAGTCCTCCTCTTCCTCACCGAGATTAACTCCCCACTGGCAAAACATCTGGCAGACATGAACTGGCTTGCTATGTTGGCCTATCTCTCCGACATCTTCGATAGGATCAACTCCCTCAACACCTCTCTCCAGGGCAAAGAGTGCCACGTCTTTTCGGCACACGACCAAGTGTCTGGGTTCAGGAAAAAGCTGGACTTGTGGTGTGCTTGTGTTGAACAAGGTTCAGTGGAAATGTTCCCAACCCTGGAGGATGTTGCGGAGAAGACAGGGCTGCCTCTTAACTCTGTCCAACCGGTCATCACTGCACATTTGAATGGGTTGCGTGACCAGTTTGGCGAGTATTTTGGAGAGGACGCAATGGTAAATCAGTGGTTGAGAAATCCGTTCTCTATCCCCGCCACACCCCGTGATGGACTGAGCCTCCAGGAGGAGGAGGTCCTGGTCGAGCTCAGCTCAAATATGGACTTGAAGCAGAGACTGAGAGAAATGCCGATCATGCGTTTCTGGTTGTCTGTGGAGAGTGAGTTCCCCCAGATCTCCTATGAAGACTATGAAAGTCCTAATCCCCTTCACCTCCACCTACTTGTGTGAGTGTGGGTTTTCCGCAGCCCTGCATCGAACACCTCTGTGCATCAAAAGCGCGGCCTCATTGTTCCCACTGAAATGGACGATTAAATTGAAACACAAAGTTGTGTTATCTTGAATGCATAAATTGGTTGGGCCATAGGGTTGATGCCGCTCTTGTAGCGCAAATGACTTGAATGGCGCATTTTGTTTGTTGTTTAAATCTGAGGTTTTATGTGGTTGAAATCGTTGAAAAATTTGATGAAAATATGTGAATCTGTTCGATCTGATAACATGCCTTCAATGCAGTTGACTGTTAAATGTTATGTGTTCCATGAACAAACAGCGTTGTCGTTCATTGATCAGAGAGCTGTCCATTGTTCTGATTTTGTTCGAGACGCTGTGCATCTCCTTCAAATGTGCGCTTAAGGCCCTGACATACCGCGCCGATTTCAGCCATCGGGTGTCGTCAGCTTTGGCGGCGATTACACGTTAAGCATGTTTTGTTGACTTGTGGTTGAGCCTACTGATGTTCAGTGATTTTAAAAGTAGCCTCAATTAGGCCTGCATGTTGGAAATTATTTGTTGTTGCCAAGAATCGTTTCTGAATGCACTTTTTAAAAAGTTGTGGAAATAAAATGTCTTCAAATACAATATTAAAAAATATTTACATTTTATCAGTTTTTATTGAAACTCATTATTGCCTGGAACACACAAAAGATGGCATTTACTGCAGAGGTGTGTGTGGGTTAGGGCAGGGGGACGGGATTTTGGGATGGGGGGTTGGTTCGTCTGTCCTTACCTACTCTAAGTGGAGGCTCACATTCATTTACATTTTTACATTTATTCATTTAGCTGACGCTTTTATCCAAAGCGACTTACAATTGCTATATATGTCAGAGGTCGCACGCCTCTGGAGCAACTAGGGGTTCAGTGTCTTGCTCAGGGACACATTGGTGTCTCACAGTGGATTCGAACCCGGGTCTCTCACACCAAAGGCATGTGTCTTATCCACTGCGCCATCACCGTCTTGACCAGGACCACACCCCTAAATGCATTGAAGCAACTGCCATGTGATTGGTTGATTAGATAATTGCATTAATGAGAAATTGAACAGGTGTTCCTAATAATCCTTTAGGTGAGTGTACAGCTCCTAGAATATACAGCCCCTAGAATATACAGCCCCTAGAATATACAGCCCCTATAGAATATACAGCCCCTAGAATATACAGTCTCTATAGAACAGAGGTCTTCAGTCCTGCTCCTGGAGTGCCACTGTCCTGCAGAGTTTAGTTCCAACCTGCTTCAGCACACCTGCCTTTGTATATTCAAGCGGTCCTGAAGAGCTTGATGAGCTGATTCAGGTGTGTTTGATTAGGGTTGGAACTAAACTCTGCAGGACACCGGCCCTCCAGGAGCAGGATTGAAGACCTCTGCTATAGAATATAGAGCACCTACAGAATTGTAGATGCCCTGCCCACAGAACCAAATTCTGGAATAATGATTCAAGGTTTCTCTGAAGAATAACGTTATTGTAAGTTTTTCAATTGCATATTTGCACCCACAGAAAAAAAAATCTTGCACTGCAGACTCGTCCAACAATCATTTCCAATATTTTGTTTATTCAGATTTGTAATTATTGACCTATGGTAAAGTTCCATCCTTAACCTCTTCATCTCTTTCTTCCCTGTTTTTTTTACGTTTTCGCATGTACTCCTGACATGTGCTTCTTTCTATCCATCGTGTTCTTTTTTGTGACTTGTAATGAGCTGTATTTTAAAGTGACGAGAGGGTGTGTTCACGTTCACTTCTTACTTTCTATAATTCACAGATTTTACTTTATTTTACTACAATATTATTAGTTAACTTGTTTGTGTATTAAACACACACACACACACACACACAAAATAAATCCAAAATCGTGATTTGGGGCCCCCTAGCGTCCTGGGCCCATTTAAGTTTAGTTAACTATAATAAACCCTTTAGTGTGCATAATTCATTTTTAAAGTTTCTTACATTTCAAAAATGATGAAAAACAAACTAAATATATGGCCTATATCAGATTCACTAACACACACAGTTCCTCATGAACTCGAACGATGTGTGTGTGTGTCAAGTCAAGTCAAGTCATGTCACATTTATTTATATAGCGCTTTTTACAATACAGGGTGTTTCAAAGCAGCTTTACAGAGATAGCAGGAAATTAATGCAAAAAAAGTTTGCTTCCAGAAGAAAATAGCGTCACAGTCCAGCTTAAAGGTGCTCTAAGCGATGCCGGGGGACGTCACTTCTTGTTGACAATCAAAGTATTGTCTAACAAAACGGAGGCTAGCTAGATCCTACCTCCTCCTCATCCGCGCACTAACCCCCCAAATCCTTCTTGTCGGTTATTGGCTGGAACAGTTTGTTATGTTTCGTGGTGCGGGTTAGCTCAGTTTGTTTTTGTTGCCGTGTGTGTAGCCTGGGGTGTCTGCAGAGACCGCGTGTTTTTACAGTGTGTTCAGGGGACAGGCAGCTAGCGGATAGTGAAGAGATGTTTGCTGTATGTGACAAAAAATGTTTTGGCCTAAAAAACGTGGGCATCGCTTAGAGCACCTTTAAGTAAGTTCAGTGATGGTTAATTTTTGTTTTAAAAAAGTTATTAATTTAGTTCATTTATATATATATATATATATAGCCGCTCTGGAGTAAACCGTGATGTCATCGTCCAGCTCAGTTCAGTTCTTGTATAATAGTGTCAATGCAGGCAGATCAATAATATTGTTGAATATTAAATTAAACGTTAAATTTAGGGCGCTTTCACACTTGGTTCGATTGCCTGTTCCGAACCCGAGTTCGATTGCTCCCCCCTCCCCCTGCCCCCGATGGACTGTGTTCACATTATATTATTTGTATCCGAACCGTGGTACGCTTGCGTCATCAAGCTGCAGCTGGCGCGTAATCGTGTTGCTTGGTAACCGGCACTGCTATGAATGAAAAGGCGTCAAAATGGATAGAATTGCTCGCTTCACATTTGTTCTTCTTTTTTTTAACCTTGGGTTTTGTTTTCAAAGAAAACATACAGAAACACACTTGCGTCTGTCTGCCGCAAAAGTACTAAAATCGTTCCAAAGACAGCTGGCTGTCAGCCGAAGACAATTTTTGCGGAGGCAAGCATTAGTCATCTCTCTGCCACCCGCTTGCAGTGCGTCAATCCCGCTTTTCGTCAAGGTAAGTGTATACACACACACACACACACACACACACACACACAGACGACTGTCCTGTCGACCACATTATACATTATACGTCATCAATAGCGGTTCACTTACGCGGTTTGGTTCGATTGCGTTCATATCAGCAGCGAACCGTACTGGAGTTCACATGAACCGTACCCCAGACCACCTTTTTAAGCGGACCCGAGTACGGTTCGCGGGTGCGCACCCGAGTTCGGAAGACAGCGTTCACATCATCCAAACGAACCGAACTCTGACGTCATTCGAACCCGGGTGCACACCAAAAGTGCTAGTGTGAAAGTCCCCTTAATGTCCCCAACTAAGCAAGCCAAGCCAATGGCAACAAAGGTGGTAAAAGGCGACAGTGGCAAGGAACCAAAACTCCATCAGTGACAGAATGGAGAAAAAAACCTTGGGAGAAACCAGACTCAGTCGCTCAGTTCTCCTCTGGCCAATGAACGAACAGTGTATGATTATGATTCAGGCAGATTGGTTTGGAACAATCATTATATTATGCAGTTCATCTGGTTGAAGATCGGAGTCATGTGCGTATGGAGACGAGTTTGTTGAGGATCAGATGTGGTCGTGTCTAGGCGCAGGTCCACCATCTGATCTGGATACGGCCTGGATCCGGCTGACTACATCATGCGTTGTGGTCGTGTCTAGGGGCAGGTCCACCATCTGATCTGGATACGGCCCAGATCCGGCTGACTACATCATGCGTTGTGGTTGTGTCCAGGCGCAGGTCCTCCATCTGATCTGGATACGGCCCGGATACGGCTGACTACATCATGCGTTGTGGTCGTGTCCAGGCGCAGGTCCTCTATCTGATCTGGATACGGCCCGGATACGGCTGACTACATCATGCGTTGTGGTCGTGTCCAGGCGCAGGTCCACCATCTGATCTGGATACGGCCCGGATCCGGCTGACTACATCATGCGTTGTGGTCGTGTCCAGGCGCAGGTCCTCCGTCTGATCTGGATACGGCCCGGATCCGGCTGACTACATCATGCGTTGTGGTCGTGTCCAGGGGCAGGTCCACCATCTGATCTGGATACGGCCTGGATCCAGCTGACTACATCATGCGTTGTGGTCGTGTCTAGGGGCAGGTCCACCATCTGATCTGGATACGGCCCAGATCCGGCTGACTACATCATGCGTTGTGGTTGTGTCCAGGCGCAGGTCCTCCATCTGATCTGGATACGGCCCGGATACGGCTGACTACATCATGCGTTGTGGTCGTGTCCAGGCGCAGGTCCTCTATCTTATCTGGATACGGCCCGGATACGGCTGACTACATCATGCGTTGTGGTCGTGTCCAGGCGCAGGTCCTCCATCTGATCTGGATACGGCCCGGATACGGCTGACTACATCATGCGTTGTGGTCGTGTCCAGGCGCAGGTCCTCCATCTGATCTGGATACGGCCCGGATCCGGCTGACTACATCATGCGTTGTGGTCGTGTCTAGGGGCAGGTCCTCCATCTGATCTGGGCTGATCATCTGATCTTATCTGGGCTCCATCTGGTTTGAGCTGTTTTAACTGAAAGCAACTTGCACCTCCTGTCTCCTCCTGCTCCTGTCTGCCTTGCTGCCTTGCTGTTGGTTTGTGTCTGTAGCTTCGTATATCTTTCTGTTTTTAATCATTATTTACTACCATTCCCTGTTGTTTATACTGCTAAATACAAATTACTCAACATCACATATTAACCTGACATCGCTAGCTTCAATCTAAATCGTTGCCAGCACAACAAGCTACTAATTCGCTAGCCTGTTAGCGTGCCATCCGTGCGCTCTTTATTTATTTATTTAGCTAGCACCCTCGCGCCTTTTACAAATCCATCAAAGCTGCGGTAAGTAGAATCAGTCAACAAACACGATGAGTCATGTCATCTTCTCCTCTTATTGTGACTTGCACTTCATGTAACATGTTTAGCATAGCCTTCTCCGTCTGCAGAGGATTTACATGTGATAAATGCAGGGAGATAGTGAGGCTGATGGAGAAGATTTCAGTACTAGATACACGCATCCAAACTTTGATTGAGGTTAAGTGTAAGAGTGCAAAGGCTTTAGATACTGCTTTGGATGCGACTAGCTTAGAGAACACTGTACATTGTTCGGTTCCGGCTGAAGTAGAGCCTGTGCAGCAGGGCAATTGGGTAACGGTGAGGCGCTGTAGTCGCGGGACAAAACACCGCTCTTCCGTTCCGATTACAACATCAAACAGATTCTCCCCCCTCAGTGAAACACCCACTGAGAATCCTGTTGAATATGCCCTAGTTATTGGCGATTCTATTACACAGAACATGAAAATGGAGACACCAGCCACCATAGTCACATGTTTGCCGGAAGCCAGAATGCCTGACATCAAAGCAAATTTAAAAGTGCTGGCTAATGCTAATCGTAAATTCTCTAAGATTATTATTCACGTCGGCACTAATGATGTTCGACTTGGCCAGTCGGAGAGTACGCAAGTACGATGTCAGGCACTGTAATTTGCTCTGGCCCCCTTCCTGTTCAAAGGAGTGATGAGATAGTTAGCAGATTGTCATCACTCAATGGCTGGCTGTCTAAGTGGTGCCTACAAAATAATATAGAATTCATAGACAATTGGAAAAGTTTTTGGGGCAGACCTGACCTGTTGAAAAGAGATGGTATTCATCACTCCTGGGATGGTGCTGCTCTTCTCTCTAGTAATATGGCACATAGTCTTAGAGTTCAAACATGACAATCTGGGGCTCAGGTCAGGAAGCAGACAAACTGGCTAAACTGATCGTCTGCTAGCTGTCTCACGCCACTGAGGTCAGATAAATCCCATCACATAGAGGCTATTTCACCTAGATATCATCATATAGAGACTGTGTCTGTTCCCCGAATTAGGAAATACAAAAAACTTCCAAACCCATCTAAGGGTAAAAATTTAATTGATGTTCAACAAATAAAAAACAGAAATAATACAAATGATAAAGCTTGGGTTGCTGAATATTCGATCCCTTACTTCAAAAGCACTTATTGTTAATGATATGATTACAGATTATAACCTAGATGTGCTGTGTATGACAGAAACCTGGCTAAAATCAAACGATTACATTACTTTAAATGAGTGCACCCCGCAAGATTACTGTTATAAACATGAACCTCGTCTGAAAGGCAAAGGGGGAGGTGTTACTGTAATTTATAGTAATATTTTTAAAATTACTAAGAAGGTTAGTTTCAAATATAATTATTTTGAAGTGTTGGTGCTTAATGTAACAATATATAGTGCAAATGATAAGTCACGTTTAAGATTTGTGCTGGCTACTGTATACAGGCCACCAGGGCACCATACAGACTTTATCAAAGAATTTGCTGACTTTCCATCAGAGTTAGTACTGGCTGCAGATAAAGTCCTAATTGTTGGTGATTTTAATATACATGTAGATAATGAAAAAGATGCATTGGGATTGGCATTTAAAGACATTCTTAACTCTATTGGAGTTAGACAACACGTGTCAGAACCTACTCATTGTCGTAATCGTACTCTAGATCTAATATTATCACATGGAATCAATGTTGATGCTGTTGAAATTCTGCAGCAGAGCAATGACATCTCAGATCATTATCTAGTCTCGTGTAAACTTAATTTAGCCAAGGCTGCAAAGCCGACTCCGTGTTACAAATATGTTAGACCTATCACTACTTTCACAAAAAATTGCTTTATTAATAATCTTCTGATAAGTTTCATCATCTCAGCATCCCAGATAGCCTAGAAGAACTCGATATTGCGACAGAAACTTTTAACTCTCTCTTTTCCAGCACTTTAGACACAGTTGATCCATTGCGCTTAAAGAAGATCAAAGAAAATAGTCCAACGCCGTGGTACAGCGAGCACACTCACTCACACACACACACACACACACACACACACACTCAGGCCCTAAAGAGAGCAGCCAGAAAAATGGAGCGCAACTGGAAGAAAACAAAACTAGAGGTATTTCGCATTTCATGGAAGGAGAGCTCGATTGCATACAGAGAGGCCTTAAAAACTGCTAGATCTGCTTATTTTTCAACCCTATTAGAAGAAAATAAACAAAACCCTAGGTATTTATTTGAAACCGTGGCTAAACTAACGAAAAATAAAGCTTCAAACCCAGAAGTTTGCAAGAAACACAGCAGTAATGACTTTATGACCTTATTCACTTATAAGATTGATAATATCAGGAAAAAAATTATAACTATGCAACCGTCTACAACAGTATCGCATCAGACAGTGCATTGTAGTCTCACTGACGAAAAATTCGATTCATTCATTGCTATAGGAGAGGAAGAATTTTCTAAACTCGTTAAATCATCTAAATCGACAACATGTATGTTAGACCCTATACCGACTAAACTACTGAAAGAGATGCTTAGGTCATAGATCCTCTTCTCAATATCATTAATTCATCTTTGTAATTAGGATACGTACCGAAAACTTTTAAGCTGGCTATGATTAAACCACTTGTTAAAAAAACGCAACTTGATCCTACAGAATTAGTCAATTACAGGCCGATCTCAAATCTATCTTTTCTGTCAGAGATACTAGAAAAGGCAGTATCCTCACAACTATGTTCCTTTTCAGAAAGAAATGGTATCTGTGAGGATTTTCAGTCAGGATTTAGACCATATCATAGTACTGAGACAGCTCTCATTAGAGTCACAAATGATTTGCTCTTATCATCCGATCGTGGTTGTATCTCTCTATTAGTGTTACTCGATCTTAGTGCTGCATTTGATACTATTGACCACAACATTCTTTTAAATAGACTCGAAAATTATGTTGGCATTAGTGGAATTGCATTAGCATGGTTTAAATCATACTTATCTGACCGTTATCAGTTTGTAGCAGTAAATGAAGAGATGTCTTATCGATCAAAAGTTCAGTATGGCGTACCACAAGGCTCAGTACTAGGACCGTTGCTGTTCACTCTGTACATGCTTCCCTTTGGAGATATTATTAGGAAGCATGGCATTAGTTTTCACTGTTATGCTGATGATACTCAGCTCTATATTTCTTCAAGCCCTGACGAAACTTACCAATCCACAAAATTAACGGAATGCATAGCTGATATAAAAGATTGGATGACTAGTAATTTCCTACTACTTAATTCTGAAAAAACAGAGATTCTAATTATTGGACAAAAAACTTCCTCACGTAATAACCTAGAAGACTGTCTAACACTGCTCTGTCAAGTCCTCGCCATTAGTTAGGAACCTGAGTGTGCTCTTTGATAGCAATCTTTCATTTGAAAGTCACGTGTCTAGTATCTGTAAAACCGCATTTTTCCATTACGTCATATGCTCTCAATGACAAATGCAGAACAATTAGTTCATGCGTTCATGACATCAAGGCTAGATTATTGTAATGCTATTATGGGTGGTTGCCCTGCACACTTAATAAACAAACTACAGCTGGTCCAAAACGCAGCCGCTAGAGTTCTTACCAGAAACAGGGAGTATGACCATATTAGCCCGGTTCTGTCAACACTGCATTGGCTCCCTATTAAACATCGTATACATTTTTAAATATTGCTGATTACTTACAAAGCACTAAATGGTTTAGCTCGCCAGTACTTGAGCGACCTCTTAACGCATTATAGTCCTTCACGTCTATTGCGATCTCAAAATTCCGGCCAGTTGATAATACCTAGAATATCAAAATCGACTGCTGGCGGTAGATCCTTTTCCTATTTAGCACCAAAACTCTGCTTAACATTGTCCGGGAAGCAGAAACAGTCTGTCAGTTCAAATCTAGACTAAAAACACATCTCTTTAACCTGGCATACACAGAAAATTATACATTCCTATTATTAGAATCAGTAAAATGATTATAAGGCTGCATAAATAAGGTCAGCCGGATCCGGGAACACTTCCTATAACACCTGATGTACTCGCTAAATAAAGAATGGCATCTACGCTAATGTTAGTCTTTCTGTTTATTCCGAGGTTAACTGTATTCAGCCGTATCCGGGCCGTTTCCAGATCAGATGGAGGACCTGCGTCTAGACACGACCACAACGCATGATGTAGTCAGCCGGATCCGGGCCGTATCCAGATCAGATGGAGGACCTGCGCCTAAACACGACCATTACGCATGATGTAGTCAGCCGTATCCGGGCCGTATCCAGATCAGATGGTGGACCTGCGCCTGGACACAACCACAACGCATGATGTAGTCAGCTGTATCTGGCCGTATCCAGATCAGATGGAGGACCTGCGCCTAGACACGACCACAACGCATGATGTAGTCAGCCGTATCCGGGCCGTATCCAGATCAGATGGAGGACCTGCACCTAGACACGACCACAACGCATGATGTAGTCAGCCGTATCCGGGCCGTATCCAGATCAGATGTAGGACCTGCGCCTGGACACGACCACAACGCATGATGTAGTCAGCTGTATTCAGGCCGTATCCAAATCAGATGGAGGACCTGCACCTGGACACGACCACAACGCATGATGTAGTCAGCCAGATCCGGGCTGTATCCAGATCAGATGGAGGACCTGCGCCTAGACACGACCACAACGCATGATGTAGTCAGCTGTATCCGGGCCGTATCCAGATCAGATGGTGGACCTGCGCCTGGACACAACCACAACGGATGATGTAGTCAGCCGTATCCCGGCCGTATCCAGATCAGATGGAGGACCTGCGCCTGGACACGACCACAACGCATGATGTAGTCAGCCAGATCCGGGCCGTATCCAGATCAGATGGAGGACCTGCGCCTAGACATGACCACAACGCATGATGTAGTCAGCCGGATACGGGCCGTATCCAGATCAGATGGTGGACCTGCGCCTAGACATGACCACAACGCATGATGTAGTCAGCCGTATCCCGGCCGTATCCAGATCAGATGGAGGATCTGCCCCTAGACATGACCACAGCGCATGATGTAGTCAGCCGGATCCGGGCCGTATCCAGATCAGATGGTGGACCTGCGCCTGGACACGACCACAACACATGATGTAGTCAGCCGTATCTCGGCCGTATCCAAGTCAAGTCAAGTCTCCTTCATTTATATAGCGCTTTTAACAATATGGACTGTTTCAAAGCAGCTTTACAGTGATAATAGGAAATTAAAGTAACAGAGATTGTTTTGACTTTACAGCAGATCTAGAATAAAGTTATTGTCCAGCTAAAGTTAGTTTTGATTGATTCACTTCCGTCGCAACGATCATTAGTTATTAACTTAGGGGCCGCTAACACGACACCGCTCTAACAGAAAATTCTTTAATGCGATCCGGCCACTCATTTGCATAAAATAGTGTCTGGTGGCTCTGAGAATTTTTTATCGCTTCCGCGTAGCCACGTGATTCGGAATTATCCTGACAACGTTTTATCAGTACAGAGGTAAATGGAAGGAGGCCTTCACTAGGGAGAGACTAGTGACACTTCAGGACTGCGTTGTCGTCATGTCCAGGCGCAGGTTCTTCATCAGATCTGGATACGGCCTGGATCCGGCGAACTGCGGTAAACCTCGGGATAAACAGAGAGACAAATATTAGCGTAGACGCCATCCTTCTTATAATGTACCAAGTACATCAGGATTTATGGGAAGTGTTCCCGGTTCCGGCTGATCTAAACTATGCAGCCTAACATTGAATTATAGAAGTCTATAATGTGTTATGTGTATGCTAAGCCAAAGAGATGTGTTTTTAGTCTAGATTTGAACTGACAGACTGTGTCTGCTTCCCGGACAATGTTAGGAAGATTGTTCCAGAGTTTTGGTGCTAAATAGGAGAAGGATCTACCGCCAGCAGTCGATTTAGATATTCTAGGTATTATTTATTAAGCGTGCAGGGCAACCATCCATAAGAGCATTACAATAATCTAGCCTTGATGTCATGAACGCATGAACTAATTGTTCCTCATTTTTCATTGAGAGCATATGACGTAATTTAGATACACGTGACTTTCAAATGAAAGATTGGTATCAAAGAGCACACACACACACACACACACACACACACACACACACACAGGTTCCTAACCGACGACGAGGACTTGACAGAGCAGCCATCATGTGTTAGACAGTATTCTAGGTTATTACGTGCGGAGGTTTTTGTTTTTTTGATCATTAGAAACACAGTTTTTTTAGAATAAAGTAGTAGGAAATTACTAGTCATCCAAATTCAAATCCATCTCTTTCAATAGCTGAGCTGTTGATTTAGATGATTTAACAAGTTTAGAAAATTCTTCCTCTCCTATAGCAATGAATGAATCGAATTTTTCGTCAGTGAGACTACACTGCACTGTCTGATGCGATACTGTAGTAGACGGTTGCGTAGTTATAATATTCTCCCTGATATTATCAATCTTATAAGTGAAGAAGTTCATAACGTCATTACTGTTGTGCTGCTTGGAAACTTCTGGGCTTGAAGTCAAGTCATCCTCATTTATATAGCACTTTTAACAATGTAGATTGTTTCAAAGCAGCTTTACAGAGATAAACAGAGATTGGTTTGGTTTTATAGTGGTTCTTGAATAATGTTTTTTCCAGCTAAAGTAGTTTTGATTGATTCACTTCCGTCTAAATGATCATTTGTTATTGAAGCTTTGTTTTTCTTTAATTTTCTTTAATTTAGCCACTGTATCAAATAAATACCTACGGTTTTGTTTATTTTCTTCTAAGAGAGACGAAGAATAAGCAGATCTAGCAGTTAAGGCCTCTCTGTATGCAATCGTGCTCTCTCTCCATGAAATTCGGAAAACGTCTAGTTTTGTTTTCTTCCAGTTGCGTTCCAGTGTGTGTGTGTGTGTGTGTCTGTGTGTGTGTGCACGTGTTCTCCAGTAGGTGGCGCTATCAGACCTGCAGATTCACTAACACACACAGTTCTTCATGAACGTGAGCTGTGTGTGTGTGTGTGTGTGTGAGTGTGTGCATGCACGCTACAGACTTCAGAGGGGTCCCCCCCCCCCCTTCTTTCTTTGTTGTAATTTCTATTGTATTAAGTATGTGATATGTTCTTCTGATGTAATATAAAACTTACCC